>CM039677.1:402933185-403320685 GCA_022496015.1 Hordeum marinum
CAACACAATGAGGTGTTTGCGAAAGAGGGGCTCAGGTTTGACCCAAGCACAAGCAAGAAGAAGACGTATACTCAAAAGTGCACCACTCCTCTAAAAGAAACATTTGTACGAGAAGGGCACAAGGAGAAAGGTAAGGTTGTTAGTGGAAAGGCCACAAAGGGCATGCCCACTCTCAACAAGACAAAAGAGTTCATGCCTCCATCCTATGTACTTCGTCAAACTAAGGATGGAGAAGTTTATGCAAAATTTGTTGGTCCTCGAAATGCATTCCGGTTCTATGATATTTGGGTCCCTAAGACCCTTGTGACTAACTTGAGACGTCCCATTGTAAAATGGGTGCCTCTAATCAAGTCATAATTCTGTGTAGGTTGCCTTCTCCGGTGGAGTAAAATGGGTGATCGATAGTGGATGCACAAATCATATGACCGTAGATAGCGAATTGCTCTACGATTTCATGGAAGCTATTCAACCATTTATGAGCATTATGTTTGGTGGAGGATCAAAAGGATAGGTACTCGGATTGGGCAAGGTGGCTATCACAAATGACATGTCTCTTGCAAATGTCATGCTTGTTTAATCCCTTAAATATCACTTGCTTTCTGTTCACCAATTGGCTTCTGTTGGTTATGATACACTTTTTGGACAAATGGATGTGAAAGTCTTTAAGAGAGATACCCTCGAAGTGGCCTTTGTTGGAGAGTTGGATGGCAACCTTTACACGGTTGATTTATCAAAAGAGAGCACATTCCATGCAACTTGTCTAATGGCCAAGGCCGACAAGGGGTGGCTATGGCATCGCTGGCTAGCCCATGTTGGCATGAGAAATCTTCAAGATCTCTTAAAGGGTAATCACATCCTTGGACTAACCAATGTATCATTTGAGAAAGATCGTGTGTGTAGTGCATGCATAGCAGGGAAGCAACATCAATCAAAGCACCCACCCAAGAATGTTGTATCTACCTCAAGGCCTTTGGAGCTCCTTCATGTGGATCTCTTTGGGCCTCCTTCATGGGACAGTCTTGGTGGGAAAAAGTATGGGCTTGTCATTGTTGATGATTACTCAAGATATACATGGGTGTTTTTCCTCAAGTCCAAGGACGAGACAAAGATCACTTTCATTGATTTTGCCAAGCAAGCACAATGCAAGTTTGACAAAGAAATCTTGGCAATAAGAGGTGATAATGGCTCCGAGTTCAAGAACTACACCTTGGAAGGATTTCTTAGTGATGAAGGGATTGAGTATCAATATTCTGCACCATACACACCCCAACAAAATGGTGTTGCAGAAAGGAAGAATCGTACACTTGTAGAGATGGCAAGGTCCATGTTGGATGAGTACAAGTCACCACATAGTTTTTGGGCCGAGGCTGTCAACATCGCATGTCATGCATCTAACCGGCTCTTCCTCCACAAAATATTGGAAAATACACCATTTGAGCTTCTAACCGGGAACAAGCCAAATGTCAAGTACTTCCGTGTATTTGGGTGCAAATGTTTCATCCTCAACAAAAGAGAACGGTTAGGAAAATTTCAATCCAAAACAACTGAGGGCATTTTTATTGGTTATGGATCAAACTCTCACGCTTATAGAGTCTACAACAAATCCAATGGATGTGTTTTACAAACTTGTGACATGGTGTTTGATGAATTTAATGGCTCCCATGGGGAGCAAGTTGATCTAAGTGATGTAGGTGAAGGAGATTCGCCTCAAGATATTTTGTCCATGGGCGTTGGTGCTCTTCTTCCCATGGAACAAGAACCTCATCATGATGAAGAAGAAAATTAAAGTTTCACACATCATCAAACCACTTCAACAACCATACCTCCACAAGCTCCTATTGCTCAACCAATGCCCTTACTTCAATAACAAGAAGATGATCAAGTTCCTATTCAAGAACAAGATCATCGTCAAGGGCAAGAACAAGGAAGTGCAATCATTGATGATGAACCTCAACAAATGCAATATGAAGAAGAAGATTTTCCATCACACATTAATGATCCACATGTTGAGGATGCGGATGATGGACATGAAGTTGAACCCCGCGAAACCCTAACCTCCATCATGCCTCGAGTGGCCGGTCGTGTTGATGTTGACAAAATCCTCACCGGCATATCGGAAGGTGGAATCACTCGTAAACATTTGACAAACTTTTGTGCTCACTTCTCGTTTGTGTCTATTGTTGAGCCTCTCAAGGTACAAGATGCATTGATTGATAATGATTGGCTAGTTGCCATGCAAGAAGAGTTGAACAGTTTTGAACATAATCAAGTATGGTCATTAGTCGAGAGGCCAACTACGGAGCACAATGTCATTGGAACAAAATGGATTTTCAAGAACAAGCAAGATGAGAATGGTGTAATCATCTGTAACAAGGCAAGGTTAGTGGCACAAGGGTATTCACAAGTTGAAGGTTTGGACTTTGGTGAGACCTTTGCCCCCGTTGCCCGTCTTGAATCTATTCCCATATTACTTACTTATGATGCTTTCAATGGTTTTACATTACATCGAATGTATGTGAAGAGTGCTTTCCTTAATGGTCCTCTACAAGAAGAAGTATCACAACCACCTGGGTTCGTTGATCCCTATCACAAAGACTATGTGTATAAACTTCATAAGGCTTTGTATGGCCTCAAACAAGCACCTCGTGCTTGGTATGATCATCTTAAGAAGTTTTTACTCGATGCTGGTTTTGTGAGAGGGGTGATCGATCCCACTCTTTTTACTAAGGGCGACAAGGGTGATTTGATCTTATGCCAAATCTATGTAGATGATATCATCTTTGGTTCTCCTAACATTCATTTGTGCAAGAAGTTTGCGGCCTCCATGACCAAGAACTTTGAGATGTCACTCAATGCGGATTTAAAATTCTTTCTCGGATTCCAAATTCAACAATTTCAAGAAGGAATATTCTTATCTCAAGCAAAGTACCTCAAGGATATCCTAGAAAAGTTTGGCATGACTGATGCTAGTCCATGTAAGACACCCATGCCAACCAAAATTGTACTCACTGAAGACACAAACGGTATCCCTTTTGACCCATCTAAATTCCACTCCATGATTGGTTCGTTGCTTTATCTTTGTGCATCTAGACCAGACATCATGTTCAGTGTATGCATGTGTGCTAGATTTCAAGCTTCCCCTAGGGAAAGTCATCATAAGGCGGTTAAGCATATTCTTAGATACCTTGTTCACACCCCTAAGTTGGGTCTATGGTACCCCAAGGATGCTAAGTTTGATCTCACTGGGTACACGAATGCGGATTGGGCTGGAGACAAAGTGGATTGTAAGTCCACCTCCGGTGCATGTCAATTTATTGGACGATCCTTGGTAAGTTGGTCCTCAAAGAAACAAAATTGTGCTGCTCACTCCACCGCCGAAGCCGAATACATTGCAACCGCCAGTTGTGCAACTCAATTACTATGGATGAGGCAAACTTTGAAGGGTTACGGTATCACCTATAGACATGTGCCGCTTCTATGTGATAATGAAAGTGTCATCAACATTGCTGAGAATCCCAAAGATCATACCCGCACCAAGCACATTGACATTAGGTATCATTTATTGAGAGATCATGTGGAAAAGGGTGACGTTGATATTGCTCATGTTGGTACAGATATGCAACTTGCAGACATTTTCACCAAACCACTGGATGAAGAAAGTTTTTGTCAACTTAGGCGTGAACTTGGTATCTTGGAGCTTGACAACATTATGTGAAATCCTGCACCCCTGTATGCAATTTACTTCATGTCTTGTCTTGATGTAGGCATATATTTAGGGGGAGACATTCAATTCATGAATTCTCTCACCCTATGCAATGCATAAATAAAACAAACACTCTCAAAGTTATCACGGTTCTCGAACTATGGTACTTTACAATGATGGAGTCATGACTGTGTACCCAAGGTTCAAATCTTTGTGGCACTATGTCTCATATGCTCAAACATGGTGACTTTGGTCACCACTTGTGGATTGCGTATATGAACCTTTCTTTACCTTTTTATTATCATTGCACATCTTAGTATGGCCTTAGATTACTCAGGTTTTCATTCCTTCCATCTCTAAAATCTCCTTGGCAGAGTCTATATCAAAATATCTTACATTTGCCCTTTTGCAGAAACTTCCCCTTGCATGTCTCTTTGTCCAGTTGCCGGACATCCGGGCCCTGGCATTTACTCTCTTGTCTCCAATAGCCGGATATCCGGGATCGGCCCCGGATGTCCGGGCCATCGCCTGCAAAATTTGGCTCTCTGGTCTCTGGTCGCCGGATATCCGGGCTCGGCCCCGAACGTCCGGGTCGTCGCCTGCAAAATTTTGCTCTCTGGTCTCTGGTCGCCGGATATCCGGGCTTGGCCCCAGATGTCCGGCCCGTCGCCCGCTGACTCACTAAAAGAGGGGAGGGCTCAAGATATGGGGGCAATTCCCTCATTCTCTCCCCATCTGACTCCAACAACCGCCGCCACCGGGTTGTGCTCCGGCGCTGCCCCGACCATCTCCTCCATCCTCTGGCCCTGATCTCCTGCCCCCGTCCTCATCTCCTCCCGATCTACACTTGCACCCAATCCATTTCCTGGGTTGCGGTGTGAATCACTCGGGAGGGACTGATTCGGGTGTTGACTTGAGGTTCGGCCGCCCGAGTTTGTCATGGCGCGTACCAAGCAATGTGATCCTCCTCCTTCTTCCCGGGGTATGGCAATGTTCTGCTCTTGCCTCCATCTTTGTTTGACTCAAACATTCTAGGTTTTCGATGCCTTGTCATATTTATCTTGATATATGCACTTGCCTAGCCCAAAATCTATATACTTGGCTAAAACAATGGAAGCATGGGTATCTCGATACTTTGATCTACCACTTATGGTGATGTTCAAACTATTCACATCTCTGTTATTTCATTGTTCTACACTTGTTCATAACTTCATGGCTATTTCTCATCGATATTCCTATCGTGTATCCGTTTTCAGTCAATCGCCGACAAGGCTCCACCGACTCCGAGGACTGGGCTCGACCTAAGAAGAAGAAGACCACCTTCGGACCCAAGAAGAAGCGTAGGGATCCCTCCCCCAGTCCATTGGCCTCTGATCCAGATGATGTAGATTTTGTTTTGGAGGATGAGGCCAACATTGCTCTGCAGTCCTCTGTTGGCCAGTCGAAGCTGGGCACACGGAAGGCGCTCGTGCCTCAAGTTCGGGGCTCTGCAATGTCTGTTTCTCATGGTCGTCACGTCTCCATGGAACTCCCTTTCAGTGGGGATCGCCCCGTCCACAATTTCACAACCATGGGGGCTGGTCCGTACCTTGAGTTTCATCGGGACATCAACCAGTTTTAGATGAGGGCTGATGCTGAGGATCAACGGTTCCGTACCCGCATGTAGGAGGACCTCTTCTCCAGCTTTGTCCGCATCCGTGGTCTTGCCCCTCATACCTACGTGGATCTTCAGTTTTCGTGTGATAATCCTACCATGTTACCTAGAGGCCCGGTCAAAATCATTGATGATATGGCTCTCGGTCCGGCAATGACCTTTAAGTGTGACTGGAATGAAGACGCCATCCTCCAGTTCTATGCCACATGCTTCTTTGGTCCAGACGACACCCTCACTTGGATGACTGATAATACTCGGCTCAGTGTCACCTATGCCCAATTTGTTCGGTTTTTGGGTTTGTATGGTGTTGGCCATAGGATCCACAGCAGTGATCCACATCATAGGCCCAAGGGGGTTGATGATTGCGCTTCTCTTATTAAGCCTCCCACTCAGCTCACTCCGGAGGAACGTGAGTATCCTCCCAATGAGGTATCTCTTTTCTGTGCTCCCTTCTACATTCTCTAACAGTGTGTGCTTCGCACTCTCTATCCCAAGAAGGGAGATCGCTCAAGGGTTCGCAACTATTGTATTGATTTGATGGTTCGTATGCAAGCCTCACCTACCAAGCCTCTGGACACAGCTCATTTCATTTGGCATGAGATCCGTCTTGCGAGTTTCATTCAGACGCGCCAATTCCCTCATGCTCCATTCATTCAGGCTCTGCTTGATCATGCTGCCCCATTTGCGGTTGCCAAGACTGTTGTGCACTCTATTTGGAAACCTCCGACTCATATGCGAGTGACAACTACTCCCCGGTTTGCTGCTCCTGCTTAGCCCAAGAGTTCCACTGGTGGTGCTCAGTCCACAGTGCCCCCTGTGCCTTCTTCTTCGACCACACCTCAGGACCGCTTTGCCGCGTTCATTGGCAAGGCTTAGTCTGGTATTATGAAGGCGATCACGTTCAACTGTCAGCAAAACCATGATGTTCAGAAGCGCCTTATCATCTCCAAGAATCAGCTCAAGCAGCGCCTTCGTGATCGTGGGAGTCCCGTGAGTGATGATGATCCTATTCCCGCGGCTCCATCCGCCTCCACCTTTGGATTCCCGTCTCGTGACGAGTATGCCGAGTTCCTTGCTGTTGATGATGACATCTGCCAGGAGTGATTTCTATGGTGCTCTTTTAGTTCTTCGCCCCTTTTTGCATGTTGCCATCAAAGGGGGAGAAGTAGTATCTTAGTTTGGGTCATACTATATGTTATCTATTTGTGTTCGCTGTTATTCAAACTCTTAATGTATGCTACATATGGTACTTCGGCGTTTGAGACTATGTTGCTATTGCAATCCTTATGGCTATGGATTGTTGTTATGGGTTATTATGGTTGTATCATATGCGCGTCATACTTCCCTATTTGTTTTATTTCTTTGAGCTACATATGATACCAATAAGGACAATCATCTCTATGCACACAATGAGGGGGAGCAAAAAGCAAATAGGAACATATAATGCATTATGCTCTTATGATTTACAATGCTAAATTTATTTATTGTACCTATGATACTACATGTATGATTGTCATCAACAAACAAAAAGGGGGAGATTGAAAGTGCAATCATGCCCTTACATCGTGTTTTGATGTTGATGACAATATACATGTAGGGGACTAACTATGTTTGTCAAGTAAATCTCAGGTGTTAGTCCCCGGTTTATCAAAAGGGTGTGGATCATGAACAAATGAAGTTAATCTTACTCAAGGAATAAGTAACAAGAAGATTGCATATTTGTTTCTTTCTTGAGTATAGGATTCCGCACTATTAAGAGGGGATCGATAGGGTTAGTAAAAGACTTGCTCATGCCACCATATTCCACCTTCAAAAGTTTGTTTGGATCTATGAATTTCTCCCTTGGTTATGTCTCTACCTCTGGGGATTGTCGGATGTCCGGGCTGCAAGCCGGATGTCCGGGCCCCACTGCCACGCTGGATGTCTGGCCATTCCTAACCGTGAAACCAAGGGTCTGTATAACCACGCTGGATATCTGGCCATCTGCCGGACGTCCGGGCCCTACTGCCATGCCGGATGTCCGGGCTCCATCCCGGATGCCCGACCACTCCTAACAGAGAAACCAAGGGTCTGTATAACCACGTCAGATATCTGGCCATCTGCCAGATTTCCGGGCTTTCCTGACATGTCGGATGTCCGGGCTTGGCCCCGGATGTCCGTCCTACCCGGTCACTCACACTACAACGGTCACCTTTGCTCTCACAGTATATATAGCTCTCTTCTATCATTGGAGAGGGTTGACCATTCACTTTGAGCTTACCCAAGAATACATTTCACTCTCTCTCACTCTCACACACCAAATCTTAGATCCCCAAAGGATTTGAAAGCATTTGAGAGAAGTTGTCCACCCAAGTGATAGATCCACTCCTTCCCCTTCCTTGCACCAAAGGAATTCGTGATTTGAGCAAGTCTTGAGCTTTTTCCCCATCGTTATTGTTACTCTTGGAGGTTGGAGACTCCTAGGCGGTAGGAGTCATTCGGAGAGGAATCAAATGTTGTGATTACCCCCGAAAATTTTGTGAGGGTTTGGAGGCCACCTAAAGGTCAACCACTAGTGGTTGGGAATCGCCTTCGTGGTGATATCTCAAGGAGAGAATAGGGTGAGCCTTCGTGGCGTTGGTGTGCCTTCGTGGTAACACCCACCTCTCTAAACAGTGACATAGCTTCCCTCCAAGGAAGTGAACATCGGCATACATCCTCGTCTCTCGAAGTTGCGGTTATTCCTAACCCTAACTTCCTACTTGTGGTTACTTGTCTCGTTGTTCTTACTTATATATCATTGTGCTTGCTTACTTGCCTACTTGTGTTTCTAGCTTACCTTGCTTAGCATCCTACTTGCAATTGTTAGGCTCACTTCCATATTCCGCATTATTGTCTAAAATTGCTAAGTAACAATTAAAATTTTGTAATTGTACCTATTCACGCCCCCCCCTCTAGGTCCATCTCGATCCTTTCACTTGTGTTCAGCAATACAGAATGTATAGGGCATGGTTTATCCAATAGCCCGTCAAGGACAGTTCAGACCCTTGTAAGGGGTCTATTTCTCTTTTAGGCAGGTTCGAGTTCGGCTAGCCGCTTCGGAGGTATCCTCTTTTTCCTGTCTCCTCTAGGGTACTCGATAAAGGTTGGTTTTCAAAGTAGCCGTTCGGCTTGTCGGGTGCTCTCCATGGCACAATATTTTTGTACCAAGTCCGACACCTTGGTGAAGTCGCGAATGTGTCGACGAGCCAGGGTGTTGAGAATCCCTTCGTCATGGCAATTGCGATTGAAGGTTGCCATTATCTCCTGGTCACTAAAACCTTGTACTTTGTTTCTAGCAAGGAGGATTCTAGGCCAAAAATGATGAACTGACTCTTCTGGTAACGGTTTTACATCCCATAAGTCCGAAGACTTGGACTCTGCTGTGATGTTTGATTGCTCGACTCGGGTGGTGGGTGGGAACTTTTTTGATTCCACGCCACGATGTGAGTCCGAAATTACGGGTTCCGAGTTGCGTGCTAGATCAGGGACCGATACCGATCTATCTCCAGAGCGAACTCCAGGGTCTGGGTTGCAAGCGAGGTTTCGATGATCGGAGATTGGGGTATAAACCGTTTTTAATTTCGGACGTTGGGGGGACGAGACCCCAGTCGGACACTCGACGATGGCGACTAAGTGAGTGACCATGGGGATGAGAATCTCCCTATCGTCAGGTTTAATCCTGAGTCGGTCATAGACCGGGTTTGATCATCAGTCATACGCATGGTCTGAATCCGATCAAACAACTCATTTAGGAACAAGGCGGCGGTAGGATACATGTAGCTGAAACTAGTGGGGTCGATCTGCGACGTCGCAGTTCCGGAGTCGCTTGAAAGCGGATCTGGGTCCTGTTCGGCCATAGCGGATCCGGGCGCAACGACTAGATTGGGCGTTCCAGACAGCCCGAGGGTGAAGGTCACCTTAGAGGTGGGGCCCGATGTCTTCGGCGTCAAGGCGTCAGGATCTGCGGGCTCCTCCATGAGAGTTGAGGGTCCCATCAAGACAAGTTCTCCCCATGAATCGACGACGAACTCTAGGGTTCCGAATCTGATTCCTTGATCGCGGGCGAAGCTTCCCATATGGCCAAGATGGTCGGTTGGGTCGGCGTGCGACAAGACGTCGCCGCCGTGAAGATCTGATCAGGGATGAGAATAACCAGGCTGCAGATCTTGTTCCTTATGACAAGGCGATCCATCGATTCCTTTGGCAATCACAGCAGAACTCTCAATGAAAGCACCAATGTCGGTGTCAAAACCGGCGGATCTCGGGTAGGGGTCCCGAGCTGTGAGACTAGGATCGATGGTAACGGGGGACGAAGGAGACAATGTTTACCCAGGTTCGGGCCCTCTTATTGAGGTAAAACCCTATGTCCTGCTTGATTATATTGATGATATGAAGGTTACAGAGTTGATCTACCTCGAGATCGAATAGCTAAAACCCTAGACGAGTTTCTGTGCCCTACAGTCTAAAACCCTCCGGCTTATATAGACGTCAGGGGGTACTAGGGTTTACACATGGTCGGTTGCACATCGAAGGGGAAAACATGTCTATCTACTGTCAAAAACTTGGAGGACACGCCACGACTCCTTAAAGCTTCCACCCTGGCAACGGGGCCTTTGATCAACCAATGCTCATCCAACGGCCCACATAGTCCGACCCATGAGAAACAGGTCGCCCATCTGAGGACACCTTAAACCAGGACTTCCTCACCGCCCTCATGACGCGTAGGGGGGAGAAACCTGTGGAGGAGGTTGGGGAGGGCAGAAGATGTGGTCGTGGGGGAAGACCAACTCCAAGAAGGAGGACAAGCAGGATGCGACGTCGATCGCCTTGATCGCAACCGTGGAGGACATTATGACCAAGAACAACTCAAGGGAGGAGAAGCGCCAGCAAGACAAGGAAGAGCAAATGAACGCCTTCATGGAGATTCAAAGGAGGAGGCTTGAGATGGATGCGGAGAAGCAAGCCAGGATGCTTGAGTTGGAGGCGGAGAAGCAAGCCAAGATGTTAAAGATTGAGGCCATCAATGCCAAGAACAAGGCGAAAGAAGTGGCTCTCGCTAGCATGATGACGGGGGTGGAGATCATGAAGGTGGATCTCAACACAATGTCGTCAAGGAAAAAGATCGTGGTTCGAGAAGATGCAGGCCGGCATGCTCAAGTTCGATGACGAGTGATCTATGGCAGCGACGCTATCCTTTTTTGTATGCCGGCAAGTGTGTTGGCATGACCACGGCCGCGATGGCGTGGTCGAACTCCCGCCCCTTTTTATGTGCTGACATGTGTGACGGCCGTTGACAAGTGCGTGAGCATGAACCATGTAGTGGTTTTTTTGAAGCTGACATTGTATGCCGGCCGCTAGCATGGTGTCATCATGAACTTTGGACGACGGCATGTCCGCTGGCGTGCACGGACATGAAATGGGTGGCGGACGTTGGGTGCATTGCCAACCCAGATGTTAAATAGGGCGAATGCCGAGCGGACGGTCGATCTAAACAGATAAAAATACCATCATTTGTGTTGACGCGTTGAAGTTGCTCTAAACGTTCTTACATTAGTTTGGAGAGAAGTACTAATATCAATTAGGCCAGGCAGAAAAAGTAGAAAATGCTCGGTCATGTTAGCCAGCGGTGTGTCCTCATTTTGGCAGAACCATGCCCTACGAGAAAGCGCACGTACCGTTACCGTACCAACGTGTGAGCGAAGCAAAATAGGCGTCTAGTTTGATTGCTTTGGGTGGCTACTCCATAATTTAAGGTGGGGAGGGTCATTCAGTCAAGATGCCGCGTGCGCCCTGCAGAATCTGCTGTGCCTGTGCGCGCCTCTGCACTGCGCTGCGGCCCGCGCTCAGTCTACTCCCACTGATCGCACTGCGCTGCTCGCTGGAGCCGTGCAAATCACGACGAAAACTTGCCGGTTACTTTCCGGCCCCGGGGTAAAGCGATGGCCGATGCTTGCTGCCTTTGCTAGCCTTTGAAGCCACTGGAGAATGGATTCTTGCTCCCCCAGGCAGCAATGCTCACACTGCCGTCGCAATCCTAGTAACATGTTGGTATGGTGATCGCCTGTTGTGCAGGCAGCTCTACTCTGTTTATTTTCAGCTGTCGGCAGAGGTGTGTTACAAACAAAACGTGTGCAGACAAATGTCATGCATGGTGGCAACAGTGTACAACACACTGTTGCAGGCAGCATGCTTCCTGTGTGAAACGGTAGCTGGTGCAGGTAGCAGAGGGGGTGGCCTTGAGGTTCCTGGTTTAATGTGGCAATGCTGGGTGGTGTCTGTCAGCGGGTGGACGCTGCCATGGCGCCACCAGGTGTGCAGTGACCCTACCTCTAAATATCACCACACTTGTTAATGTTATTATTATCGACTGCGAACGGTGCAGGCTGCAGGTGGCAGCAGACACCCCACGCAGATAGCCTGCAGCCACCCACTCCACTCCACCTCTCTTCACACTCACTCACTCACTCCGGCATTCCGGCCGAGCCGAGAAGGATATCGTATTACAAGTGTATACGCACGGAGAGGTTAATACAGTACTCGTTGTAGATCAGCAGACACTCGTACTGTTGGTCACCAGTCACATGAGACGATATACGTACACACTGCCCATGGTGCAAAAAACTTGGCTCCATTCAGCAGAGTGAGTACACCACAGTGCGTCCGTGTATGTACTGTTCGGTCACGCACGTACACGGTACACCTTCTCATCGCCTGCACACATCAGTACGAAAAGGGTACTGTACTCTCAAGCCAAGCGTACATCTAACACGAAAACGATGGGTACCCGAGCCGAACCGAACTTGAACTGAGAAACAGCTTGTCGTAGTAGCAGTAAATAATACTCTCCCTTCTCTCTCTAGGCCCGTTCCCTTCTCCCTCTAGGCCCGGGCGGTAGAGTATGCGTAGGCGTAGGTGGGTCCGGGGCCTAGCAGGGTGGGGGACAGCGCCCATCTCCGAAGTCTGCAGCATGGCTGCTGTGCTCTTCTGCCTTTTGGTTGCTGCCGCCTCTGACCGCCGGCCAGCTTTCTTTCTCTACGGAAACTCGTAAACAAAGGGCCTCCGTCTCCGTTCGTTGGGTCAGTCACTGTGCGCACACATGTGTGTCCGTTCAATTTCGATGCAAAGCCAAAGCCGAGAAGGAGCATTCGCAAAAGCAGACGGTAAAAAAAGAAGGGCGAAGACAGGCAGGCGCCTGACGGTCAAGTGACTCAGCGGCTGGCCTGCAGAGATAGACACGGCGAGAGGAGACGTAAAGGCGACGAGGCAGGGGCAGGGGCGGCCAACTTGCGCCGTACGCGCGCAGGCTTTCGGGCACTGTTGGTGCATGCCGCCTGCCATTCCTCTCCATGTGTTCCCATCCACCTTGCGTGTGCCGGGTTTCTTCTTCTTCCACCTCCTCCCTCTTTTCGACGCACGCATGTTTTATTTCCTTCCTTCCCTCCTCTCCTCACCACACCCCGCTCTTCATTCGGAGAAAGATTGCCATTAGCGCCACCGTTGGCCCGTCGCACACGGGAACCTTGCATGTGCATGGTGCATGCACTCTGCTGGTACACTACGTTTGTGTTGGACCAAAACTGAAACAAACCAACCAACGACGTGTGCCCTTGTTTTTCAGAACTCTGACGTGACACCCATGCCTTGCATTTGCATATTCTTTTTTCCTTTGCTCATATTCACAAAAAGGTGCCACTGTACATTAAAAAATATCAGGCGCCGTGGACTAGTCTTTGTGTGGGCCATTAGAAAGATCAGCCAACTTTTTTATACGCTTAAGCAACATCATTATGAGGCGCCAAAAGGACGCAGATGCCACGATCTAGGAGTAGGGGTACGAAGCTCTGCTGCGCCATACGTGCAGAGGGGTTAACCGCAATAATTAGCCATCAAGCGCGGCTGCGCCCCCGGACGGTGTACTTGTTCGGTCAAAGTAGGGCGCGGCGTGCCCACTGACACCACCACCTGGGTCCCAGGCGCGCTTGGGCCGGCCCATGGGGGCTCAGATAAGCCAACCCACTGACTGACTGGGTGATCAATGGGCTATCGGACGGACAGCAGCACACTGGGCTACTCCCTCTCTCCTTGTGATGATGATGATGGTGATCTGGGCTTGACTCATCAGCAGAAAAGAATTGGTTGTTTTAGGTTTTCTTTTCTTCCTTTCCTTGTGTGTGTTGGGAACTCAACCGGAAGCTTGTCAAAAATGAGCTCTTTTTCTTTTATCTTAGCATTTGTTTTGTGTTTGGGTCTCCCATGCACATGACTTTCTTGTCTCTTTTCTGGAGGGAAAGAGGGGCTCCAGCGCAGGAAAGAAAAGAGGTGAGGTGATGTGATGACTGACGCGTCCCCTCCTCCTGTCTTTTGGCTGTGACAGGGCAGGGCAGTCAGGGATATGTATGCTCGGATTGAGACTTGCAAAGCACTCTTTCAGGTCTGTAATCGTAAGTACAAGGTTTCTCCCGGCCCCGGTCTTCTCTGCTCCTTTGACCATTTGTCACGCTTTGTGGATGTTCATGTTAATCTTTACTTAAACAGTGAAACTGATCCTTTCTTTTCCTATCGTGTTGAGAAGCATGCAGCAAATGTGTGGAGAATGCAGACAAAGTAAGAATACAAGGAGGCTACAAGAAATCTAGCTTTTGTAGAAGCTCCAGGTCCAGGGAATGTATATACTGCATATCTATATCTGTGCGTACGTACATTGTGATAAACAGCTTGTTTAATCAGAGTGTATACGTGTGCGTGTGTTTTCTCTGTGCCACATGATTCGAGCATGCCTCGTTGCATGATGCAACGCGCCGGCCAGAAGCAGCCACCGCGCTTTGCCTTGCCCTACAGGAAACGCACCACCCCCGTGTCAGAAAAATCACAAACTCGTCATCAAATCTACCGCCTCCTCTGCCTGCCTCCAACCCTACACTTTGCTCCTCCCAATCTTTGTTGCCTGCCAGTAAAATGAGGCTATCTCCCCCACGGTGCACACCCACGAGCACAAGAGCGAGCTGCCATTATCCTCCTCGCCGATGAGTGCCTGCCAGGCCAGTAGCCAGGAGCGCGCACTGAACACTGATGAGTGGCACATGCCGTGTTCCCGAGCGAGCAAGGCCGCAGCAGGGTGAAGCATACGTGTGTCAGGCTTGTCCGCCCGTCATACCAGACCTCGCTCGCCGCTGCGTCTGCATGCATGATGAGTCAAAGACGGGGTCAGCACAGAACAGGTAACGCGTCAGGTACGGCGCAGGTCGCACGTACAGGCAGGCAGGCAGCCCACGTAGTACTAGTAAATGGAGGTGCGAGGCCGGCTTCCCGCTTCCCGTCAGTCAGATCCAGTCCAGAGATGCATGGCATATGTGGAGAGTACGATGGCCTGTGTCGATACGTACCCTCTGCGCCTGTGACGGCCCTGTGCCGCAGCGTGCACGGGACTGGCAGCCGGCCGCTCCCTGGCATGCATGCATGCTCGTTCGGTGCGGGGAGCGCGTTGTGTGCTGCTTGTCACGCGCGCATGCACGGCCGGTCGGCCGCCCGTCCCGTTCACCGGCTCCTGCTGCCGCGTACTCTAGTACGTACAGTACGTCGCAGCGCTGCACGTTGTCAGGAGTACTAAATGGGAGATGCCCTGGTAGGTGTGGCTGTAGGTGGAACTTGCAAGGACGGCTTTGCTATTTCAGGTTCGCCGGCCCGATATACGTACCCCCGTGTGGCCGTGGCCGTTTACCGGCAGAGGAGGATCACGGCGATGGGGTGTCCCATGAGAAGCGACGCAACGTGACGGTCGGATCGGACGGATTTGCCAACTCCGTCGTAGCCAGTGCGCACGGCCAGCAGACATTGCGCCGTATTTCGTTGGGTCGAGTGGGGAGCCTGGGAGGGAGGGAGTGGGACGGTGGGGCTAGCGCAGGACACATCACGTAGATGCACTGAGGCTCAGAGGCAGCACGAGGGGGGCGGACCAGCGCGCGGCAGACTGCAGCAGGGTTGAACAGTGCTCGTGCACAGCGGAACCGTTCCCACGCAATAATAATTGCCTTGCCCTGCTCAGGTCGGCATGCCATGCCGGCCGGCCGGAGAGCGTGCATGGAGGCCGGCGGTCAAGGCTCAGGAAGGCCTCCTCGGTTGCTGTCATCGACCGAACCGGCCCAGGCCAGGGGTAGGAATCATGCCTGCGAACCTCATGTCGCCTGTTACGCACACGTGAAACAGGCAGCGCAACGCGTAGCACCTTTGGGCTTTGGCTGTCATGGGAGCCGAAGGACACACACATGCATGCGTAGCGTAGCACCGGCCGCTGGGAGGGAGGCGAGCAGGAGCGGCAGCGGCAGCGCCATCAGGAGGCACAGGCAGCGTCAGGCGACGGTACGTGTACCAACGGCGCCAGCGGCACTGCCCGCTCGCTGGCGGGCAGCACATGCAGCAGTGGGGCGGTCGGAAAGGCTGGCGCATGCAGGCAAAGCAGGGGCGCGTCCAGGCAGCGTGACAGTACGACGAGACGACCGCCGGTTTGAAAGCGGTGGGGGGTGGCACTGCCAGGCACATTCACTGCTACCGCCCCATGGGCAGGGCAGAGCAAAGCAAAGGAACCCCTTCCTTCCTTTCCCTGCACACACACACGCGCGCGCTCCTCCACGGTGCTTGGTTCCTTGCTGACGGAACAACACGAGGCGAGGGGGCCGGCCAGGGAACGGGGAACCACTTCAGTCCAGTGTTGCACAGTATCAAACCATACGTCTGCAAATACTTGTCGGAAAAATAATATAATAAATGTATATAAAACCAAATTATCTAGATACATTAAATATTTCCGGACAGAGGAAATACTATCTAGCTAGAGGCTTGTTGGGCTTTGCATCAAAAGGAGTCCAACGTAGGACGGGTTCAAATCGGTCTCTCCGTTTAGGATGCAGGGCAGGCAGGAAGGCAGGAGGCTACCTGACTCGAGACGCTTCTTTCTAGGCCTTTTCTTGCTTTGACTGGGACACTGTAAAAATGGCTCGGTCCAAACGTAGTCAATGGCGCTGTGTCATCGCAGCGACAAGAGACAGGCGGTAAGAATCTGCCCTACAGCTATGACTCATCACTGCTCGCAGCGACAGTCCAATGTGCAGAGCCGAGTGAAGCGAGACCTGACGCGTCAGTAAATTAACTTCGCCTACAAGAGATAAGTCGGAATTTCATCATGGCAGGCCTGCTGTCTTCAGCCTTCAAAGCACAGTAGTAGTATCGACGCTCACATAAGACGGCCGATTTGGACAGGGCCAATCAGGATGGTATCTTGCAATAGAGACTGCTACAGCGTACAGGAATCTGAACAAAACCGATAGAGATCTCAAACCGATAAGAACTATCAAACTGCAGACAAGAGGAGTGGGCACCCCCTACATCCATGGGCATACGCATCTACTTTTCATAAAATACATTTTAAGCAAGTTTTAAAATGTTACAAAATTCTAAAGAAAATATCATGCATGCATGTTAACAAATGTGTGTGTGTGGCACAAAGTTTTATGAAAGACTATCATTTTGTTTTATCTCTGTAAAAGAGACAAATCTCAACGCTTCTTCTAAATGGCGTTTCACGACACAATTTTTTTGTTTTTTTGCACAGGCTACAAAAGAACCTATTTTTCCGTGAAACTTTATGTACACACATAAAACAAAGAGACATACCCATACAACCTTTTCCAGAAATTTTTAGCATTTAAAAATGTGTTCTTCGATGAGGGTTCATATGTATCCGCACTTTTGCACACAACAGTCATGATTCGATGAGTACTCTGTATATCACACTCCAAAGTCCAAACTGTTTCTGTACAACACAGAATTCCACACGGCAAAATTGAGATACAAATAGTCCTTCGACATTGCATCAGTTTTAACTCTAGTTTGTGCTTAAATTACTACAGTATGTGTTTCTGGTTCTGGTTCTCTCATCCGTATACGAACTAGCTGCAAGATGAACATTGAGATCTCACACGGACCATTGGAGGGCATGCATTGCATTGTATTGTAGGAAGAGCAAGCCAGAAGGTCCCTTATGGCAACGACCGCTGCCTAAAAAAGTCTTCTGATGTAGCACAGCCAAGCAGAGCTAATTTACAACAGCCCGACGGGCACTTTCTGGTATAACATTACCTGGATCTCCTCAATAATCTACAGCTTCCAACAGTATATGGGTTGTCCCTTGAAGCTTCTAGTCCACTATGAGCTGCCAAAGGCAGCTTCTAAGACGGTATGTACAGTTGAGCTCAACGTTGAAAGGCTGCGATGGGAAACGGATACATCAGATGTTATTTTGAAGGTACTGTTTTTAAAAGCAGATATACTACATAATTGATAAAGCTGGTAAAAGACGGTTGGCTAGAAAAGCAATAAAGCTGATGGGCAATGCTGGCACATGGAATTTTCTGTCACCTGATTGACAACATAGCGTAGGATTTGTGTTTCCGGCTGCAACGAAGGTCTACAACCAAAGCTACAGACCTAATAAAGTTATGCTCCTGTAACTAAGGGTCAAGGCAAATGATAACAAGTTTAAAGCTATAAATGCAAATTGGGAGCCCACGAGCTTAATGCCCATACCAAAACGCAACGGGGGTTTATCCTTTTGGGAATGGTTACAACGAATTTATCCAACTGGTTTGATCCGCCATTTATACAAGTTCCCTTGAGAAAAGGCTTGCAGTGTAGGTTCTTCAAAAAATATTTTATCATGACAACCCACTAAAGATTACTAGAATTATCTAAGCGGATAGATGCATATTTATATTTATCTACAGCATAATGTACGTACTTGCAGGATTACAGTTTGTTGCTTAATTGTGATTTTCGTCTCTCCCGTCTCCACGCAGCAATCTGGTCCTGGTGCATGATTAAGGAATGTCCCTCCGCAGTCAGCAGCTCACACATTGCCAGTGTCGAGATCCTCGCCGCTGCGCCACCTCACAAGGAGGGACTGGTGCGATGTATCCTTCCTTCGTCCTAGGTAAGTGCAGGTACTTGCTCGATAAGTTGTTACTATTTTTCCTTGGAGGCTGATTTTTTTCAGGAAGTTGATGCTGCCATGTCTCTTATTCAGTTTTTATCTAGAGTTTAGCTCTCTGCTCCAAGCAAAGCCATGCCCTCCAAACAAATGGTGCATATAATCAACTAGAAGGAGAAACAAGCTATGATCGATGATTGACAACTCCACAATTAAGTATATCTTTTCCTCTTGATTAATTCACTAGCGATCAACAACAAAAGGAAGGAACAATATCGCCTGCCATGCATAAGGATCCTGAGGTATATGTTTTACACAGATATTTATGCTCCCGTTGCAACGCACAGGCACTTTTGCTAGTAAAGCTGATGGGCAATGCTAGCACAGGGATTTTTCTGTCACCTGATTGACAACATAACGTAGGATTTGTGTTTTTGGGTGCAACGAAGATGTACAACTAAAGCTACAGACCTAATAAAGTTATGCTCCTGTAACTAAGGGCTGAGGCAAATGGTAACAAGTTTAAAGCTATAAATGCTTGTAACTATTCTTTTGCAAGAGGGTGCACAACATTTATACAATACAAAGAGCAAAGTTTAGTTTTGTACCTTGGAAAAATCATGTCGCCGATGACAGTCAAATCATCAGGAGAGAGACTCAGTCCTTCTGATAAAAGGAGAGAACTAGGTCCGTATGTACCGAGAACAATTGTGTGTCCAGAAACAGCTGTCAAACAAAAACGAATGAACTGCATATATTAGTCTGCGCTACAGTATATGTTTCACTGAACACGCATATGCCTATCATATGTAAAGTGGCAAAAAAGAATCTTGCAAAAGATATACAAACTCAACCAAAAAAGAGAAGACCTCTTAAAGTATTGCTCAACCTGAAGGCAATGAAAATTAGAAGGTTGCAAATTAATACCTTCATAAAAGGCCTATCTCGGGCCGGGAAAGAACCAATGAAGCTCTCTCTTAAAATTAAGGAAACCTGTGTAAAGACAGCACAAGACAGTCAGTAATTAGGGGTGTTTTTTATGTTAAAAAATAGACTCAAGTCAACAACAAACATTCTACACATGTTTACAGTTGGCAACTGGCAGTTCTTTTTATGACTAAAAAAACAGACTCAGAATTAGGAACGAGTATCCTGCACTTGTATATATCTGCTCATAAAATCCTGTTTAGTAACACACTAGGGGCAAGACAATTTGTTCAACTAAAAAAATGCACACAAGAATACATAGACCATAGATTTTTATTTTAACAAAATACCTTGTCATTGTTGGATTGCACATTGGTAATCGTGTGAGATCTTAAGTTGGAGCACAGAGAATCAAGGTGGGATCTAAGCACTGCCAAGAAACCTTTGGCTGCTTCCACCTGCATGCTCAGAAGTTTAGAATGATGTCAGAAGTGAAAATCCAAATGATACAGAAAATGCTTATACTTCAGCACAAAAAACTAAAACAAACCTGGGCGTCTGTGCATTCATAGACAGGGCGCTTCCTAGCGAGATAACTTTCACCCACAAGTCTAGAATGATATGGCCGCAACGCAGAAAGCAATTCTTTCTGTTGTGGAAGTTGCGGGACTGAAGCAGACTTAATCTACATCCAGCATGATTTCGTCCATCAGTAATAGCTTATCGCATTATTTACATCATTAACCATGATACTACAGCATTAGATGCTTTAAAAAATTATACTACAAGCGAAATTGATGATGTTCAAGTCTCCAAATCAGCAAACTTGTTAAAGGAAATAGGAAAGCACTATGCAGGCAATACACAGCAGTGAAAAGAATTTGTCTCCAGAAACAGAAAGTAACAAAATATCACAGGTAAATAGAAGGCAAGACACTTTGCGCACCTGATTCTTGTTGGCATCAATTATCACAGCATTTGCTAGTCTGGATTGCAGATCAGGTGTTTTGTTCTGCACACCAACCTAAACATGACAGTAGTCGTTAGTCGTGGACCAGACAGTTCAAATTAACTCAACAAAAATATATTTCAAATAGATTGTGCTCAATGTGCCAAATTGCAATCGAACGGACCAATATCTACATATTTGGTGTTCACCTAATGTGAGATATGTATCTGTCCTTCAATCCCATCCCCCAAAAATATCCCCTTATCATCCCTCCCTGGCTACAGGTTTGCTTGGATAATGGATAGGCGGAACAGATCCCATCACTTCAGGCAGGCAGTAAATTTAGCCCAATTTTCTTGCCTTTCTGTAGGGACTGGGCCTAACTGCCTTCCATCAGCCTTAGTGTGAAGACTTAAAACATATCTCTACTGTTTCTCCATGATTTTCTCTACTTTAATCAAACAAAAATATGTTAATAAGCTTGGGAACTCACAATGTATGGAACAGGCGCGTCCAGAAAATCCAGCATGTCGTTTGGCAAAACCTGAATTAAATGATGCAGAGATCACAAGAGGTAAGCATGAATACATAATACATTTGCCTAGCCATCAAATTCAGATCTGAGCACTCAAGAGGAATAAAATGTAAGTACCGGTATGAGTAGACTCTGCCACTGATATGGTCGTATTAGAGGTATTATGGATAAAACTGAAGCTGAAAGCATTCCCTGGTCATCAAAACAATATTCTTTATTAAATAACAACTCATGTATGATTGTTCTATTTGCCATAACAGAAAAATGTTAGCTAACACACAGATCAAGAAAATTATCAGATTAACTGGCATGCAATATCAACACAAAAGGTGCGAGTAAGAATGTCAAAACATGTGTGAAGGTTGGACCAGTACCAAATTAGAACAGACAATAACAATCTGTTTCTCCAGGAGTGCGGCAGCAAAAAGCGTAATTACCTGTCAACAAAATTAATTCGAAGTTAGTAACTACAGGTAAAATTAAGTGCTCACAAGCAATTTATAGACATCAGTTTGTGTGCCAAGAAAGATAAAACTAGAGCCCAAGAATGAAGAACGACACATCAATCATTACAGTAAATGAAGGCATAAAACATTTACTGCAATGGAAGTGTAGCAGTACAGTGTAACAAAAGTGATGCCAAGGATCAAGAAAGGAATGCTTTAACACATTAAAATTCCATGTTGCCCTCTTTCAAGAACAGAAGGGATTCTTCACTAGCAAGGTTACGTCATGTACTTAAGAGTAAAGCTAAACGATGATAAAGTTTTAAAAAAACTGTCAATTTGGTTGAGAATTGTATATAAATCCATCAAAAGATGTGCACATCGAATATGCAAACCAGACACTTGCAAATACTCCCTCCATTCCGGTTTATAGGGCTTATCTCAAAATTTTAGTTTTTCCGTTTTATAAGTCTCAATTTGATTGTTTCCCATCACATGTTCAGATTTCAAGGTGCATTAAATCATTGCATGCAAAGATTAAGAAAAGATTGACCAATGCATGTTAAAGTTCTTGCATGCATTGCAATTAATGCATTGGTAAAAGCAACCTTTTGAATAAAACGAGCACATTAATTGAGTATTCTTGCAAACTACAAAAACTATTCCACCACTCACCATCTATCTTGGTTGGTGAGATTTTTGAATTGAGCCCTATAAACCGGAAAGGAGGTAGTAATTGTGACTAAAGGTTCAAAATTACAATAATAAATAGTTAAACTCTTGGCAGGGGGCTCTCACATTTTGCAAGTTTAGATGTGGGTTTTCCAACGACAGTCTCAAGACACTGGAGTGATAGAAGAAATAACTAGGTTCTGCAAAGGAAACATTTCATCTCGGGAATAAATCAGGGATACTTACATGTTCCAACCTGAGGCATCCACATATTGATGCAACAGCCCATGTGGATAGAGCAGTCGATTCCTCTTCAGCGAAGAGTGCATTACGCATCTGAAACAGGAATAGATATGTCACGTGCATATTATTGTTCTTATATTTATGATTAATGATACTAAACATAACAGATGTAGGTAGGTCAGTGCTAAATGCATAATGTGGCAATGCATCTCGTAAATTACCTCAGCCACCTCTAAGCTTGTATCACGTGACCGAAGATCAATAGTCGACCCGGCAAGATGAAGAGCAGTTTCACCTGGCCGGTGAAACTTCAATGAGTGCAAGTGCTCCAACGGATGAAAATTAAGTGATGAACCCCTGACAGGACACTGCAACTGGTAGTACTGACAGACAACTTGTAGAGATCCATATTTTTTGGCCTGGAGAAAACATCAAATTACTCAACAAATTCACAGAGAGGAGCTGAGCAAAATATTGCATAATTTCATGCATACAGAACCTTAGCCCATCGCAATATACTGTTGTGCCCGACTATGTCTCCATGACCAATGGAAGATGGCTCCTCCAAGTCCAAGTCAGGGGTATCATTTCTCAAATTTATGCTTTCAGAAGGAGAGTCTTGGGAACTGCAGAAAATGGTGATTAACTGTTTTACTATTTTAATCAGGGACTGATGCACACGTAAAATATAGTTTGCAAACAAGGGTTCTTCGCATTCATAGCGTGTCCACAGTTAATAACAGACATGACAAGAGAATCTGTGGTAAGAGCATAAGAACTGAGAGCAGCACAACAGTTCCCGCCAACCTTTATCGGTTATCTAGCTATAATATTAAAAGTGTTCACAGCAACATTAGGGGTTAAGAATAGGCCGATTGTGTGTTGAGGAAAATAGCAGGATTTGCTAGAAGCTAATTGATTTGGAGTATACCATAACCATACCTTGGCGAGGATTCAGATCCTTCACTAAGGCGAGACCGTATAAGTGGCAAGATAGTATCATTGACAAAGATATCAAGTTCTCCATCATTCACATCTTCATGTGAAAGAACATCAGAATTTTCCTTGGTATCAGATTCATTTGGAATGATGGGTAAGGAATCCGGTTCATCAAGCTTAACTCCAGATACATCAGTCGCTGTATCTTCTGAAACAGAATTGTCAGACTCTTCTGCGGTATAACACTGAGTAGCTGTTCCTGTTACAAGAACATTTTGTTCTTCTTTAACAGGAGAACCACTTTCATGTTGGACTTCTTGGGAGATGAACTCCAGCTGGTTCTCCCTACACTCAGAACTGCTGTCTGTGTCAGAGAGCTGCTTTGGAGAAACTTCCACACTTGGTTCAAAGGATGTTTCTACCGTTGTACAACCAAAATACAGTTCCTGTCCTACGATTTCGGAACCTTCACACATATCATCCTCACAGTTCTCCTCAGGCGATAATGAGGTTAACATGCTAACACCATCCGTGAGCCATTCAAGTCGTTCTTCCATAAGAATACTGCATAAGAAACACGGCAGACACTTATAGCAGACAAATACAAAGGGTAGACCATCAATGTTGAATGTGTGATATCATCAAAGACACCCATACAAGAATGTTTGACAAAGACTCGAGACACATCAAACAAATCACAGAAGCTTCCAGAATGCAAAAATTAATACCTTATTCGTACGAATGCAAAATTTATGTACTGTAACTAGAGGACAGCAAAGTACTGTGCAAAATATGGAGCGTATATACTAGTTGCAGGGGTGAAACTATAATGATAGATCCAAAAGAAAATGAATCTGTAAGGTCATCAATGCAGCATAAAGCTCAGACCTAAGGAATATCGGGAAATTATATGAATGAATAACTTGCAAACATATTTCTAGACGAAACAATAGAAGAATTATGTAAATTCATTACAGATTAAGTTGGTTTCCATTTCTACCACCTCAAAAAGATCGACAAATCAAAAGGCTCAAACTGAAGAGAAATTCAGATATTACAAATACAGTAAGATAACCGAAGATGATGGCAAGCACTGTACGCTACCTTTGCAGCACCCCAAAATGCAGTTCAAAAAATGGCAGCCTAGACAGGATGCAGTAACACCGGGGCGTGGTTACTACATAACGACTCCGGCGTGGAAATACAGGTTTCTCATTCGAGAGCATCGAAACTAGCTTTGAGGGTCTTTGTACAATCTCTTCCACCAATACACAGCATCCATATAATGTAGGAT
This sequence comes from Hordeum marinum, assembly GCA_022496015.1. NCBI lineage: Eukaryota > Viridiplantae > Streptophyta > Magnoliopsida > Poales > Poaceae > Hordeum > Hordeum marinum. The sequence continues at coordinate 402,957,548 of CM039677.1, forward strand.
CATCAGCAACCTGTGAACTCTCAATGTCAGAACCCCAGTACAGTGAAAGGGTATAAGAGAGGAAGATGTAAATATACCTGTAAACGGAAGACGAAAGATTGATTGCTTTCTTTTAGATGTTCCTGAAGAAGACAGTATAAAAGTAAGATTCACATCAAAACCCCAAATAGACTAGATTAAGCTTACGTACGAGTAGACCTAAAAACTAAAACATGTAATATGTTACAACTGTAAATCTTATGGCATAGTTTGCAATGTGGTTGAAGGAGAAACTTCACGATTAGAGAGATATTGTAAGAATAAAGCATGAACTGAGCTGAGAAAGTCACCTGCCCTAGGAGAATTTCATTCAGCTCGCTGAATGAAGGAGTCCGTTCAACAGCATTAACCTATAATAAATGTAAATATAGGTAAATTATTTGGTGAGAACTTCTATGCTCTTCTATAAAGCTGACACTAACAACATGAAGCTAATCTGGGCATAAAATTAGGATTATGGACCATACTCAGCCGCAAAATAGCAGTTACAGATTTGTCAAGACAGGAAGTAAATTATATTTCTCTGAGATTTCCGAGAATTTTTGTACGAGGGACAACACAGTATTAGTGGATTGGAGCATAAAAAGAAGGGGTGGGTATGGGTGTGCATGGCGAGGGCAATGGCCAGATAGCCACCAGATGCCTGTTGTGCCTTATGACTAGTTCTAATTTCACTGTTTTTATCGACTAAATTTCCTGGTACTGCTTGTTCTGATTGCATATTTACTTGGCAACGCTAACATGTCACTGTCCGAAACAGTCTAAATGACCACCTGGTCCATAGCCCATAGGAGTGTGTCTACTCCGGCCCTATATTTCAAACCTGTCTAACTGACACCCCAAGCTTTTGTCTAGTGGGCCCCCTGAGGAGATTTTTGTCACGCTATTGCAGTATTGCCTACGTGGTGGATGTAGACAACTAGGTTGGTGACTCAGCAGGGGCCGGACATGCTAGTGCCAACTAATATATTTTTACTTTCGCTTCTTTGTCTTCTTCTCTCTCGACGTCTCCTCACTCTGCTTCCTACACATGGGCATTGACGATTTTTTTATTGTATTATAATAAGAAATGTAACCCAGGTGGCAAGTTACAGTATTATGAACTGAACCAGACATAACATTATGTGAAATTGTGAACCCAGTAAAAAAAATATAACCTATACAGGAAGCACCATAAAACTTGGTAAAATTAAAGTTCAATGTATAATCGTCGTAGACGTTTATTATACAGAAATGCAAAGTATCAGGGTTATGTAGTTCAAATGTGGCAGACCTGTGCACCTCCAGGAAGGCAGAACGAGACGATATCCTTGTACTTAAGTGGAAGAGACCTCTCAGGGGGGTATGCAAAAAGGACCTTAAGGAAAAGACAAAATATCAGCATAGGGTATATTCTGGGGGAGGGGGGGGGGGGAGCAAGGGAATTGTGGGTTTAGACACATGAAGAAAGGCAGCAATAGGACCTCCATTTTATAAGAACATGCAACAATAGATGATGTGAGTGATAACCTGAGGTTCCAAATTTGATACGGCATGAACTTGGTGGTGGTTGTTGCCAAATATATGTCTTGATTTCTTTGCATCATCATCATTTCTCCCTAGAGCAATGTTTTCTAGCTCATGGATATCTGCCTGAGGAGGAAGCCCAACAATCACTATGCTCTCAAAAAGATGTGATGGTTCTTTGATGCACCTATTACCCTGTTCCAACAACAACAAAAGAAGAACTTGAGGGATTATGCTCTTCAACATTTGGCATGCTTACCAGTCCTACTAGTTTCAAAATGTTAGGCCATTTCAGCAGGAAGCAGTCGGCAGTCGGCCAAATAGTAGCAACAGCCTACATTGCATACTTAGCTATTGCACTTAAATCAAATTTCAGAAGAACCCCAAAAGCAAACAAATTGTGTATGCAGGTGTAACAAATACTTGTACACTTGTGTAGAAGGTACTCCCTCCGTCCCATAATATAAGAGTGTTTTTGACACTAGTGTAGCGTAAAAAACGCTCTTATATCATCGGACGGAGGGAGTACTAAGCAAGCCCAATTTCAGGGTTTCCAACAGAACAATTGTAATTTCTCCTCAATGTCGAAAATATGAGACTGCTTCACACTATGACTAATATGAATATCCACGGCAGAATAGCTCTCGCAGCTCACAAGTCAAATACCCAAAACTCCAACCAAGGCATAATAAAGTTTTTCATAAGTTTTACGTAATTTAGCAATAATCTATCAATCACTACTTGAGCCCAATTAAGAGTTATCAGTGACAGGACTCCACTTGTATCAAACATAGATCTCTGACAATGTCCCTTCAAGGCAAAATTGCATGAATGTAGATACTAGAGAACAGTGTTAATGAAATTATCAAATACAAACAGTTAAAGTAAATGGCGGTCACAGACACCAAAACCGGTAGCTAGCCTGGACACCAGAGCAATATAGATTACAAAACAATGGCATTGTGTCATGTGACCACACATGGACTATGTTCTACATAGACTGGTGGAAGAAAATCAAGTAGATACTATTAGTAGGATGAACTGCAAACACGAGTATTATGCTTAAACAGTAGCTGAAACAAAGACACTTTGAGTCACTGAACAACTACAGAAAATTGACATGGTTTGGCTGAACTTATACCTATTAGTTTGAAAAGCCAGGTATCACATCAATCATTAACATTACAACTCTGGCTAAGCACCTTAGCTAATCAGCAGAGCATATCCTACATTCCCACACCAAGTACAGCACAATAGGTAGACATGAATTGAACATTGTTAGTGGCATACGTACCAATGACTTCTGCTGGAACCTAGACCACTGCCGCTTGTGTGTCGTGAGAACTTCTGGGTTGTATGGTCCAGACACTTCGGGTGAATTTGAAAACCCTTTCATTATCTTTGAGAATTGCTGCTGCAACTTCTGCATTGGGCTGCCACTCTCTTCCCCAGAAGAATAGACGACAGATGGCCGTGTTGGTTGCACAGTGGCAGCTGAAGCAGCGGCAATAAATGCTCTTGCAACCTCTTCGGTTGTTTGCATCAGGTGCGACGTGTTGAACTTGACGCCTTCAGGCCCATCATTCTTGCTATCCACCATCCTAAATGCCTGTTACTCGTGCAAAGCAAGGATATATTCATTTCAGTAGTGTGATCGAGAACACAAAGACAAGACATAAAGCATCAGGAAGTAAGAATTACATCAAAGTATATATTACACCTGCATACCATCTGATTAAGCTGCTTTTATTACATCACAGTATTTGGCTATGTATATTTATTCTGTACATTTTTCACGCTCAAATACGAGCTGAATAACATAAAACTTGTCCACATTTAACTCCAATTTACCCGGTTGTAGCATGTACCCAATAAGTAAACCATGTCATCAATCAGCTTTGAATCACCTAAATTCAACTGGACTGGACCTTATCAGCCATCAACCACAGAAAACAGCTAAATTGGTGACAACTACCTGGTACGGGACAACAAAATCAGCTTGCATCTCACTCCAACATCCAGCCAGAAAGCCACCTAATAACTAACTGCGCGTACTTTTCCCGGTAGTATCAAAGCCATAACCAAAAGCGCCCCCACCGAGTTGGCCACGCACCTTTTCCGCTAGTATCCATCAGTAGGAAGAGCATATGGCGGAATCTACGAAAAGCAACATCGGATCAAAACAAACCCACAAATCGGACCCTTCTATTATTGATTCCTTATTGGTTTTCTTATAAGACTCTGCTATCGATTTGCTCTGCCTACGAAGTAAGAGTAAAAAAAACTAAATCGAACGTGCGAGTGTTAGGCCTGGACCGAAATTGCACAGGCCAACCACTCGATCTCGGAGTTTGACCTGGGGCTCGCCCACCAGAATCGGCGTTTGACTGCTGCCCCGAACCCCCTGCCCGCCGCGCAAGCGGGAGGAAGCAATCGCGGCGCGGACACCGCACGCCCCGGCGTTCAGACGCCCCGGAAACCGGCGGCGGGAGCGCCGCCCGTCGCAGAAACGCCCGAGAAGATCCGCGGGAGAGAAAAACACTCAGAGAACTAGGGGGCGAGGAATCCGTCGAGCCGGCTCACCTGGGCTGGTCGGGGAGGGGAGGGGCTTCGGGTCGCTGATCCCCCTCCGCTGCTGCTGCTGCTCCGCGCGCCGCCGAGCCGCCGCCCGAATGGTCTGATGGTCTTCTCCCCGTCTCTCTCTCTCTCTCGCCTGCCTTTCTTTTCCCTGTTTGGGCTAATGAACGCACGCACGCACGCACGCTTGGATCCGCCGGATTAACGTGGAGGAGATTTCGTTACGGGGAGGAGTTTAAAGTGGCGTGATTTGGTTTTCGGTCTGGCTTTGGGCAGGAGATTTTCGAGAGCGGACGAGTTTGTCGTGGGCGGCTCCGACTCCTCTCTTGTGTTCCCTCGCCGCTCGGCTCAGGACTGCGGGGGCGCCACCACCTCTCGCTGCGCGTGGGCCCGGGCAGCGGCGGCGGGTTGACCCTGGCCGGCCTGGCGCTCTGGCTTGGCTGGCCTCGGGCGCGTCGTGTGCGCCCGCCCGGCCACGTCCCTCTGCTCTGCTGGCGCGTGGACAGCTATGGGCGGAGCCAGCGCTGCGCAGGGCTCTTTCTTTTTCTGCTGCTTCTTTTTTTTTTTTGCCGGGCTCTGATAGTTGTGTGTAGTCGGCAGCAGGCTGGCGGGAACGGCAGGGAAGAGCAACGCGAGATTTCTTCGCGCCACTGCACCTCCCCATATTCTAAATATACAAATAGTGTGATTATTTCTCTATATAACTAGTAGTATATGTTTTCTGTATTGCGAATGATACTGCTGGTTAGGAGGCGTCCAGCAAGGCTTGGCGTCTGCGATCAGCTCTCTTGTCAGCCCAGATTTTCTACGACGATAATGCTTGATGATGCGATGCGAGTCGTTATCTGTCCCATTCCAACAAAGCATCGATCACACCCTCTGTGTGTTCTGGACCGTTGATGGACAGCTACGTCGTGGATAAGCACGCGCGGTTTGAGGATGGGACGGTACTGATCGGAGGAATTTCCCGCTATCTTCGACCATTCGTGTCCCCAGAAAAAGAATTTCTCGCTTTATATCTATCTATCTTTCTCTATTTCTTGCTTCATGCAAACTCTGTGTTCTTCTTTCGTGCAACATGTTTTTTGCGAGTTTTGGGGGGTGTGAGAGCTGAGAAGGTTCACGGGGTGAGGTGTGGTATGCGTGCGTCTGGACTTGATTCCGGTCCGTGAAGACTGGGCGGAGAGACACGGTCGCTTTTTTGACTGTTTCTGGTGAGTTTAGGCCGATGGGAACACAAAACTACCACGCACTAACCACTCCCCGCCTTGATTGACTGACTGACTACTCCGTTCATGTGGCGTCGCCATCGGCATCGACTCCTTTGGTGGCTGAATCCATCGATCTGCGCCGGGCGCAGGGCTGCTGGGCGCGCCTTAAATTGGATCCGGGCGTGAATCGTACGTCTGCAGCCTGCAGGCTCTTTGCACGGAAGCAGGGGGGCGTGCGGCCGGTACACAGGCACCAGTACTGGTTGCACTCTTCGATTTATTACGCTGAACGGTGCAACCCTGCCTGCCCCCATGCGCGTGCACGAGCAGCGGCGGCCGCGTGGGATCGTCAAGCGGCGTGGATGACGGCGACGGCGACGGCGACGGCGAGTGCCGACTGCCGGGTAGGACGTTCTTTCTCTCCGTCAGCACAGGATCTTCTTTCATTTATTTGGGCCATCCCCGGCGTGGCGAGAAAACCGCCCGGCCCGCACGCACGGCGCCACTCTTCTCTTTGTCAGCTTTATCGCCGTCATGGTACCACGCTCTGGTCGCAATCAGTGTCCCCTCACCCTGCAAAGATGATTGAAGAAAGGGGAACCCTAGGAATCAGACTACCGATCCTAGCTTCCTATCAGACCAGTGTTGACCCGTTCGATGGAAACCTGTATATGCGAGCAGGGTGGTCTCTGTGCACCCCCCACATTTAGTGCACAGTTTCCAAAATTAAAACCTGATGGAGCTAATTACGTGGATTTGCTAATAACTACTCCTGTTATTTAGGAAACCTATTCAACGTTTTCCATATAATTAGCAAACTAATTTCGGATAGTAAGAAGAGTAAGATGTGTTGAAAATTGGCATTGTACGAGACATAGTTTGCAGCGTTACATGCAAACTTTGTTTCCTTTGTTGAAATTTTTGTTTTCATTATTATTCAATTTTGCTTCGGAAGGCACTGCTTGGGGGGTTTTCACAGTAATTTCTGTTTCAATCATTGCGGAATTAGCTTCCATGGTTAATGATCTTTGCTTTGATGAAAACATCACTATATTGCTTCCACAAAAAAGGGGGGAAATATTGTTGCATGGATGGAAGCATTTTTTTTACCGATGGAAGCACTTTTTTGAGGAAACGATCCCTGATAATTTCTTCCAGTAATCTCGGATATTCTTACTTTTGTTGGTGCAACATCTAATTATGGGTCATGCAGTATGCTTCCATATGTGAAAAGCAGAGTACGTAATTCGTTTACTACATAGAAAAGAATATATTTGCTTCCACCAACAGCGCTTCCAAAGAGAGAAAATAATCCGCTTCCAAAGAAAATGGGGTTGCTTCCGAAGTTGCAAATAGTTGTTCAGATCTACATTGCCTCCAAAAGAGAATAAATTTTGACATCGAATAAAACATTGTTGATTTTTTTCTTCCAATGAAATAATGCTCCCAACAAAAATAGTGATTGCTTCTTATGATATTAGAATTTGCTTCTATGTACAAGAATGGTCATGGGGCTATCTTCTTCTCGGCACAACATGTCACCATGGTCCACCGTGATGTCGATTCCACATGCGCGAGGGACACACCGGCCAGACCATGGAAGCACCCACACCGGCACGACCCATGATTAAACATAGGGTTGTCGCGGCGGCAGCGTCTGCAAGGAAAAAACGACCACGAGTAGCAAAAACGACTTGGAGGATGAACATGCATTAGGGGCTCCCCATGGGGTTCTCTTCACCATTGGTGAAGAGTACCGTGGAAGATGGCCGTGGGCGAGGCAGCATGCAAAGGAAGATGAAGAGAGCTGTGGGGCAAGGCCATGGAGACCTTGCGAGCCTGTCGTCCTCCGGCGTTGGATTCGTTGCTCCGACGGCCACCTCTCGCAGAGTGCCTCCTCCTAGCAGCGACGGTATGAGGGGAAGACGATCTCGTCGTTGCCTAGGCTTCCGGCGCCATGAGATCGAATCGGCTTATGGGAAGTTGCTGGCGCTATGCATTTGGCGAGACCAACCCCGTCGAGCAGATCGGGAGTAGCGGGGTAGGGTTTCGTGATCGTGAATGGGGAGATGTGGCTAAAGGGAAGGATATATATAGACATATAGGACAAGCACATGACGTTGGATGGGATCAACGGTCCAGCAGGCGTCTGATGATTTCCTCCCATCAGTATACTGACGGAAAGCGTTTCCCTTGAAGAAAAATACTTTCTCCGTTCCAAAATATAACACGTTCACGTTTTTCGAGGTTTAACTTTAACGATAAATTTAATCAACAAGACCGATTACGGCAGGAGCAAAAATTATATAATTGGAAACTTCTTTTGAATGCGAATTTATTGATGTAATTTTTGCTTCCACCGCAGTCGGTCTCGTTGCTTAAATTTATGGTCAAAGCTGAAGCACGAAAATCGAGGACACGCTATATTTTGAAACGGAAGGAGTAATGTATACTAGTAGTAGTGCTTCGTGTTATGCTAAAAAAAAGAAAAAAAATCTTTATTCGACGTGTGAGGATGGTCACACGCGCTGGCAGACTGCCTGGGCACGTATCAGACTTGCACGGCCGCATGGCGGGGAGCCGGCCAGGCATGGGGAACACGCATGCATGCGGAAACGCCGTGTGCCTGAAGCCGACTCTGTTCATTGCGCATCCTTTGCTGACCGTGACGAGCGATCCGACGCTTTTGCATTTCAAAGGATCACTCGAGCAGATTTTCAGAACCTGAATTTCTACCGATGTCCTCTTTGATTCATAGGATTGCGAAAAAAAACATAGGATTAAAATGGCATGTTCATTTCTATAGGATTTGAGTTTGTTTGATAGTGTCATCGAAAAACAGAGGATTTCTTTCAAGAGGTTGGAGTGGATGTTTCCGTGAAACGTAGTACAAATGAATCCTTGAAAAAAAAGCATACAAGATTCAATCCTACGAATCAAACGACCAACGCAGAAAAAAAATCTAAGGATTCTAATCCTTCAAAGGTCTTATGAAAGTCCTTTGAATCAAAGAGGTCCTGAAATGCGACAAAAACTTCAAAAACAAGAAATAATACCCGCGCGCGTTGCGACGGGATTGGATGCAGCAATTCTTGTGAGATTTGGCAATATAAAATATTAGTATTCTGGTTAGCGGGGTGCAATCATGATTTTAGTATGAACTAACAATTGTACAATTTCAAGCCATTTCACGTTAAGAGCATCTCCAAGGCGGACCCGCAAACCGCCTGCATCCTTCCGGACCGCGGAAGCCATTCAACGCGGGCCTGTATCGATCCGTGGCGCGGTTCGGACGCGATTTCTTTCGTAAATTGAAGACAAATGTAGGGGAGCTTTCCGGAGTCCGGACACGAGAAACAACGCTATCCGACACCCCCGGCCCACCCAATCCCCCTTCCCGGTCCCATTCCTTTACTCAGCCCCTTCTCCCACTAGCTTTGCATCCGCACCTCCACCTCCGCCCCTTCTCCCATTTGCTTTGCATCCGCACCTCCACCTCCGCCGTCGTTGCTCCTTGTACGTCTCCAGCCACCACAGAGGCATTGTCGGACGTCTGCAACCAGCACCGACGCATACACTCGTCGTTACGACGGAGCTTTCCACCCGGGAGCCATTTGTACCAAGGTACACTCCGCTCCCTGTCAACGACCTCCACGTCGGACACGCCCAGTAGGTGTTCGGTCAAATACCATTGAGCGTATTTTCAATTGCTATGTCGTTTTTTAGACTTCGAAGGATGGTAAGATACTCGACCATGGAGGATGAGTTGTTGTGCAATGCATGGCTGGTCGTATCCCCAGATTTCGTAGGCAAGACCATAGGGGAGCCCGTCTGGCAGAAAGAGCATGAAACGTTTCACGCACGAAAGCACATTGCGTCCTACGACATGTACATCATTCGGCCACGCAACATGAGGTCGTTGTCATATCGCTGTCACACTATCCAGATTAGCGTCACCAAGTTTTGTGGCGTGGTTCGTCAGCTCGATGCAAGGTGTCCATTGCACGCGGCATATGAAGGACTCGTAAATTTGTTGGTACAACACTAAATAAACCATATAGTAATCAACTACATAAGGTAATCAACACTACTAGTCACCCACATGTATCAATTTGTCGTCGTTTTCTCACGACATATGCCATGGGTAGGCTTATCGAAGGTGGTTGGATCCGGAGGATGTCGACGGGCTCCGGGAGCGGGATTAGGCAAAAACGATGGCTGACACGCGATGTACCCAGGTTTAAGGCCCTCTGTGGGAGGTAATACCCCTAGTCCTGCTTGATTTAGTTGATCGGTGAGGGAAGGTTACAATGGTGGTCCTTGAGTTGTATCTAGAGGTGGAAGAAAGAGCAGTCGGCTCCTTCTCCCTTGCTATGAGGGTGGCTCTGGAACGAGGTGTTCCTTTGTGAGTGTGTGTGCTTGCTCGTCAATCTGTTCCATGCCTCTGCATGGGAGGCTCCGGGGCTTTTATAGTCCAACCCCCTGGATTACAATATGAATGGAAAGCCGTGGGAGGGCCCTAGCTGGCAGCCTCTTTAGCCAGCCATGGGGCCCCCGACTATAGGGTCTCGTCGTCGGTAGGGCCCGCCGGCTGCGAAGTCCTGTCGAGAGCCAAAGGGGCCCGCACGATAGTCCCAGCGCCGGTCGCTTCACGACACGAGTCGTCCTTTAGGGCGTCATCTTGTGTTAGCCGGCCGAAGTTAGCAGTATGCCCGGCTGCACTATAGCCACGCCGGGGCAGGTAATGGAGTGGATGGAGGCGTGTCGGCACTGTTGGAAGTCTGGTCGTGGTCAGCCAAAGTCAGCGATGTTGTTACCTCCACTGTGGCCATACGGGCGCTGACCCTTGACGGGATGGGGGCCACTGTATCCTCGCACGTCTTGGTCATGGCATCCAAGGTATGGCCGACTAGGGGGCCAGGTGTCCCCGCCCCTAACCGGCAGGCTCGCCGTAGCCGGCAGGACCTAGCCGGCATGGCGTGGCCGGTGGGGTGCAGCCGGGCTGCAGGGAGGCGGCTTGCCCTTCAGTCGTTTCAGAAAGTTGGAGTTGTGGGTCGCTTTAGGCTACCCCGGGGTTATTCCCCCGACAGTAGTCTCCGAAGTGGGGGGGGCGCCGCCGAGCCGCGGCGGACCTCGCTGGCTTGAACGTTGCTCCAGTACCACGGCCCGCCTCGGGAGCCGGACGTGAGTGGGCGGACGACGGCCGGCTGCGTAGTTGGCCGACGCTTCGTGCGCTGCATCGAGCGCCCCATCGGGCGGAGCGTATGTGCCACGTGGGAGATGCAACGGGCCACGGCCTGACTGGCCGCATGGGGGACAAGACCGGACCGTGGGGCGGGGCCCGCCATGGTCGCGGCCTCGTCCCCCGTGCACAGATCTCCTGCGACTCGGGCCATCGGTTGGTGTTCCCGAGTGAAATAACTTCCGCCCCGCGCGCGACGGGAATCGTGGGGGACATGCGCAATGAATCCGCCCCCACGACCGTCCACGCGGGGTATAAGTGGAAGGGGGAGGGGAACGGAACGACATGTTTGTTCCCCTCGCCCGTGTCGCATCGCTCTTGTCGCCCCCCTCCTCCCGCTCAAAGAGAAAGAGAGAAGGAGAGCAACGCCCGCATGAAAGCACAATTGCTCCCTTGGTGGTTTCGGTAATTAATAACAACATATAAGTCATTGAACTAATGTTTCCACCAAGTATATTTCAGGAAAAGTTCAATGTTAGGGATGGAAAAAAGGATTGTGGAATTACACCAAGATGCAAGGAAATAGGTTGGCCAAGCTTCAAGCAAGAGGACTCTACATTTTACATTTGTGAGAAATCACTTTGAGTCCATAGGAAAGCCAATACTATTAAAAGGGGGTAAGGTTTTGTTGGTGAACAAAATGCTCATACGTGCACAAGTGATAGTGACCAAAAACATACACAAGATCTCCCGCCAAAGTCTGTCTATAGCCAAACATTCAAAATCGGTGCAACCAACATTTCTATCTCGGTGCCACTGATTCCAAACCCTAGACAGACTCAGCCAAACCCTAGCCACTTCGGTGCAACCGATTCCATACTGGTGCCTACAAGTTTAGGTTGCCAACTTTCTGTTACGCAAATTCACATTTTCGGTCCCACCGAGAATGTTGGGTTGGCGTCACCAAGATTGGAAATTTGACCGTTGGTCAACTTGTCGGTGCAACCGAGATTCCTATATCGGTCTCACCGAGATTCAAAAGTTGCCACCTTTTGGTCACTTTGGTACCACCAAGATTAACACATCGGTGCATCGAGTGTGACTTATTGTGTGTAACGGTTGGATTTTTGGGGATGCCTATATATACCCCTCCACCACCACCTACTTGAGAGAGAAGCACTCGAAACTATTCCATACCTATCATATCAGATTTTCTGAGAGAGAACCACCTACCCTTGTATTGAGATCAAGACCCTCCACTCGAACCATATGGATCTTGATTTCTAGCCTCCCCAAGTTGCTTTCCACCAATCCCATCTCTTCCACCAAGCGAAATCTGTGAGAGAGTGATTGTGTGTTGAGGAGTCTATCATCTTGAAGCACAAGAGCAAGGAGTTCATTGTCATTACCGAGCCTATTACCTTTTGGAGGGTGGTGCCTCCTAGATTGGTTAGGTGTTGCTTGGGAGCCTCCTACTTCGTGTTGTGGAGTGAACCAAGAAGTTTGTAAGGGCAAGGAGATCGCCTACTTCGTGAAGATCTACCCATACTGAGGCTAGTCCTTTGTGGACGGAATCCGTATGGAATAGTCAAGGTTGCTACTTCGTGGACCCTTATGGGTGGAGCCCTTCATGGACTCTCGCGACCATTACCCTCTGTGGGTTGAAGACTCCATAAACGTGGATGTACGATAGCGCCACCTATTGGAACCACAGGAAAAATCATCGTGTCTACAATTGCATTTGATCTTCCTACCCTATCCCTTTTTACTCATGCTTGTTGTACTTGATATGCATGTGTAGGGTGTACTTGATATGCTATGAATGCTAAAACTTGCCAAGAATTAAAATTTGGGAAAAGGCAAAACTTTTATTTGGTCAAGTAGTCTAATCACCCCCACCTCTAGACCTACTTTCGATCCTACAAGTGGTATCAGAGCTTTGGTCTCCATTGCATTGGTTTCACAACCTAGGAGAAGTATGGCATCTAGTGAGGGAAATTATCACCGTAGAGGTCCATACTTTGATGGCATTAATTTTGCTAGTTGGAAGCACAAAATGAAAATGCATTTGCTTGGTCATAATCCTGCCGTTTGGGCTGTTGTTCGTGTTGGCTTGCAAGGTGAGTTCTTTGCGGAAGGAAAGGAACCCGATCGTGAAGCGACTGTGGATGAATTAAAGATGTTGCAACTCAATGCTCAAGCATGTGACATTCTCTTCAACTGCCTATGCCCCAAAGAATTCAACAAAATCAGCCATCTTGAACACGCAAAAGAGGTTTGGGATACTTTGGTTGATATGCATGAAGGAACTGAGTCCATGAGAGAATCCAAGTTAGATGTTATTCAAGGACAACTTGACAAGTTCAAGATGAAGGATGGTGAAGGAGTCGCCGAGATGTACTCTAGGCTAGCTCTTATCACAAATGAGATTGCCGACTTAGGAAGCAAAGAAATGACTGACAAATTCATTATCAAGAAGATACTTCGAGCTTTGGATGATTGATATGACACTATTTGCACATTGATCCAAATGATGCCCAACTACAAAGATCTCAAACCAGCGGAAGTGATTGGTAGAATTGTTGCTCATGAGATGACACTCAAAGACAAGGAAGAGCTTCACCACAAGTCTAGTGGTGCTTACAAAGCCACAAGTGATGCTCCTGCTACCTCAAGCGACAACCTTGCCACAAATGAAGACATAGGCCTCATGGTCAAGAAATTCAACAAGTTCTACAAGAATAGAAGCAAATATCGAAACTCCAACTCAAGACATGAAGAGAAGCGTTCGTCAAGTCGTGATCGAAACTGCTATAATTGTGGGAAGCCCAGACACTACTCCAATGAGTGCACGGCTACTTACGAACGAAGAGAAGAGTCACCAAAAAGACAAAGCTCAAGAGATGAATCACCTCAGAGAGAGAGAGAGAGAGAGAGAGAGAAGGAGTGGAGATGATCGTTATGAACAAAGACCCTCAATGAGAAATAGAGATTCAGAAAAGAAGGACGAGTACACCAAGAGCTACTCAAGAAGGAAACATCAAGCTCATGTTGGTGATTGGGTTTCCGGCTCAGACTCCTACAACCACTCCAAGAGAAGCTATCACTCCAACTCCGACTATAGTCAAGATGAAGGTGTTGCCGGAATTACACTAGTGACAACCAACTCCTATGATCTATTTGATTCACCAAATGAAGGGAGTGGAAGTTGCTTCATGGCTAAATGCCCCAAGGTATCACACCCCGAATATCTTGATTTCGATAGTTATGAAGATGATTTGCTTTGTGATGATGACTTGCTATGTGACAAATCTAGTAACGATAGTCAAAATGAACTTGATAATTCTCATACTAGTCAAGATAGGTCAATTGACGATGATAAGATGAAAATAGAAGAACTAACTAAAGAATTTAACACTCTTAAGTTAGCTCATGAATCTACTCTTGAATATCAAAGAGAGCTTGTAAGAACTCATGAGAAGCTACGCTTTGAGAAGCTCAATTTGGAGCAAGAACATGGATTTCTTAAAGCTATCAATGACGATCTCCGAAAGAAGACTTCATCTTATCTTGCCAAACGACTACTCTTGTCTACATTCATGCCACAAGCTAAATCTAAGCAAACTAGTAACAAAGGCAAGAAAGGTTCTTCATCTAGTAGCAACAATAAAAATGCTAAACCTAATGATGTTGCTCCTAGTAGTTCTATTGATTCCACTAATGATGATTCTCTTAGCCAAGTTACACTTGAGCAAGAAAATGCTTTATTGAAAGGAATTATAGAGAAAGGTATCTACAAGAGTCTTGCCGGATGCAAACAATTTGAGGAGATTGTACGCAAGCACGGAGGATACCGGAAGAATCGTGGTGTTGGCTACTTCAACGCTAATGGAGTAGAATGGGAAGAAGGTCAATATCCCAAGCCCAAGTTTGTTCCTCAGAAGGAGAAGTATGAAAATACTCTTCCCACGGGGACAAACACTCAAGATGACCTTCCACCACAAGACCACAAGCTCAAGGGAAAGAACAAGCTTCAAGAGGCTACTACAATCTCAACTTCTACAAGTGCTACTTCAACACCAAGGATCCCCATCAACTTGATGTGGGTCCCCAAAAAGAAGAACTAAAAAGTTCTTGAGGGGTGACTCCGCCAATAAAACTCACTCACATTCATTATTGGCAAGATCTGTTTACAATCAACATCAACCATATGCAATAGTTCAAGGAGTCACACATTCCCTCAAAGGTAAGCAAGGGATAAGGTAATCAACAAATCAATGGACATCATCACACATGCTTTGCAATCCATGTCCATAGATATCCTTGTATTTGTCTCTTGTGTGTTGGGACTAACCCATGTAGGTGGGAAGAGTAAGGAAGCAACAAGGATGTTCCCAACTCTTGGTGATCTTCATCTACTTTGAGCATCCACCACTACCTCACCAACATGAAGTCTTCATCGACAAAACCCAAGGTTAGTTTATCCCTCTTATGGGGGGATGTCACATCAAGGGGGAGCTTTACTTTAAGACTTGAGTCAAAGCATCTCTTAGTATATGACAACATTAAATGCTTTATGTAAAAGTGGTAACCCCACTTGTGCTTAAACGATGAGTATGACCTATGATCAAGTAGTCTTACTTGGCTCCTAAGTCAAATACTCATATATAGATGACTTCGTCATCGCCCAAGTGCTTGTTAGGTGCTAAAGTGTTTGTGCATGTCTGCCGTGATTTCACTTGACATCTTGTTGTGTGAGCATGTTGGTCTGCATTTATTTTCTCATTCGAGGATATCCAATTGTTTCTGTTTGGCTTTTGATTTATCTTTTGCCAATTGGATATACAAGAATGCCTAGGACCACTTCTTTAGCTATCTATGCTTTCTCACCTCATACTCTATTCATGTTGCATCACAAAATTTGAACAAGTGCTTTTCGATCCCTCTGTGTGTGGAGCACTCGGAGTTCCGCATCGACAAGGACTGACCATTAAAACCTCCCAAGTGCATCTCGGTGGAACCAACCACAAAATCTTGGTCTCACCGAATGCCTAGGGTTGATCTGGTTTTCAATCTCGGTACCATCGATTCCATCTTCTCGGTTACACCGAGTTTCCCTGTCAACTGACAGTTGAGGAACTCGGTGACACCGAAAAGTTAGAATCGGTGCCACCGATAGTGGTGGGTATATAACCTATGGACCCTGACGCTTTGAAATTCAATCTCAATCGTCGTGCCTCAGAACCCTAAGGTGCAGCCTACGAGACCCCTGGTCATCTCCCTTGTCTCCTTGCGCTCCTCCGCCGCTGGGAATCGTCGCCGTCGACGAAAGCCTCTCCATCGTCACCACCGTAGCGGATCCGCGCCAAGTTAGGGTACGGATTCGACCTCCTTTGCGCTCCTCGTCCGATTCTTGCACATTGGATTTAATTTTATC
This sequence comes from Hordeum marinum, assembly GCA_022496015.1. Classification (NCBI taxonomy): domain Eukaryota; kingdom Viridiplantae; phylum Streptophyta; class Magnoliopsida; order Poales; family Poaceae; genus Hordeum; species Hordeum marinum. The sequence goes on from CM039677.1 coordinate 402,973,500, forward strand.
TATAAGACACTCATTGTACGTATTCCTATCCACAAAAAATTCCAATAGTCTAGCGAATGTTAGATTTTCTAGGGTTTGCCTTCCGCCCGATGGAACTCGGTGGAACCGAAGCAAACAAATCGATCTCACCGATTTATCTTTCTGTGTTGCTGAGAACTATCTCAGTGGAACCAAGTACTTCTTTTCGGTCTCATCGAAAAGAGTGCCAAGGTTCTGTTAAGAGCGATAGTCAGTCTCGGTAGCACCGAAAATTTTGCTTCGGCTGTACTGATATTCATTTGACAGAATGCAAACCTTTGGAAATTGATTGTTCAAACTTTCAAAAACCAGCCTCATTTTGTGATAACTCATCTTGTTCTACTATTCTATACTCTATTCATAGGGTCAGTATGTCAGATGCTGAGGACAGTCAGAATTTGCCAGAGCAGGGTGTTGACATGAGTTCAGGCACAAGCCCAGAGTCTAGTTCATTTTCAGATCCAGGCACCCCCAGCTCCCATGGGTTTCCCAAAGCTGCTACAAGCACCAGGAAGAAGCTGAATTCAGATGAGGAAGATTCAGATTTTGTTCCTGAGGAGACTCTTGCCAAGAAGCAAGATAAGGCTGCTAAGAAGTCTGCTACTGAAGCCACTTCTTCTAGGAGAGTTGTCAGCAAAGTCTATGCTAGCTCTGAAGCTATGAGAGCACCTAAGAGTGCTAGGGCCACAATGACTATTGATCTCCCAAGGAAGTCTATGCCTAAGAAGGCAGGGGAGAAGAAAGACAAAAAGAGGATTATTTATGTGATTGATAGGCCTACATCCATGTATGAAGATCCAGAGGAGGCTACTGGTGTTGCTGCTGAGGAAGAGGAGGAAGAACATGTTGCAAAGGCTCCTCCCAAGAAGAAGGCCAAGAAACTTATGGTTGATGCTATGCCAAAGACTATCACATCCAAGGCACCAAATCCAAGAAGGTTGCTGCTGAGAATCCTAAGAGGACATCCAGGCAGATTCCAGCTTCTAAAAAACAAGGGAACTGCTTCTAGAGTTGAAGATGATGATGACTTGACAACCTTGATGAAGCTCAGACCACATCTTCCAGTACATGATGTCAGCCACCTAGTTGCTGAAGGTATGAAGAAGAGGAAACTCAGGATTGAGGGCATGGAGAGATATAGATCCATATGCCCAGAGGAAGAAAACTGTTGTTGCCTACAAATTCTACACCAGAGAGCAATAAGACTTTTATGAGATAGTGCTGCTAGACAAGAGCCCAGCTTTCAGTGATATGAGATATGTTGATTGGAAATTCATTGAGGAGAATGATGACTACTTTCCAAGTGTCCAAGATAATTTCCACTGCATTGGACTGGACGAGTTTGTTGGAAGAGAGCATACTGCATGGAACGATGAAATGATCATGCAATTCTACTCCATTGCACATTTCTACGGAGATGGTAGGATTGTATGGATGACTGAAGGAGCAAGGTATGAATCTACTGTTGATGAGTGGGCTGCACTTCTAGGAGTTCCAGAGGTTTAAGATGGTGATTTGGATGTATACTCAGAATCCAAGGCAAGCCACAATGACATGAAGGATATGTATACTCCTATCCCTGCAGACAAAGTGCAATCTCACAAGCTAGGATCCATCTACTGTCTGCAAGCTGGCCTCCGTAACATGAACACTATTCTGAGGCATACTTTGATGCCCAAGTCAGGAGATGACAAGATGATCCGAGGCTACTCCATTAACATGTTGATCCACCTTGACGGACACACCAGGATTAGAGTTATGGACTTAATTGTTGAGACAATTAAGAGGGTTGTTGCTGATCAAAAGCTCTCTTGCTATTATGCACCCTACATCCAGATGCTCATCAACTCTCAGTTGGAAAAGCACATATTTTCTCTAGATCGTCCACATTTGCCCCTACAGCTAGAGCTTGAGGACAACATCATGGTGATGGACCCAGATCATCCCACATCTGCTACAACTCAGGCAAAGGCAGAGGTAGTTCGAGCCACTAGTGCTCAAGTCCCTAGATCCAGAAATGAGCAAATGGATCTTTTGATCTCAATAGTTCAGGGCATGCAGAAGGATATCAAGGGGATTCTAGACAACCAGAACAGTCTTGTGAGGATCTTTGAAACAAGGATCAAGACTCTCAATGATAAGGTGGACAAGGTGGCTAAGACAGTTATAGAGCTTCAGAAGAAAGTTGACTCAGTGCATATCCCTCGGGTTTGTTCTTCTTCTTCTTCTTCTTCTGATGATGATGATGATGATGACGATGAGGAGAAGGAGGAGGATGGATCACCTCTCAGGCCAAGCACACAGTTCACTACTCAGGCTAGATCAGCGAGAGTGCCTGCTCCAGACTCGAGGCCCTCTTCATCAGCTCCTGCTACTGTCAGCACAGCTCCTGCTCCATCAGCTCCAGTCCCTCCAGTATCCACTCCAGCTCCATCCACTACATCTGTAGATTTATTCCCTGACGCTGTTCTCTCGACTCCTTCATCAACAACCGGAGGAGATCATCCCAAGAATGCTTAGATATATGCCTTTGGACTTTTTGGCAACTTGTTGCCAAAGGGGGAGAAGTGTATATAGATATTTAGGCTTCGAGAGAGAGCATTTGGTGTTTATTGCTTTTCAAAAACAATCATCTTTTGGTTGCTTGTGCTACATGCTTGATGATGTTTGATCATACGCTTTAATGTGTGATGCTACTATTTCCTATCATCTTAATGCTTATGTGATGATCATTCATCTTTGCTTGATTGTGTTGTGCTATGATGTTCATTCTAATTATTATCGCACACCACCAAGTGGTATGTGACATGTAAGAAGTGACCCATGTACCTAATCGATTGTGCATTTCAAACGATTAGGTACATGGGTCACTTCTTACATGTCACATACCACTTGGTGGTGTGCGAGAATAATTAGAATGAACATCATAGCACAACACAATCAAGCAAAGATGAATGATCATCACATAAGCATTAAGATGATAGGAAATAGTAGCATCACACATTAAAGCGTATGATCAAACATCATCAAGCGTGTATCACAAGCAACCAAAAGATAATTGTTTTTGAAAAGCAGTAAACACCAAACGTTCTCTCACTCGAAGCCTAAAGATCTATATACACTTCTCAAAGCGACGATTATATTCATTGATTATATCTTTGTCGAAGCTTTGATCTATATGTTGTCATCAATTACCAGAAAGGGGGAGATTGAAAGCACATTTGCTCCCTTGGTGGTTTTGGTAATTAATAACAACATATAAGTCACTGAACTAATGTTTCCACCAAGTATATTTCAGGAAAAGTTCAATGATAGGGATAGCAAAAGGATTGTGGAGATTGTGGAATTACCCCCAAGATGCAAGGAAATAGGTTGGCCAAGCTTCAAGCAAAAGGACTCTACATTTTACATTTGTGAGAAATCACTTTGAGTCCATAGGAAATCCATTACTATTAAAAGGGGGTAAGGTTTTGTTGGTGAACAAAATGCTCATATGTGCACAAGTGATAGCCACCAAAAACATCCACAAGCTCTCCCACCAAAGTCTGTCTATAGCCAAACATTCAAAATCGGTGCAACCAACATTCCTATCCCGGTGCCACCGATTCCAAACCCTAGACAGACTCAGCCAAACCCTAGCCACTTCGGTGCAATCGATTCCATACTGGTGCCACTGAGTTTAGGTTGCCAACTTTTTGTTACGCAAATTCATATTTTTGGTCCCACCGAGAATGTTGGGTCGGCGTCACCAAGATTGGAAATCTGACCGTTCGTCACCTTGTCGGTGCAATCGAGATTCCTATATCGGTTTCATCGAGATTCAAAAGTTGCCACCTTTTGGTCACTTCGGTACCACCGAGATTAACACATTGGTGTCACTGAGTCTGACTTATTATGTGTAACGGTTGGATTTTTGGGGATGCCTATATATACCCCTCCACCACCACTTACTCGAGAGAGAAGCACTCAGAACTATTCCATATCTATCATATTAGATTTTTTGAGAGAGAACCACCTACCCTTGTGTTGAGATATAGATATTCCACTCCAACCATGTGGATCTTGATTTCTAGCCTCCCCAAGTTGATTTCCACCAATCCCATCTCTTCCACCAAGCCAAATCTGTGAGAGAGTGATTGTGTGTTGAGGAGTCTATAATCTTGAAGCACAAGAGCAAGGAGTTCATTGATACGTCTCCAACGTATCTATAATTTTTGATTGTTCCATGCTATTATATTACCTGTTTTGGATGTTTTATATGCACTAATATGCTATTTTATATTATTTTTGGACTAACCTATTAATTTAGAGCCTAGTGCCAGTTTCTGTTTTTTTTCCTTATTTTTGAGTTTCGTAGATAAGGAATATTAAACGGAGTCCAAACAGAATAAAACCTCCGGAATGATATTTTTGGAATAAAAGGAAGCCACAAGACTTGAGAACCAAGGCAGAGGAGCTACCACGAGGCCACAAGCCCGCTTGCCACGACCAGGGGGGCCACCCACGCCGGGAAGGCTTGTGGGCCCCTGGCAACTCCCCTAACCCTAATCTTCGGCCTATAAATTCCCAAATATTCCATCATTATCGAAGGGAGCCACGAAAACACTTTTTCGCCGCCAGAAGCCTCCGTTCCCGAGAGATCCAATCTTGGAGCCTTTTCCGATAATCTGTCGGAGGGGGATTTGATCACGGAGGGCATCTACATCAACTCCATTGCCCCTTCGATGATGCGTGAGTAGTTCACCACACACCTACGGGTCCATAGCTAGTAGCTAGATGGCTTCTTCTCTCTCCTTGCTTATCAGTACCATGTCCTTCATGATCTTCATGGAGATCTATCTGATGTAATACTCTTTTGCGGTGTGTTTGTCGAGATCCGATGAATTGTGGGTTTATGTCCAGATTATCCATGAATATTATTTGAGTCTTTCCTGAATTCCTATATGCATTATTTCATACCTTTGCAAGTCGCTTCGAGTTATTGGTTTGGTTTGGCCAACTAGATTGGTAATTCTTGCAATAGGAGAAGTGCTTAGTTTTGGGTTCAATCATGCGGTGTCCTCACCCAGTGACAAAGTAGGGGTAGCGAGGCACGTATTGTATTGTTGCCATCAAGGGTAAAAAGATGTTCTTTTCATCATATTTCTTGAGTTTATCCCTCTACATCATGTCATATTACTTAATGCGTTACTTTGTTCTTCATGAACTTAATACTCTAGATGCAGGCAAGAGTCGGTCGATGTGTGGAGTAATAGTAGTAGATGCAAAATCGTTTTGGTCTACTTGTCACGGATGTGATGCCTATATGCATAATCATTGCCTTGGATATCTTCATAATTATTCACTTTTCTATCAATCGCTCGACAGTAATTTGTTCACCCACCGTAGTACTTGCCATCATGAGAGAAGCCATCTAGTGAAACCTATGGCCCCCGAATGTATTTTCTATATTATACTTTCAGATCTAAAACAAAAAATACCAAAAATAGTTGTTGCCCTATTTTTACTTTTAGTTTTACTTTCCGTTCAAACATCCTATTATATCTATCTCTACTAGATCTCATCCTTGCAAGTACCCGTGAAGGGATTGACAACCCCTTTACAACGTTGGGTGCAAGAGTTTGATTCTTTGTGCAGGTACATCTATTGGTGGCTCGCTTGTATCTCCTAGTGGATTGATACCTTGATTCTAAAAAACTGAGAGAAATACTTATCTACTTGCTGCATCAAACCGTTCCTCTTCACGGGAAACCAACGCATGCTCGAGAAGTAGCAAGGAGGATTTCTGGCGCCGTTGCTGGGGAGATACATAGCAAGTCAAGGATACCAAGTACCCATAACAAACTCATATCTTGTATTTACATTATTTGCCATTTTCCTCTCGTTCTCCTCTCCCCCACTTCTAAAACAATTTTCAGAAAATACCAAAAAGATTTGCCTTTTTATTTGCCCTTCTTCGTTCGTCTTACCGTTTGCTTTTTGCTTGCTTGTGTGCTTTATTGCTTGCTTTGTCACAATGAATCAAGAGAATACCAAGTTGTGTGACTTTTACAATATGAATAATAATGATTTTATTAGTACTCCGATTTCTCCCGCCACTAGTGCGGAATCTTATGAAATTAATGCTACTTTGCTCAATCTTGTTATGAAAGAACAATTTTCCGGCCTTGCTAATGAAGATGCCACATCCCATCTAAATACTTTCGTTGAGTTGTGTGATATGCAAAATAAGAAAGATGTGGATAATGATATTGTTAAATTGAAGCTATTTCCGTTCTCACTACGAGATTGTGCTAAAACTTGGTTTTCATCTTTGCCTAAAAATAGTATTGATTCATGGAATAAGTGTAAAGATGCTTTTATTTCCAAGTACTTTCCGCCCGCTAAGATCATCTCCCTTAGGAACAATATAATGAATTTTAAGCAACTTTATCATGAACATGTTGCACAATCTTGGGAGAGGATGAAACTTATGATTAGGAATTGCCCCGCGCATGGTTTGAGTTTATGGATGATTATACAAATGTTTTATGCTGGATTGAATTTTGCTTCTAGGAATCTCTTAGATTCCGCCGCGGGTGGCACCTTTATGGAAATCACATTAGGAGAAGCTACTAAACTCCTAGATAATATTATGGCAAATTACTCTCAATGGCACACCGAAAGATCTCCTACTAGTAAAAAAGTGCATGCTATTGAAGAGATTAATACTTTGAGTGAAAAGATGGATGAAGAGATTAATGCTATTGAAGATCTTCCTACCCTATCCCTTTTTACTCATGCTTGTTGTTACTTGATTACTACAGACTGTTCTGTTTTTGACAGATTCTGTTTTCCTTGTGTTGTTTGCTTATTTTGATGTATCTATGGGTCGTATCAGGGGGTATGAGTCATGGAAAAGTTAGAATACAGTAGGTATTACACAAATAGAAATAAATAATGAGTTCACAGCTGTACCTAAAGTGGTGATTTATTTTTCTTATACTAACGGATCTCATGAGTTTTCTGTTGAGTTTTCTGTTGTGAAGTTTTCAAGTTTTGAGTGAAGATTTGATGGACTATGGAATAAAGAGTGGCAAGAGCCTAAGCTTGTGGATTCCCAAGGCACCCCAAGTCATATTCAAGGATACCAAAAAGCCTAAGATTGGGGATGCCCTAGAAGGCATCCCCTCTTTCGTCTTCAACCCATCGGTAAATTTACTTGAGGCTATATTTTTATTCACCACATGATATGTGTTTTGCTTGGAGCGTCTTGTATGATAGGAGTCTTTGCTTGTTAGTTTGCCACAATCATACTTGCTGCACACATCTTTTGAGAGATACACGCTGAATCGTGAATTTGTTAAAATACTCTATGTGCTTCACTTATATCTTTTGAGCTAGGCAATGTTGCTCTAGTGCTTCACTTATATCCTTATAGAGCATGGTGGTGTTATATTTTATAGAAATTGTTGAACTCTCGTTCCTCACTTATATTATTTTGAGAGTTTATTAAAACAACATGGTAATTTGTTTAGGTTATGAATTTAGTCCTAATATAATGGCATCCAAGAGGGATATAATAAAAACTTTCATATTAAGTGCATTAACAACTATGAGAAGTTGGATTCCTTGTATATAGTTTTGAAATAATAGGGATGGTAATATGAGAGTCATGCTATTGATTAGTTGTGAATTTAAGAGATACATGTGTTAAAGCTTGTGATTCCCGTAGCATGCACGTATGGTGAACCGTTATGTAACGAAGTTGGAGCATGATTTGTCTAATGATTGTCGACCTTTGTGTGAGGGTCGGCAGCACGCGATGGTTAACTCCTACCAACCTCTCCCCTAGGAGCATGTGTCTAATGCTTTGTTTTATTACTAATAGACTTTTGCAATAAGTATGTGAGTTCTTCATGACTAATGTGTGTCCATGGATTATACACACTCTCACCCTTCCATCTTTGCTAGTCTCTCTAGTACCGTGCAACTTTCGCCGGTACATCAAACCCTCCTTCCTCAAAGCAGCCACCATATATTCCTAAAAACAGACACTATACCTACCTATTATGGCATTTCCATAGCCATTCCGAGATGTATTGTCATGCAACTTCCACCATGTAGTTTTTCTATGACTTGCATCATCACTTCATATTGCATATAGAGTTATATCTTGTCATAGGAATCGAGTTGTAATTTCTTTTTCTTTGAGTTATAAGTAAATAAAAGTGTGATGATTTTTCATTAATAGAGCATTGTCCCATGAGATAAAAGGATGATGGAGGCTATGACTCCTTCACAAGTTGGGATGAGTATCCGAACTTTACAAAAATAAAAGAGGCCAACGAAGCCCAAACAAAAAAATAAAAGAGGCCAAAGAAGCCCACCATAAAAAATGAGAGAAAGAGAGAAGGGACAATTGCTACTATCTTTTTCCACACTTGTGCTTCAAAGTAGCACCATGATATTCATGATAGAGAGTCTCCTATTTTGTCACTTTCATATAACTAGTGGATATTCATTATGCACGACCACTTAGTTTTCTTTTTGAGATTTCATACACTTATAGCTCTAAGTGCATTTGTTGCATGGCAATCCCTACTCACTCACATTGATATCTATTGATGGGCATCTCCATAACCCGTTGATACGCCTAGTTGATGTGAGACTATCTGCTCCTTTTTCCTTTGCACCTCCTCCATATTCTATTCCACCTATAGTGCTATATCCATGGCTCACGCTCATGTATTGTGTCGTGGATTTATCACGGTAGATGTCCGGGTGAACGGACTTGGATTCAAGTCCATCGCTAACGGGGTGGACCCAAAGGGGTTGATCGGGACGAAAGACACGGATTTACCCAGGTTCGGCCCCTCAAGTCGAGGTAATAGCCTACGTCCTGCTTGTGTTTGTATTGCTTGTGTATCGATTACAAGGAGCTAGAAGCTTGACCTAGTTCTCGATAACCTGTCCTCTAAGTCGCCCCGAGTCTGCCTTTATATAGGAGGTCAGGACCACCGGGTCATTACAATTGTTAACCGAGTCTTATTGTATGTCCGAGTCTCTCTCTATCTTCTTGTCCAAGCTGTCTTTGATACGGCTTACATGCCCGGGTCTTCTCCGTCCGGGTCGTCGTACAGCCCACGCATTGAGCCGCCTATCTTCCTGGGCCACCAGTCTTACGGCTCACCCTTGGGCCGGCTCACGAGCCAGCAACATGACCCGGAGCCTCCAGGGCTGGTCATATCGTGGGGTTATATCCCCAACATTAGGCCCCAGGTTGAATTGAGCTTGCTCACTTCATCCTTCTCTTCTGATTTGGCGAGTCGCCCGAAAATGACCCGGCGTGACGTCATGAGATCTGCTGACGTACCACCGAATCTTTAATTAACTGTCATCCCGAGAATCGAGGCGTCTGCCTTGGTCAAACGTTGTCGTCGCCTGGATTTTCGCACCTTCCTCGTTCCTTCTTTAAATATGACTCGTGCGGGTCGAAGCTTTTCATCCTCCCGCTCGTGCCTCTTCTTCTTCTTCCTGTCGCCGCCGCTCCAGCGTCCTTGTCTCCTGGCGCCGTCTTCGCATCTACACCGACCGGGCCGCTGCATCACCCTGATCCGTACCAGAGATCTTCGGCCTCCGCCGCGATATCTCCGGTGAGTTCTCCTTCTTCTTAGATCGCCCACCACCATAGTAGGGTTTCACCGGGGACTCCGCCGCCGCCGCTCGGGCTCCGGCACCGCCACGGCGAGTATATCTCGACGCTGTTGGCGCCTTTAGATTGCGCTCTCGCCTCACCGCCGCGCGCGGGCCGGCCGCGCATAATGCGCGGACCGCGATGGCTCCAGTCCATTTTTCTTTTCTTCCGCTGTTCGTCGCTAGGTCAGGATTAAAATCCTTTTCCTCCGCTTTTGTAGATCCGTAGCTATAGTAGTAGTTTGCGGAATCTGTTTTTTAGGACTTAGCCAATTTTCAATCTTCCTTTCCTTTGTTGAGTCGCTAAGCTTCTTCGGCTCTCATCAACCGGGTCTTTCCACATTATCCATAGAACCCTTAAACCTTTAAGCCGTCATAAATATTTGCTTGCGCTTGACTCATCACGCCTTTTACCTTGCACAGTATTTAAGCCGCCAATATGTCTCGTGCGTCCAACTCATGCAACTGGGTTGGTTCTTGCGTTACGGAGGAGTACTTAGCAGGTTATATTGAAGCGGGTACACTCCCTCCCAAAGAGATCCTCAATTGGCGGGTTCCGGGTAAAGAGACCCGGCCTTCTCCCCAAAAAGGAGAGATAGTAGTCTTTACTGATCACATCGAGCGAGGGTTCGTGCCACCCGACTCTAAGTTTTTCCGAGGTGTTCTTCATTTTACAAGCTGCATCCTCAAGACTTGGCACCCAACTCCGTCTCAAACATCTGCAACTTCCAAGTTCTCTGCGAAGCTTATCTGCAAACTAAGCCGTCCGTAGGGTTCTTTCGAGAGTTCTTCTATGCCAACCGCCAAACTGAAATGAAGGGTGGTACGAGTCTAGAGCTGGGCGACATTTCTATTCAACGCCGCCGAGACATCATCTTTCCTGCCACTCCAATGCCGAGTCACCCAAAGGATTGGAATAAAATGTGGTTCTACTGCCAAGAAACCTCTCCTGAGAAAGAGCACTTGTTGGTGGGTTACCGCCCCTCCCGGCTTAGGACAGACACAGAGCTTCCCGGCCGGCTCTCAGCCTCGGAGCATGCCAGATACGAGCCGTTCCACGCCAAGATCAAAGCGCTCCTGGCCAATGGTTTAATAGGACTAGATTTGATCCGCTGCTGGATTTCCTGGCGGATCATGCCTTTAAGCCGCAGAGGTCGGCTTATGTGCGAGTATGAAGGCAAATATGACAGCTCGTTGTGCTTCAGTGAGTCAACATTGACAGAAGATGATATTACCACTACCATCCAGAGCCTTGTCCACGAAGCCTCCGGCTCATGCAGCGCCATCAGCCTGGCGCCTTTCTACGTCAATAATCCAGCTCCCGGTGTAAGTTAATCTCTTCCCACCCGTATCTTAGATGTTGCTTGTAATTTGTTGATTTGCTATTCATTCTTCAGGTCATTCCTGTAGGCCGACTCAGACTTCTGGAAGAAGGAATATGTTGCCCCTCCAAAGAAATCCAGGAAGAAGGTCGCAACCAAGAGGGCTAAAAAAGATGCCCCGCAAGAGAATTTGTTTGACCTGCCACCATCATCCAGCTCAGAGGTAATACTTTAATTGCTTTGTTTGATCTTTTACCTTCCTGCTTTATTAATGCTTGTTTTACTCGCAGGATGAAGTGGAAACCAGCCGTGCTAATGCTCCTGAGGTAAATTATGTTTCTTCCGACTCAGAATGTTTCGTCCCTCGAAAGCCATGGCGGGTTATCAGAAAAGTTCCTCTTTCTCACCCTCTTGCTTACCTGGCTCTCGATTTTCTCTTGAAAAAGCAACAGCAGGCCGAGCTTCGATAGAATCGAAGCACCGGCTCTACTGAGCTCGTGCCCGGGTTACCAAATTCTCTGGCTCCAAAGAAATGCCCCTCAGAGGTTTATGTCTCTACTTTTCCTTTGACTTTCCTTTGTAAACTTGACACTTTCTCATCTTTCTGTTTTATTCTTTTTAGAAATCCCCTTCCTCCGGCGACTCTTCGGCGTCAGTTCTACCACCGCCCAAGATCAATCCGCTGTAAGCATTCCTTACTATGATATCCGGACATCCGGCTCTTAATATGATAACAACATCTTTGACTGTCGATCCTTCTATTTTGCAGTGCTCAAGCTAAGCGTCGCAAGATCAACAAGCCCTCCCACGGCCCTATTATCCAAGAGCCGGAGCCCGAACAATCGGAGGAGGCTGAAGCAGAAAAAAATCCACCAGCTGCCTCCACAGAACCGGCTGCTGTCGATGTCATCATGGAGAGCCCTCCAAGGGCTCCTTCAAAACCGGCGACTCCCGCCAAGACCCCTAAAACTCCAGATGTTGTTATCACCGGGTCTGGTCATCAAACTCCTCCGGCTCATGTGCTGACCAATCATACAGAGCCAGCCGAGGCCTCGAAGAAGCTAAACTTTGACTCTTCGTACGAAAAGATGACAGCCGAGGAGCTCCACGCTGGGTATGTAAACCGGGTTACCACCAGCCGGTATCTGGAACTTTGGCTGGTCTCTTTAATGAGGACAAAATACGAGGTACTCTTCTTGTTGCCATACCCTTGCTTAGCCCCCAAGGGCCGGTTTAATGTACTCAATCGTTGAACCGGGTCTTTGTTTAACTTTCTGTTAGAAAAAATTCAGAGCCATTGTCCCCTAGAGTCGGCTTAATTTGCCAAAATTGAGCCAGATCTTCCTTTAGATAACTTAAACCGCTAGTCGTAGCCCCCAAGGGCCGGCTCAAGCTTGATGAAGTTGAGTCAGATCTTCTATTAGAAGTAAATTGAAGAGCCATAGTGTAGCCCCCAAGTTTCCGGTTTAACTTCGAAGAAGATGAGCCGGAACTGCGCTGCATGCTGAAAGATCAAATATACATTAGCCCCCAAGTGTCAAATATATTGCTTGCAATCTATTTGAGACTTGCATAAATTTGCTTTTAACACTCATCCTGTATTTTGGCGACTTATCCTGTATTTTGATGTATTATAGGAAGCTTTAAAGGAAGCCGACTCTCAATTGTCTGATATGAAGGCAAACCTAGCGGCTCAACAAGAGGCCCACAGCGTCTCTGACGAAAAGTGTCGGCTGCTGTCTGAAGAGCTGGTCCATATTAAGGCGGAGCTTGCTTCTCTAAAGGAATCTACTGAGTCAGAGAAAGCTGCGTTGACCAAGCGAGCGGATGACGCCGACCAACGGCTGATAGCCGTGGTGGATGAGCTTCAAGGCCTAAAGCGTCATATAACCAAGATGGCAGCCGCTCTCTTTGGTAAGTTCTTACTCACTTCATGTTTCCAGCATGTCTCATTTATCTGTTGTGATGGCGACTCATCTTGCTTTGTTTGACCTATACAGGCCCCAGAAGCCGGCAATTGGTTTCAGATAGCCTTTTACCCCTGAAGGCTATTTACACCTTTGCAGAACAACTTTATTGCGGCGCTATTTTCATGATTAAGATGGTTCAATACAAGGAGAAGATCCCCACCGCTCTGAAAGGTGTCTTGGAACTCTTCTCCACAATGCCCAAGCAAATAGAGGAGCTGAAGAAGTCCGCCTTCCGCCAAGGAGCCGTCGCTGGATTGAGCCGGGCTCTGGCCTTCGCCCCCGAGCTAACGCCGACCGAAATGATGGATGGTTACGTGTCCAAAAAAGATGACGCCTCAGAGTTCACCAAAGAAGATTACATCCGGTGTGTCAAAGAGTCGTGTTATCTGGCCTGTGTGCTGGCGGATGAAGCTGACTTGAACACCTATCAGGCGGCTTACGACGCAGAGGAGAAGAGGATCCGCGGGCCTCTCTACGAGTGGAAGGATTTGACACCCGCCCGCAGTAAGGACCTCTTCCCTTGTGAGCTTGACGCGTCCCCTTTCCTTGAAGAGTCTTTCGCTGCTCTGGCTGACTGTAATTGGGAATTGGGAAATCTCCAGATAAAGCCAGCGGAAGAACCGGAGCGGGATGAGCCGGCCAATAACTGAAATTTGTTCTTTTAATCTTTCTGAGTACAAACTCATGTACTGACTCATGTAATGACCCACCGTGAGTGGTTGAAACTTGGCAATGCCTTTTGCTCCTTCTGAGAGTAGTTTTTGTAATAGAGTAAGGATGACCGTGCCGTTGCCGGCTGTATATATTTTCATCTCTCTGTTTCAAGTTTATGTATTGCCGGCTCTCCATTGATTGCTCGCTCCTTTGCATAAATATACCTTGAGCTTTTTTGGCGAGGGGTGTTTGCTTTGAAGACGTCATTCCTTCTCCAGAAGATTAGAGCCGGATAATATCTTTGACAACTTGAATTTTGTCAACCGGAGCATCATGGCTTCGGCTCTTGTCGGATGAATCCATTAAGGAGCCGGTTGTCTTAGGATAATGTAAGCTATACCTGATGGAAAGAAGCCTCTATCGACAACTGCGGCTATTGATGAACCAGAAGCGGCCTAAAGCCGGCTGTATGAAGGGTAATGTAAGCTATACCTGACGGTAAGAAGCCTCCTTCTAACAGCAAATGTTGTATGTGCGAACACCGGCTGTCGATGGGAGATGTAAGCTATACCCCAAGGCAAGAAGCCTCCATCGACAGCCGCGGCTGATAACTAGCCTGAGACGGCATAAAGCCGGCTATTGAAAGGAGATGTAAGCTATACCCAAAGGCAAGAAGCCTCTTTCAACAGCTATAGTTGATACGCAACTGAGTTTTGGCATAAACGCCAGTTGTTAGGGTGAGATAAGCGAACCCGTCGGTAAGAAGCCCCCTTCGACAACTGCAGTTTAATAAGTAACCAGAAGTGGCATAAAGTCGGCTGTTGAAAGGAGATGTAAGCTATACCCGAAGACAAGAAGCCTCTTTCAACAGCTACAGTTGATAAGCAACTGAGTTTTGGCGTAAACGTCAGTTGTTAGGGTGAGATAAGCGAACCCGTCGGTAAGAAGCCCCCTTCAACAACTGCGGTTTAATAAGTAACCAGAAGTGGCATAAAGCCGACCATTAGGGTGAGATAAGCAAACCCGTCGGTAAGAAGCCCCCTTCGATGGCCGTAGTTGATAAACAACTGGAATTTGGTGTACACGCTGTTGTCTTAGGGTAATGTAAGCTATACCAAAGGTAAGAAGCCTCCATCAACAACAGCGCTTAATGTAACCAAACTAGGTATAAAGCCAACTGTGCAAGGGAGATGTAAGCTATACCCGAAGGCAAGAAGCCTCCTTGCAACAGTTTAATAATAGCTGACTGTGCAAAGGAGATGTAAGCTATACCCGAAGGCAAGAAGCCTCTTTGCAATAGTGCTTTAATTGGGCATAACGCCGGCTGTGCAAGGGAGATGTGAGCTATACCCGAAGGCAAGAAGCCTCCTTGCAACAGTTTGATAATAGTTGACTGTGTAAAGGACATGTAAGCTATACCCGAAGGCAAGAAGCCTCTTTGCAACAATGCTTAATTGGGCATAACGCCGGATGATAGATCAGCCATTTTGACGGCGAACAAAGCACTTCAACTCAAATTTTTGAGCCGGATTTTTTTAATCTTGATTGCACAAAGACATACATAAGAGCAGAGGCCCCAGTCCTTGCGGGGATGCTAGATTTTACTCATGTAAACATGATATATACAATGATAGCGGCTTTCAACGCCCGCTAAGTAAAGTATGGTCGCAGATGTGCGATATTCCATGGCCGCAACATCTCTTGACCCGCGGTTTCCAACTCATCTTGGATATCAATGAGGTAATATGACCCATTGTTAAGGTTTCCGTTGATAAAAAAAGGCCCCTCCCATGGTGGAGATAACTTATGCATTCCAGATTGGTCTTGAATCAACCGGAGCACCAGGTCACCTTCCTAGAACGTCCAGGTCTTCACCCTGCGGCTATGATAGCGTCACAGGTCTTGTTGATAAATTGCCGACATGGCTGCTGCTAACTGTCGTGCTTCATCCAAGGCGTCCAACGCATCTTGGCATGCTACCTCATTGTTCGTCTCAACATAAGCCGCCACCCTTGGTGAGTCGTGCCGGATATCGCTGGGTAGAACCACCTCAGCACCATACGCCATGAAGAAAGGTGTGAAGCATGTAGATCTGTTATGGGTAGTTCTGATGCTCCATAAGACGGAAGGCAACTCCTCAACCCAACACCCGGGTGTCCGCTTCAAAGGAACCATGAGCCGTGGTTTGACTCCTCTTAAAATTTCCTGATTGGCTCGCTCTGCCTGACCATTAGACTGTGGATGTGCCACGGCTGAAACATCAAGCCGGATATGCTCCTTCTCACAGAACGCTTTCATAGCTCCTTTGGATAGATTTGTTCCATTGTCCGTAATGATACTGTGCGGGTAACCAAAGCGATAGATCAACTTCTTAATAAATTGAACCGCTGTAGCTGCGTCACACTTGCTGACCGGCTCTGCCTCTACCCACTTAGTAAATTTATCAATCGCCACCAGAAGGTGTGTTTTCTTATCTTTGGATCTCTTTAAAGGTCCTACCATATCAATCCTCCAGACTGCAAACGGCCAAGTGATTGGTATCATCCTCAACTCTTGAGCCGGAACGTGAGCACGTCGGCCAAACTTCTGACAGCCGTCACACTTACGGACTAAGTCTTTTGCATCCTTGTGAGCCGTCAACCAGAAAAATCCATGTCAAAAAGCCTTGGCCACTAAAGATTTTGATCCGGCATGATGTCCACAGTCGCCAGCATGAATTTCACTCAAGATCTGCCGGCCCTCCTCTGGTGAGACGCAGCGCTGAAAGACACCCGTCACACTACACTTATGTAACTCACCATTGATAATTGTCATAGACTTAGAATGTCGGGTGATCTTCCTGGCCAGATCCTCCTCTTGAGGCAACTCGCCGCGTGTCAGATACGCCAAATAAGGAATAGTCCAGTCTGGGATGGCATGCAGAGCCGCCACCAATTCCGCCTCCGGGTCAGGAATAGCTAGCTCCTCCTCAGAGGCTATCTTGACAGTCGGATGATGCAATACGTCCAGAAAAACATTAGGTGGTACCGGCTTTCGTTGAGAACCTAACCGTGATAAGGCATCAGCCGCCTCATTCCTGCAACGATCAATATGATCCACCTGGTACCCCTTGAAGTGACCGGCAATGATATCAACCGCCTGTCGATAAGCCGCCACCCGCGGATCCTTGGAGTCCCAAGTACCTGAAACTTGCTGAGCCACAAGATCTGAGTCGCCTAAACATCTAACCCGGCTTAAGTTCATCTCTTTAGCGACTCTGAGACCATGGAGCAGTGCCTCATACTCAACTACATTATTAGTACAAGGAAACATTAACCGGAGCACATAACAAAACTTGTCACCCTTGGGGGAGGTGAGAACAACTCCTGCACCGGACCCCTCTAGCTGCTTGGACCCATCAAAGTGTATAGTCCGATATGTGTTATCCGGCTTATCTTCGGGAGCTTGACATTCTGTCCAATCATTTATGAAATCCACCAAAGCTTGAGACTTTATTGTTGTACGAGGAACATATTTGATGTTAAGAAGACCCAGCTCTAAGGCCCACTTGGCAATCCTCCCTGTGGCTTCTCTATTTTGAATGATATCTCCCAACGGGGCAGAACTGACCACGGTTATTTGGTGCCCCCAAAAGTAGTGTTTTAACTTGCGGTTAGCCATGAAAACTCCATATACCAACTTCTGCCAATGCGGATACCTCTGCTTAGACTCTGCCAAAACTTCACTGATGTAATAAACCGGCCTTTACCCAGGATATTCCTTCCCTGCCTCCTTGCGCTCAAACACAATTGCTACACTGACCGCTCTGTTGTTAGCCGCCACATAAAGGAGTAACGGCTCTTTCTCAGCCGGAGCGGCTAACACTGGCGGCTCAGTCAACTGTTTTTTAAGAGCTTCAAGTGCTTCAACTGCTGCCTTGCTCCACTTAAACTTGTCTGTCTTCTTCATCATCTGGTATAAGGGAATGGCCTTCTCCCCAAGCCAGCTTATGAACCGGCTCAACGCAGCAATCTGTCCTGCAAGGCGCTGAACGTCATTAATGCACGTCGGCTCTCCTAAAGAAGTGATAGCCTTAATTTTATCTGGGTTAGCCTTAATGCCCCACTCAGAGACCAAGAAACCCAAAAGCTTTCCTGCTGGAACACCAAAAACACACTTCGTCGGGTTAAGCATCATTTTGTAGACCCGGAGATTGTCAAAAGTTTCCTTCAGATCCTCTAGGAGAGTTTCCTTCTTTCCGGATTTAACCACGATGTCATCTACATAAGCATGAACATTTCGGCCAATCTGACTGTGTAGGCAGTTCTGCACACATCGTTGGTACGTCGCCTGGGCACTCTTGAGCCCGAAAGGCATGGAGACGTAGCAGAACGCCCCAAAGGGTGTAATAAATGTTGTCTTCTCCTGATCTTTCACTGCCATCCTGATCTAATGTAACCTGAATATGCATCGAGGAAGCATAAACTTTCACACCCGGTTGTAGCATCAATAATCTGATCGATACGAGGGAGTGCAAAAGGGTCAGCCGGGCAAGCCTTGTTAAGGTTCGTGTAATCTATACACATATGCCAGGTGCCGTTCTTTTTGAGCACTAGCACGGGGTTAGCCAACCACTCCGGGTGAAAAACTTGCACTATAAAGCCTGCAGCCAAGAGCCGGGCAACTTCCTCCCCAATAGCTTTACGTCTCTCTTCGTTGAACCATCGTAGAAACTGTTTAATCGGCTTAAACTTCAGATCCACATTAAGATTGTGCTCAGCGAACTCTCTCGGTACACCTGGCATGTCAGAAGGATTCCATGCAAAGATGTCCCGATTCTCACGGATGAATTCGATGAGCGCGCTTTCCTATTTGGGATCCATGTGAGCCCCAATGATGAACTGCTTGGATGAGTCGCCCGGATTGAAATCTACTGCCTTGGTATCATCCGCTGAAAACTTGAGTGGCGGCTCAACTTCCGTAGTAGGCTTCTTCAGCGGGGTCATATCCTCCGGGTCAACGTTCTCCTTGTAGAATTTCAGCTCCTCCTGGGCACAACTAGACTCTGCATACGCCGCATCTCCTTCCTCACACTCAAGAGCTGTTTTCCGATTACCATGAACGGTAATTGTGCCATTTAAGCCGGGCATTTTGAGTTGTAAATAAACATAGCAAGGCCTAGCCATAAATTTGGCATAAGCCGGCCTCCCAACAGTGCATTATAGGGACTTTTTGATTTTAACCACCTCAAACCACAAGGACTCCACCCTGTAATTATACTCATCGCCAAAAGCCACTTACAAAGAAATCCGGCCCACCGGGTATGCCGACTTACCCGGGACCACACCATGAAAGACGGTGGAGGAAGGTGTAAGGTCTTTGTCATGCAACTTCATCCTCCGGAAAGTGTCATAATAAAGGATGTTGATACTGCTGCCTCCGTCCATGAGCACCTTGTTCACCATATAGCCATTCACCTGAGGGGCCACAACTAAAGCGAGCCGGCCCGGATCATCTACCGGCGGCGGATGATCCTCCCGGCTCCACATTATGTCGTACTCAGACCATGGTAAGTACCGCGGGAGAGTCGGAGCAACTGCATTAATCGCTCGCCTCCGCAACTTCTCGTCTCGTTTACTGTGACCGGTCGTGAACACGTGATACTGTCCAGAACTAAGCTGCTTCGGGTTACTCTGAAACCCGGATTGATTGCGATGCTGTTGATTGTTGTTATTGCTGTTGTTGCCAGGATGCTGTTGGTGCCCCCCTTGGTTATTCTGACCCAGATGCCCGGCTCCTGAACCGCCAGCGCCGAATGCAGCCCCTGGTCCGCCGTGCCCTGAGCTGCCAGGCGGGCCACCGCCCTGGTTATTGCGTGGTTGGGAATGCTAGTTTTTGAATCTCTGCATGATAAAGCAATCACCCCACGCATGTAACGCCGGCCTATCAGGCGTGCCGTGCTCCGGACAAGGCTTTTTAAGCACTTCTTCTAAATTGAAAGGACCTCTGTTCCTTTGGCGAAACGACCTGAATTTTCCGTTCCCCTTGGGATGATTCTGTTCTGTGTTGGTGTTGGCCACTAGCTCTGACCCGCCATCAGCGTTCTTCTATTTATTCTGATTCCCATTGTTCACAAAGCCCCTGCCTTGATTGTTCTTCTTCCCTTGATTGGCTTTCTCATCATCCGAGCCTGGATCCTTGGTGTTATCTGAGTCGGCATACTTTGTCAGGGCCGTCATGAGCTCTCCCATATCCTGACACGTGCGCTTGAGCCAGCCGAGCTTCTGTTTCAGTTGAACAAAATGGCAGTTCTTTTCCATAATAAGCACCGCTTGAGCCGCCGTGATCTGCTCCGAAGAGTGAATAATGGTTGACACCCGCCGGACCCAATGGTGGGCCGACTCATTCTCCTGTTGAACACAATGGTCCAAGTCTACAATGGTCATAGGCTGCTTATAGGTCCCCTGAAAATTCTTAATAAACTTCGCTCTCAGCTCCGCCCATGAACTTATTGTGTTAGGCAGCAGACCTTTCAACCATGTGCGAGCCGGACCCTCAAGCATCATGATGAAATATTTCGCACATACCGCCTCACTGACATCGAGCATCTCCATGGCCAGCTCATAACTCTCAACCCACGCCTCAGGGGGTAGATCAGTTGTGTAATCCGGAACTTTTTGAGGCCCCTTAAAATCTTTCGGTAGTCGTTCACTTCTCAGAGCCGAAATTAAACATGGCACCCCTACGGCTCTGGTACTAACTACTCCCATTGAGACGGAAAGTGCCGGCTCTGGACGGGTTGCCGCTATCTCCGCCTCTCGCCTGTTCCTCGCCCGGTCCACGAGGGCTTGTGCATCTAGAGCCGCATGCTCGTCCTCCGGTGGTCCCCGACGTGGATGACTGCTGGAACACGCTGGCGACTCGTAGCGCCGGCTGAAACTTCGATTGGGGAGCGGGGTAGAGTGAACCCGGCTCCGGCTGTGAGCATATCTCTCTTGCTGGGCCATGACCGTCTGTAAATATCCAATGTCGTTTCGCACGTCCTCCGCAAAGGGTGCTTCATCTGGGATGGGAATCGTCTCAAGCCGGGTGGCCGCCGCCACCATGTTCTCGGCCGGGTTAGAGTAATGACCCGCCGGTGTGAAAAGCTCTAGGTGAGGTTTGGTTATGCTGGGGTGGATGAGTTGTCGGGCGTTCTATCGGGAGGCTTTCCGGTGCGCCCGTAACCCGCCCCGCACCAGGGGTATTAAACAGGTTCCTTGCTTCGTAATGTTCTGGCAGACAGGATTGATGCCTCCTCTGGTGCACCGCGGCTGCTGACCTTTGTTCCATCTCCAGATGGAAAGCATCTGCCTTGATACGCTCCGCCTCTTCCTCCATCCGGATCTTCAGCTCAACCATCCTTTGTCGTTCCTCTGCCATCTGGCCCTTGATCCGTGCCACCTCTAGATTCCGGGCTGCTTGATTATCCGGTGTTACTTCCATGGCCATGAGAGCTGTAAGCTCGTCCATCAATTCCACTAGAACCTGAGCCGACATCGGCGGGCTATCACCCGTTGCGGCGGTTCCCGCAGCTGTGTCACCGGCGGCTGGAGCCGACCCCGCCATGAACACCGCCGCATGAACCGGGGGTCTCGGAGCATCCGACTCAAAGCCCTCTACCTCAGAATAGGGGTCGTAGTAGCCCCCAAGGCCACCGTTACTGAGCCAGTACACTGACTCTATCTCTCCACTGGAGGACTCATCTTCCGAGCAAACAAGAGTTCCCTATGACCCGGACGCTTCCAGGTCCATACCTTGAGTGAAACCCATGAGAACATGCTTTTGACCTGGATGGGCACGGGCAGGCGGCACACCACTTGCAGATTGGAGACGCCGAGCCGGCTCGACGATGATGGTGCAGATGTCCGGCCCGGGTGTAGATCCATCAACCTTTCCAATGAAAACCTGGATCTCGCCAAACGGAACCCGGAATCCATACTCCACAGAATCAGCATGAAGCCCCCAACCGGCGTCGTCGATGTAGAGCCGGCCGCGGTGACTCTTGCTCATCCTTCGAACCACGTATCCCTCGAGCCCTGGGAGAGATCCCTTTGAGAACTCAACACCACCAAGCTCTAGCCCCACGGTGGGCGCCAACTGTCGTGGATTTATCACGGTAGATGTTTGGGTGAACGGACTTGGATTCGAGGCCATCGCTAATGGGGTGGACCCAAAGGGGTTGATCGGGATGAAAGACACGGATTTACCCAGGTTTGGCCCCTTAAGTCGAGGTAATAGCCTACGTCCTGCTTGTGTTTGTATTGCTTGTGTATCGATTACAAGGAGATAGA
Source organism: Hordeum marinum (assembly GCA_022496015.1). Lineage (NCBI taxonomy): Eukaryota > Viridiplantae > Streptophyta > Magnoliopsida > Poales > Poaceae > Hordeum > Hordeum marinum. The sequence continues at coordinate 402,995,451 of CM039677.1, forward strand.
AGCTTGACCTAGTTCTTGATAACCTATCCTCTAAGTCGCCCCGGGTCTGCCTTTATATAGGATGTCAGGACCACCGGGTCATTACAATTGTTAACCGAGTCTTATTGTATGTTCGAGTCTCTCTCTATCTTCTTGTCCAAGCTGTCTTTGATACGGCTTACACGCCCGGGTCTTCTCCGTCCGGGCCATCGTACGGCCCACACATTGAGCCGCCTATCTTCCTGGGCCACCAGTCTTACGGCTCACCCTTGGGCCGGCTCACGAGCTAGCAACATGACCCGGAGCCTCCAGGGCGGGTCATATCGTGGGGTTATATCCCCAACATATTGCGTGAGAGTTGAAAAGGTTTGAGAACACCAAAAGTGTTAAACAATTGCTTGACTTGTTCATCGGGGTTGTGCATGATTTAGGTACTTTGTGTGGGGAAGATGGAGCATAGCCATACCATATGATTTTGTAGGGATAACTTTCTAAGGGCATGTTATTTCGAAAGGACACGACTACCTTGTTGGTGTGCCTGAAGTATTGCTGTTTTTATGTCAATATTAGACTATTGTTTTGAATCTTACGGATCTGAATATTCATGCCACAATAAAGAATATTACATGGATAAATATGTTGGGTAGCATTCCACATCAAAAATTCTGTTTTTATCAATTACCTACTCGAGGACGAGCAGGAATTAAGCTTGGGGATGCTGATACGTCTCTAATGTATCTATAATTTTTTATTGTTCCATGCTATTATATTATCTGTTTTGTATGTTTCATATGCATTAATATGCTATTTTATATTTTTTTGGACTAACCTATTAATCTAGAGCCTAGTGCTAGTTTCTGTTTTTCCTTGTTTTTGAGTTTCGCAGATAAGGAATATTAAACGGAGTCCAAATGGAATAAAACCTCCGGATTGATTTTTTCTGGAATAAAAGGAAGCCACGAGACTTGAGAACCAAGGCAGAGGAGCTGCCACGGGGCCACAAGCCCGCTTACCGTGGCCGGGGGGCCACCCGCACCGGGCAGGCTTGTGGGCCCCTGGCAACTCCCCTAACCCTAATCTTCGGCCTATAAATTCCCAAATATTCCATCATTATCGAAGGGAGCCACGAAAACACTTTTCCACCGCCAGAAGCCTTCGTTCGCGAGAGATCCAATCTTGGAGCCTTTTCTGGTAATCTGCTGGAGGGGGATTCGATCACGGAGGGCATCTACATCAACTCCATTGCCCCTCCGATGATGGGTGAGTAGTTCACCACAGACCTATGGGTCCATAGCTAGTAGCTAGATGGATTCTTCTCTCTCTTTGCTTCTCAATACCATGTTCTTCATGATCTTCATGGAGATCTATTCGATTCAATACTCTTTTGCAGTGTGTTTGTTGAGATCTGATGAATTGTGAGTTTATGTTCAGATTATCCATGAATATTTTATGAGTCTTTCCTGAATTCTTATATGCATGCTTTCATTTCTTTGCAAGTCTCTTCGAGTTATTGGTTTGGTTTGGCCAACTAGATTGGTAATTCTTGCAATAGGAGAAGTGCTTAGTTTTGGGTTCAATCTTGCGGTGTCCTCACCCAGTGACAAAGTAGGGGTAGCGAGGCACGTATTGTATTGTTGCCATCAAGGGTAAAAAGATGGGTTTATATCATATCCCTCTACATCATGTCATATTACTTAATGCGTTACTTTGTTCTTCATGAACTTAATACTCTAGATGCAGGCAAGAGTCGGTCGATGTGTGGAGTAATAGTAGTAGATGCAAAATCGTTTTGGTCTACTTGTCACGGACGTGCTGCCTATATGCATAATCATTGCCTTGGATACCTTCATAATTATTCACTTTTCTATCAATTGCTCGACAGTAATTTGTTCACCCACCGTAATACTTGCCATCACGAGAGAAGCCATCTAGTGAAACCTGTGGCCCCTGAATCTATTTTCCATATTATACTTTCAGATATAAAACCAAAAATACCAAAAATACTTGCTTCCCTATTTTTACTTTTAGTTTTACTTTCCGTTCAAACATCCTATTATATCTATCTCCACTAGATCTCATCCTTGCAAGTACCCGTGAAGGGATTGACAACCCCTTTACAGCGTTGGGTGCAAGAGTTTGATTCTTTGTGCAGGTACATCTATTGGTGGATCGCTTGTATCTCCTACTGGATTGATACCTTGGTTCTAAAAAACTGAGAGAAATACTTATCTACTTTGCTGCATCAAATCGTTCCTCTTCATGGGAAACCAACGCATGCTCGAGAAGTAGCAAGGAGGATTTCTGGCGCCGTTGCCGGGGAGATACATAGCAAGTCAAGGATACCAAGTACCCATAACAAACTCATATATTGTATTTACATTATTTGCCATTTCCCTCTCGTTCTCCTCTCCCCCACTTCTAAAACGATTTTCAGAAAATACCAAAAAGATTTGCCTTTTTATTTGCCCTTCTTCGTTCGTCTTACCGTTTGCTTTTTGCTTGCTTGTGTGCTTGCTTGCTTGCTTTGTCACAATGACTCAAGAGAATACCAAGTTGTGTGACTTTTACAATACTAATAATAATGATTTTATTAGTACTCCGATTGCTCCAGACACTAGTGCGGAATCTTATGAAATTAATGCTGCTTTGCTCAATCTTGTTATGAAAGAACAATTTTCCGGCCTTGCTAATGAAGATGCCGGATCCCATCTAAATACTTTCGTTGAGTTGTGTGATATGCAAAAGAAGAAAGATGTGGATAATGATATTGTTAAATTGAAGCTATTTCCGTTCTCACTACGAGATCGTGCTAAAACTTGGTTTTCATCTTTGCCTATAAATAGTATTGATTCATGGAATAAGTGTAAAGATGCTTTTATTTCCAAGTACTTCCGCCCGCTAAGATCATCTCCCTTAGGAACGATATAATGAATTTTAAGCAACTTGATCATGAACATGTTGCACAATCTTGGGAGAGGATGAAACTTATGATTAGGAATTGCCCGCGCATGGTTTGAGTTTATGGATGATTATGCAAATGTTTTATGCTGGATTGAATTTTGCTTCTAGGAATCTCTTAGATTCCGCCGCGGGTGGCACCTTTATGGAAATCACATTAGGAGAAGCTAATAAACTCCTAGATAATATTATGGCAAATTACTCTCAATGGCACAATGAAAGATCTCCTACTAGTAAAAAAGTGCATGCTATTGAAGAGATTAATACTTTGACTGAAAAGATGGATGAAGAGATTAATGCTATTGAAGATCTTCCTACCCTATCCCTTTTTACTCATGCTTGTTGTTACTTTCCGCTTCTATACTCTTAGACATGCATGTGTAGGGTGTACTTGATATGCTATGAATGCTAAAACTTGCCAAGAATTAAAATTTGGGAAAAGGCAAAACTTTTATTTTGTCAGGTAGTGTAATCACCCCCCTCTAGACCTACATTCGATTCTACACCGCGCTCCTCGCCGTACTCCCGCCGGTGCCGCTGAAGACCACTCCGTAGCCGAACCCCCGCACCTGCCGCCGCGCCCGCAAGCCTCTGGGGAAGCCATGTCGAGTAAGGGGGCGTGGGACGGTAGTATCGTCGACGAGCAGTTCATCGAGCACCTCCGCCACCACCGAAGCTGTCGTCGGAGGAGCTCGTGGAGGCGCGCATTGCCGGGCCGGAGAACTCCCTGGCCCCGCGGGATGGCGAGGTGGTTGTCTTTGCCGAATACTTCCTCCGCGGGCTCGGTCTGCCGGTGAGTACGTTCTTCCGGCGGTTCCGGACGCGGTTCGGTCTGCAACCACACCATCTCGCCCCCAACGCCGTCCTGTAGCTGTCGGCCTTTGTCACCCTTTGCGAGGGGTATCTAAGGGTGGAACCGAGGCTCGACCTCTAGTTCTGCCTCTTCTTCCTCAAGCGGCAGACGACAAAGGACCCGGGAACGCAGAAACAAGTTATGACCGCCTGCGAGGGCGCCCTGATCTACATCCGCCAAGGAGCCGGCTTCTTGAAACTCCCGCTACAGGAGTCGGTGAAGAATTGGCAGCGGGGGTTCTTCTACATGAAGAATGTGAAGCCGGAGGAGGACCACATTAACCTCCCCAACTTCGTCAATCAGCCGCCGGTGGCGATGCTGAACTGGCGGACGGCTCCGCCTCACGCTCCAGAGATGGCGGACTGGCTCTACAAGCGTCTGCTATTGATGACCGGGTCAGAAGGCCTGAAGGCGTTCGAATAGCTGGCGGCGATGGTGGCGTGCCGGGTGCAGCTGCTGTAGAGCTGGCCGCACCTTTTTTGCCAGATGAGGGCCGACATGACCCCTACCGGCTCTCCACCAAGGAGCTAAAGCCGGTCTGTCGTGGTTTCGTCATGGCAGATGCCATAGGTAGGCTTATTGAGAGGGGTCGAAATACGCCGGCGGGCTCCGGGAGCGGGATTAGGCACAAGCGGTGGCTGACACACGATGTACCCAGGTTCGGGGCCCTCCGCGGGAGGTAATACCCCTACTCCTGCTCAGTCTAGTTGAGACAATGGTCGGGTTACAATTGTGCTCCTTGAGCTGTATGGATCGAGGAGGAAGAAGGAGCTAGCCCGCTCTTCCGCCTCTCTACGTACGTGTGTGTGGAGTGGATGTGGAGGGGACTCCGAGAGTAGCTGATCGATCGTCCCCTGCATGGGGGTGGCCCGGGGGGTTTTATAGGCCAACCCCCCGAAATACAATACAAGTAGAAGGTCAAAGGGGCCCCAGCTGGCAGCCTCTCTGGCCGGCTGCGGGGGCCCGGCCGGGGGGTCTTGTCATCGGTAGGTCCCGCCGGCTGAGGGGTCCCGTCAGGAACCGGCAGGGCCTGCGAGGCGGGCCCCGATGCCGGTCACATCGCGGCACGGGACGCACCTTGTGGCGTCGTCTTGCGGCGGCCGGCCAGGGTCAGCGGTATGGCCGGCCACCCTATATCCATGCCGGGGCAGGTAACGGAGTGGTTGGAGGCGTGCCGGCACTGTTGGAAGCCCGGTCACCATCCGCCAGGGTCAGAGGCCCTGACGTCTTCGTTGTGGCCATATCGGCGCTGACCCCTGATGGGATGGGGGCCATTGTTGCCACGCACGCCCCGTAGACGGTATCCAATGCTCAGCCGGCTGGGCGTAGCTGGCGGATCACCTCCGGCAGGGCGCAGCTGGACCGCTGGGGGAGGCGGCCCGCCCTTTAGTCGCGTTAGGAGGCGGGGGAAAGGGGGCGCTTGAGGCTACCCCGGGGTCATCCCCCCGCCAGTAGTCCCCGAAGCTGGGGAGGACCCGCCGATGGGCCGCGGCGATCCTCGCCGGCTTGAAGATCATTCTTGTGCCACGGGCGGCCTTGAGAGTCGAGCGGAACCGGCAAGCGATGGCCGGATCCACAGCCGGCCGACGCTTCGCGCGCCGCCTCGGGTTCCCCGCCTGGTTGAGGAGATGCGCCATGCGGCAAAAAAGACTAGGCAGCGGGGCGGGGCTTTCCGCGGCCGCAGCCTCGGCCCGCGCGCAGGGATCCTTTGCGGCGCGGGGCGGACGGTTGGCAATCCCGAGCGCCACGATGTCCGCCCCGTGCGCCGTGGGAATCGTGAGGGTCGTGCGCAATGAATCCGGCCCCCACAATCGCCCGCGCGGGGTATAAATGTCGAGAAGGGTGAGGCAGAACGGCCCGTTCGCTCCCTCTCCTGCCGCTGCATCGCCTTCGTCGCCTCCCTCCCCCCGCCACGAGAGAGAGAGAGAAGCCGAAGCACGAGGACAGGCCATGCCGCCGCGCGCCGCCGAAGGGAGCCCAGACCGCCGCCGAACACCCGCGCTCGTCGACGCGACCGCACGCCCCCTCGGCGACCATGGCGGGCAAGGGCGCCTGGGACGGCAACGATGTGGACGAGACCTTCATCGAACACCTCCGCCACCATCGCAAGCTCCCGACGGAGGAGCACTTGGTGGCGCGCCCAGCCGGGCCGGAGAACTCCCCTGCCCCACGGGAGGGCGAAGTGGTTGTCTTTGCCGACCACTTCCTTTGCGGGCTCGGGCTGCCGGCGAGCGCCTTCTTCCGCCGCTTCCTGACGCGGTTCGGCCTGCAGCCGCACCACCTCGCCCCCAACACCATCCTACAGCTGGCGGCGTTCGTCACCCTCTGCGAGGGATACTTGGGGGTCGCGCTGAGGCTTGACATCTAGTGCCGGCTCTTCTTCCTCAAAAGGCAGACGGCGAAGGACCCGACAACGAAGCAGATGGTGATGACCGCCTGCGGAGGCGCCCTGATCCACATTCGCAAGGGAACCGGCTTCCCGAAGCTCCCGCTACATGAGCCGGTGAAGGGATGGCAGCGGGGGTTCTTCTACGTGAATAACGTGAAGCCGGAGGAGGACTACATCAACCTCCCCGACTTCGCCAACCATCCGCCGACCGCGATGCTAAACTGGCAAGCGGCCGCGTCTCCGGCGCCCGAGACGATGGATCGGCTGTGTGAGCGCCTGCTCGCGATGACCGGGTCGGAGGGGCTGAAGGCCACGGACCTGCTGGCCATGATGGTGGCGCGCCGGGTGCAGCCGCTGCAGAGCCGGCCGCACCTCATCTGCCAGATGGGAGGACGCCACGACCCCTACCGGCTCTCCACCAAGGAGATGAAGCCGGCCTATGTGGCGAGGAGGGTGAACGCCATTTTGATGGCGAAGATGGCGGAGGGAGAATGGCAATGGGGGAAAACCAAGGGTATAGCCGGAGCCGCCCGGCACCACGGGTAAGTGACAAGCCGGTTCCTCCCCTCCATCTTCTTTTAGAGGTGATACCCCTCCCCCCTTAGTCTGACAGTGCGTCGCCCGGCCCGCCCGCAGCTCTTCCCTTTGCTGCAGAACTACGGAGAGCCGGTCCCCGACACAGCAGAGTTGGACCCCGAGGAGGTCGATGACGCTGACGATGTGGAGCCGTCCGACTCCAAGCGAGCCGGAGCATCTGGGGCCGGCGACGCGGAGACGGAGACGGAGGGGCCGAAGAGGCCGAATCGACGGGAGAGTCCCCTCCCCAGACGCGCGTTGCCGAGGCTCCGGAGAAGTCCGAGGCTTCGGAGGACGAGGTCACGGTGCCGCGGAGGCGCCAACCTCGAGCCGGCAGCAGCCCTAGTCGGGGAGGCCCGGTCGCGAGCAACAAGGGGAAGGGGCCGGCTGCCACCAAGCCGGTGCCCAAGCATGCGGCGACCGCGCAGCCGAGCGGCAGTCGCGGAGGCGGAGGCAAGAATCAGAAGGTCGCCCAGGCGGGATCCGTGAGGAGGGCGATCCCCGTCGTCGCTGGGTAAGTCCGTCTTCTCCTCCACCTTGGTCCGTCTTGCCTTCCCCCAGTCTCTTACTTCTTCATGACCAGGGAGGCGTGCGCCCTGGGGAGGACACCGGTAGAGGGACGGAGAGGGCGGCGTCGCCGACGGCGGCTGAGGAGAGGAAGTGCCAGGCATGGCTCGACTTCGAGGTAGCCGAGCGGGAGCGGCGTGTCCAGGAGCTCCGCCCCTGGGAGGAGGCGGCCAAGAGGCGAGGGGGAGCCAGCGGGGAGGCCACTGGTGGAGCGTGGGAGCCGTTCCCCCTCCTCCAAGGAAATGGCGGGGAGTCCGTGGGTGGAGCTTGGGAGCCCTTCCCCCGTGGCCGGGAGAAGAGGTCGAAGGGCCACCACGGCTCCGGGCGAAGGGCAGAGGCGAGCGCGACGGCCGCGGAGGACGAGGCGGCAATGGGCCGCGACGCCGCCCGGTCGATTGCGGGCGACGTGCCGACGGGGCCGGAGCTACCGGCTCCGGAGGCGCCGCCACCGGTCGTGTCGGCTTCGGAGGCGCTGTCTCCGGAGGCGTTGGCGCCGAAGGCGAGTCAGCCCGGAGCAGCCGGAGGTGGGGTGCCAGAGGTGGGAGCCGCGGTGGCCGTGAAGACGTCCGCCACAAGTGCGTCAATGGCGGCCCCCGGTGCGGCGGCGCTAGGAGGGGTTGGTCGCATCGAGGTCTCCAACAAGGGAGGACCCGTAGACGGAGGCCGGCAGCAGCAGACCTAGGCAGCGCCCGGAAGCCCGTCCCCTGGCGGGCCATCGAGCGCCCTTGGAGCGGCGGTGGCCGCCACTGTGGAAGCGTTTGCAGCGGCCCGCGCCCAGGCGATGCAAGACGCTCGGGCTGCCAGCGACCGGCTGGTGAGCTTGGAGCAGGCGGTCGCGGTAAGTTTCTTCTTTCCTTCTTCCCTTTACTTGCGTTTTTCCGTCTTTTCCAATGGGGACGCGCCAGCGCACCCACTGGGTGTAGCCCCCGAGGCTCGAGCCAGCTGGGGCGCAGGCGGGTCGAGCCTAAAGCTCTTGTTGTTTTGCAGGCAGCGCATGGCCGCCGGGTGGCTGCATACAGCACCCTGCTGGGGTTGTACCGGGGAGCTGAGAAACGGCTTGCCGTCGTGTCCGTGGACGTGCGAGGTACGTTGCCTTGCGATCTTAGCGTCTTGCGATCTTCCAGTGGGAGCGCGCAAGCGCACCCACTGGGTGTAGCCCCCGGGAATCAGGCCGGCTGCCTCGGAGGCAGGCTGAATCCTTTCTGACTCCCGTGTCTTTTTATGCAGCTACTCATGTCAAGACGGTCTGCCTCCGGCGCCAGGTGGTGCGCCTTTACGAGGAGCGAGAACTCCTGACAACGGAGGGTGACCGGCTCCGTGGGGAGGCGGACCAGGCAAAGGCGGAGCGAGAGGGCCACAAGGCGGCCCACAGTCAAGCGCTGGTGGACTAAGAGGCGGCCCTTCGTCGGGAGGCGAAGGAGCGGGAGAAGGCGCTCCGCGAGGAGCTAGAAGCCAAGGACGCCACCCTAGCCAAGGCGGCCGAGGACGCGCAGGCGGCCCGGGATGAGCACGAGCGCCGGCGCCAGGAATGGTCCGCCAGGGAGGTGCGGCTGCAGGAGCAAGGGCACGAGGTGGACCAGAAGCTGCACAGTAAGTTTCCGTCGCCTTGCTCTTCTCGCACCTTCCTTCTTGGTTTTCTGGTTTGCCTCCCCTCTCATCCCCCATCCTATTCTTAGGGCTTTTCCCTGGCACGCGGGAGGTCATGGAGGCGTCCATGGAGGCCGATAGTGAGGCCCGGCGGGGTGCAAGGAGAGGCCGTCGGGCCGCTGGCCCCCTGGCCCCTGGACGAGGTGGGGGATCGCCACCGAGACGTGCCTGTCGGAGGTGGTTCGCACCCTGAAGCGGCTCCAAGCGGCCGGCATGACGCTGGTCCACACACTCTGGCCCGGCGCGGTGGAGCCAGTCTACATGAACCGGCTGTCGAGGTGGCTGGAGTTCGGGGCGGCGCGGGGGAACGCCTGGAGGGCCTCCGCGGCACGAGCCGTCACGGGCATGGCGCTCCGCATCGCCAAATCGTGGTACCCCGAGCTAGACTTGGGTTTGCTCATGGCCCAGCGCGCTGGTGCCGACTCGGAGCTGGAGGCGGTGGCCGGCGAGATGCTGGCGAGGGCGAGTGACCTTGCGTCCTTCGCCGCGTGGGTCGTGTATGTCCCGGAGCACGGGGCGGACGGCGTGGTGGTCCCGGAGGACCAGTACGGGCTCGCCCTGGACGACCCGGAGGGGAGCGCCGCCGAGACGGGCGATGAAGAGTCTGACACCGACGAATACGCCGAGTCCGAGCCGGCTCCGGCTACGGGGGCTTCTACCTCGGCTGCCCCGGAGGTGCCGACCTCGAAGGCGCCAGCGTCGCCGGCTCCCGGGGCGTGAGCACCGCCGGCTCCAGCGGCGTTAGTACTTGGAGGAAGGCCGGCCCGATGCTGCCATAGCTTAGGATTTTTCTTTCCAGGACTTTTGTTTTTAGACTGGAATTCCACCCACTGGGGGTGTATATGTAATGAACTTGTGGCCGTGGGCCTTTTATATGTAATGAACTTGTGCCATTTGTCTTAGAAAGAATGTGTGTGCCGACTCTTCTTTCAGCCTTTGCCTTTTGACTTGTGTTTGCGCGCCGGGATTCCCTCCGGCTTCCGCCCCGCCTGCCAGCCAGCCGGGGGCCGGTCTAGGACAGGGACGGGGCTTCACCCTTGGGAAAATAGCAGGCTCCTAGAGTCAACCGGCTAGGTCTAGGTTGAGCCGGCAGAGGCCGGTTAGTAGGATTAACATAGCTCGGCTGGGCCGGTCCGGCTGCCGCGCGCGTCGGCTGACTTTCGTGTGAGAAGCCCCTTCGTACCCCGCGGTCCCTTCAGCCGGACAGCCGGGAGCCGGTCTGTAGATGGTTAGGGGAGGGGAGGCGAAGGGTTGCTTGCTCACATTATTTGTCCACCTTGGTGGGGAGCCGGACCCGGTTGACGTGCCTTAAATAACAGAACTTTGTAGGAATCGAAAAAAGGGCGTGCCCCCAGCGCCGACTTGGGGGCCGCCGTCGCATTCTTAAGCCCAAAAGAGGGAGGATACATACAATGGTTTTCAGCAATAGAATGGACGGAGGAGTGCCGCGTTCCACGGGCGCTCCGTCTCCTCGCCGGAGGCGTCTCTCTTGAGTTTCTGTAGCTTTTGGGCGTCTATTAGATAGTACGCATTGTTGCGCAGCGCCCGACTAATGATGAATGGGCCCTCCTATGGGGAGGACAGCTTGTGCTGGCTGGCGGTTCGCTGGATCTGCCTGAGCACCAAGTCTCCTTCGCGGAAGGAGAGCGGCCGGATCCGCTTGTTGTGGTAATGTCGAAGATTCTGCTGGTAGCTGGCTGTCCGGCTCAAGGCCAGCTCGCGGGCCTCCTCGAGGAGGTCGACGCCGTCTTCCCTTGCCTCCCTCGCATCCTTCTCGGTGTACAGGGTGACCCGAGGCGAATTGAATTCGCTGTCGGTGGGGATGATCGCCTCGGACCCCTAAACGAGAAAGAACGGAGTGTAGCTGGTCGACCGGTTGGGCATGGTCCGGAGGCTCCAAAGGACAGCCGACAGCTCCTCGACCCAACAGCCGACCGATCGGACCAGCGGTGTCACGAGCCGGGGCTTGATGCCGGACAGGAGTAGGCCATTTGCCCTCTCAACCTGGCCATTCGACTATGGGTGGGTGACGGACGCCAGGTCGAGCCGGATGCCCCGCCTCGAGCAGAAACGCGCCAGCGCGCCTTTGGCAAAGTTCGTACCATTGTCGGTGATGATGCTGTGGGGGACGCCGTAACGTACCGTGATGTCTTCGATGAACCGAACGGTCGTGGGGCCGTCCAGTTTCTTGATTGGCCGAGCCTCGATCCACTTGGTAAACTTGTCGATGGCGACAAGCAAATGTGTCATGCCGCCTCGTGCGGTCTTGAAAGGTCCCACCATGTCCAGACCCCAGACGGCGAATGGCCATGAAAGGGGGATGGTCTAGAGAGCGCTGCCGGAATATGGCTCTGCGTGCTGAAGCGCTGGCAGCCCTCGCACTTGTCAACGAGTTCCTTGGCCGCCTCCAGAGCAGTCGGCCAGTAGAAACCGTGACAGAATGCTTTGTCCACCAGGGACCTGGAGGCGGCAAGATGCCCGCACTTGCCCTGGTGGATGTCGAGGAGGATTTCTTGCCCTTTCTCTAGTTCGACGCAGCGTTGGAAAACGCCGGTGGTGCTACGGTGAACCAACTCGTGGTTGATGATGATGTAGGCCGAGGCCCGGCGCTGAATTTGCCTTGCAATGGCCTCATCGGAGGGGAGCTCGCCGCACTGGAGGAATGCCAGGATAGGCCAGGCCCACGAGGGAGCCGAGACAGGGCCGACCCAGCCCCCGGTACCGGTCTGTCAGCCCCCGGGACCGGCTCGCCAGCCCCCGGGAGTGAGGCGATGGTGGAAGCATTGACTATCGTCACGATGGCAGCGAGGCCGGTGTCGGCGTGCGTAGGCGTGACCGGCTCAATCGCCATGGCGGACGGCGCCGGACTGGGGGCTGGTGGCGGTGGAGCCGGCAAAGCTGCCGTAGCCGGCGGGGCCGGTTGGGCAGCCGGTTCTGCCGAGGTGCCAGCACGAAGATGGACTCCGATTTGGGAGAAGGCTTGATCAAAGGCTTCATCAGCCGCTCAAGGGAGACGCCGACTGGGATGGCCTGCCGGGTGGAGCCAATCTTGGCCAGCGCGTCGGCCGCCTTGTTGTCCGCACGGGGGATGTGGTGGAACTCGCAGCCCTCGAAGGAGCCGATGAGCTGCTAGACGAGGAAGCGATAGCTGGCCATGTTGGCGTCCCTAGCGTCCCATTCACCAGAGACCTGTTGCACCACGAGGTCAGAGTTGCCGAAGCATATGATGCGCTGGATGCCGATCTCCTTGGCGAGTCGGAGGCAATGGACGAGGGCCTCGTATTCGGCCACGTTGTTGGAGGCGGCGAAGTGGATCTGGAGGGCGTAGCGGAGCTGGTCTCCTCTGGGGGACGACAGGACGATGCCGACTCCTAGGCCGGCCCGCATCTTCGAGCCGTCGAAGTGTATGCGCCAATGCGTGGAGTCGGGCGGAGGCGGCACGAACTGGGTTTCGGCCCAGTCGACGAGGAAGTCGGCCATTGCCTGGGACTTGATGGCGGTGCGTGGCTCGTACCGTATTTCGTAGTCGGCCAGGGCGATGGTCCATTTGGCGATCCGGCCGATGGCGTCCTGGCCGGCCATGATTTCGCCCAGCGGCGCTGTGCTCATGATGGTGATGACATGCTCCTGGAAGTACTGCTTTAGCTTCTGGGCGACGAAGTATATGCCGTAGCACATCTTCTGGTAGTTGGGGTAGTTTTGCTTGGAGGCGGAGAGGACCTCGTTGAGGTAGTAGACGGGACGCTGCGTCGGCAGCGCCTTGCCTTCCTCCGGCCTCTCCACCACCAGGACGACGCTGACGACGCGCGTGGTTGCCGCAATGTAGGCGAGCAAGGGCTCCTTTTCAGCCGGCGCGGCCAGGATGGGCGCGCTGGTGAGAGCCCGCTTGAGGTCGCGGAACGCCGCGTCCGCCTCGTCGGGCCAATCGAACAAGGCTGGCTTCTTCGAGAGGTCTCGACCCGGTTCGACCAGGGCCGACTTGCGTAGGAGCCCGTAGAGGGGTAAGGCCTTCTTGCCCAGCCGGCTGATGAACCGGCTGAGGGAAGCGAGGCAGCCGGTGAACTTCTGGACGTCACGGAGCCCGACCGGCTTGGGCATGCGCTCAATCGCCCGGAGCTTCTCGAGGTTAGCTTCGATGCCGCGGGCGAACACGAAGAAACCCAGGAGCTGGCCGGCTAGGACGCCGAAGACACACTTCTCTGGGTTGAGCTTGATCTTGTATTCACGCAAGTTGGCGAACGTCTCCCGGAGGTCGTCGAGGAGGCTGAAGTGCTTCTTGGATTTGACGACGATGTCGTCCACGTAGACATGGACGTTCCTGCCTATCTGAGGTAGGAGGCACTTCTGCATGCAGTGCTAGAAGGTAGCGCGTGCGTTCTTCGGGTCGAAGGACATGGTGATGTAGCAGTAGGCCCCGTAAGGGGTGATGAAGGAGGTCTTGAGCCGGTCGGCCGGGTCCAGCTTTATCTGGTGGTAGCCAGAGTAGGCATCCAGGAAAGACAGCAGATCGTAGCCGGTCGTGGAGTCGATGACTTGATCAATCCGTGGCAGGGCAAACGGGTCCTTGGGGCACGAATTTTTCAGGCTCGTGTAGTCGATACACATGCGCCAAGTCTTGTTTTTCTTCAGCACCAGGACTGGGTTGGCCAGCCTGTCCGGGTGAAACACCTCCATGATGAAGCCGGCTGCGAGCAGCCGGGCGATTTCTTCTCCTATAGTACGCCGCTTCTCCTCGGAGAAACGACACAGGGGTTGCTTGACCGGCTTCACATCCGGTCGTACGTGCAGCTTGTGCTCGGCGAACTTCCTCCGAACACCCGACATGTCCTTGGGGGACCATGCAAAAATGTCCCGATTCTCATGGAGGAAGTCGACGAGCTCGCCTTCCTATTTGCTGTCGAGGCGGGAGCCGATGGTCACGCACTGGGTGGGGTCGGCCGGATCGAGTGGCACCTGCCTGGTGTCCTTGGACGGCTGGAACGAGCCTTCGCCGACCGACTGGGACGGAGGTGCCGACACGGCCGACTGGGCGGAGGCGAGGGCCGCCAGCCGGTCGAGCTGCCGCTTCTCCTCTGCTATTTCCAGGGCCTCGGCCAGCCGGCTGCCATCTCGCGCGCACGCCATTGACATCTGGTACTTGCCGGCGATGGTGATGATGCCCTTGGGACTCGGCATCTTGATCTTGAGGTAGGCATAGTGGGGGATCGCCATGAACTTGATGAGAGCGGGCCTGCCCAACAATGCGTGGTAGGGACTGTCGAGGTCCACTACCTCGAACAAAACCGGCTCGCGGTGGAAATGACTAGCGTCGCCGAAGAGGACGTCGAGCTCGATCTTGCCGACGGGGGTGCAGGACTTTCCCGGCACGATGCCGTGGAAAACGGCCCGACTCGTTTTCAGGTCCTCCACCTTGAGCCCTAGCTTGAGCAGGGTGTCGAGGTAGAGGATGTTGATGCTGCTGCCTCCATCGATCAAAACCCGTGAGAAGCAGCACGAGCGTTTCTCGTAGGCGATGGTGGGATCAAGGACGAGGGCGTAGCTGCCGGGGCTCGGCATCACGGCCGGGTGGTCCGCCTGGCTCCAGGTGATCGGCTTCTCGGAACAATGCATGAATTGGGGAGTCGTGGGCATGGTGGCATTCACCTCGCGGTGGAGCCGGCGCTGGGTGTGCTTGTCCGTCTCTTCACTGGTGAAGACGACGTAGCAGTTGTCATGTTCGAGGAACCGGTCATGTAGCCGGCCGTCGCCCCGAGCCGGGGCCGGGTCCGCCTGACCCGGACCGGGGGCTAGAGCCCGAGCCGGGGCTGGTGCCGGGGCGCGGGCTGGCTGCGCGGGGGGAGCCGGGAGGCCGTCCCCCCGGGCTAGTCGCTGTGAGAAGCTGCACTGCCGGAGCGGATGCATGGACGGCTTGGCACCGGAGTGGTTTTTGCAGGGGAGGTCAAGCATTTGCTCGAAAGTCAGCTTGGGCTGCCAGGCGGCCTTGCCGGTGCACTGGCGCTGACCGGACGCCTGGCCAGCTGGCTGCTCCCCATCGATGGAGGCGACCTGCCAGCTCTCGTAGCGGGAATCGGGCTGGTCGTTCTTGCGCTTGCCATTCTGCGGCTGCCGGTTGTCGGCAACCGCCCACGGCGCGGTGGGGGGCATAGCCGGCTTGGCCGGTGCCTTAGCCTTCATCCTCATCGAGGAGTCGGCCGTGGCGTATTTGTCCGCTTTGGACATCAGGTCCGCCAGGGAGGTTGGCTCGGAGCACAGGAGCTTTTGCTTGAGGGGGTGCCATCGCAATAGCCCTCGATGAAGTACTGGATGATCTGTACCTCGTGTACTCCTTCACAAGAGTTGCGGAGCTCGGTCTAGCGCATGAGGTAGTCGCAGTGGGGCTCGTCCGGCCCCTGGACGCACATGGCCAGCTCGCGGGGCCGGCCAGGCCGTTTGTAGGTGCCGGTGAAGTTGCGGACGAAGGTCTCCTCGAAGTCCATCCAGGTGTTGACGTTGCCGGTGGCCAGGCTGTTCAGCCAGGTGCGGGCCGAGCCGATCAGCATGAGGGGGACGTAGCGGACGGCTACGCGCTTGTTCCCCCTGGCGATGCCGACGGCGGTGGTGTAGTCGATCAGCCAGTCCTCCGGTTTGGCGGCCCCGGTATACTTCGGGGTGTCGCGGGGGAGTGTGAAGCCGGGCGGAAAAGGCTCGTTGTGGATCCGCGGACCGAAATAGGCTGGACCAATCGAGCCCTCCTCCTCGAGGAGAGCCGACTGCACCAGCCGGTCTAGACGAAGCCGCGCGTCATTGTCGTTGTGGGGGACGCGGGCCCAGAGCCGGGCGGCGAGCTCGGGGCGGACGGCCGGCGGCATGGACCGCGCCGGTTCCGGTCGCGGAGGCGGAGTATGCCCGTGGGTGCGTCGGCTGCCGCTAGCCGGCGCCTTGTCGCGGCGGTGGCTGCCGGCCGGGTTATTGTTGCGCCGGCTGTTCACAGCCGACCGTTCGTTCCCGCGTAACGGGGGGCGCTGGACATTGCTCCCCCGGGCGTTCCGGCCGGAGGGACGAGGGGCGCTGGAGTGCTGAGCCGGCTGGCGGTCAGCAACCCCAGTGTCCTTCCCCTCGGGGCAGGGAAACTCGGAGACGGCCCCACCGGGGATGAGGACAACCTGTTGTGCGTTGGCGGTGTCAATGAGGTCCTTGATGTGCCGCTCACGTGCGGCCCGCTCCTTGCCCTCCAAGGTTGCCAAATCCTCGTAGGCAACCTTGGCGGCGCGCAGGTTGGCTGCGGGGGTGTCGTAGACGGGGAAACGGCCGCCGAGGATCTCTATGACCACGCGCCGCGTTCTCGCATGGCACCACGCCCACTGAGCTCGGGGCCGGCCGGGGTGAGACCGTACGCGGAGTTGTATTCCCGCTGCACGGCCTCCATCCGGCGCCGTTCGGCAACGAGGGCGCTGGTGTCTTCGAACAGCAGACGACAGGTCGCCTCTAGCTCGGCTCTGGCGGTGGCCGGATCCGCCATCATAGCGATAGGAGTGCCCAGACCCCGGAGGGTGGCGGCGAGTGGGTCGGAGGTGCCGGCACGGGCGGTGGCTGCGCCGGCCTCGGCCGCTCGCTCACGGCCCGAAGTGGTGGAGGAGACGGTGACCATCACTCCCACACGGGTGTGGGGGTCGATGGCCTCGCCCGTGGGGAGCGTGCCCACGGACGAGGGAGGTTCGGTGCAGTCGAACACCCAACTGGGGTACTTGTCGGCCTCCGGCCCTTCGGCGAGGCTCAGCTCGCTGAACCGCCCGGCGAGCGCGACGTTGAGCGCGAGGTCACGGCCGAGGCACTCGTCAGAGATGCCGGCCGTGCTGCCCGAAGGCCCGCCGGAGCAAGCCCCATGAGCACGCGATTCTGCCGGGATGTGAGACGATCGGGGGAGGTGGTGAAGGGTCCGCCCGGAGCGTGACTCCAGCCAGCGTCGTGGACAACCCCACGGTGGGCGCCAACTGTCGCGGTTTCGTCACGGCAGAGCCATAGGTAGGCTTATCGAGAGGGGTTAAAGGATGCCGGCGGGCTCCAGGAGCAGGATTAGGCACAAGCGGTGGATGACACATGATGTACCCAGGTTCGGGACCCTCCGCGGGAGGTAATACCCCTAGTCCTGCTCGGTCTAGTTGAGACAATGGTCGGGTTACAATGGTGCTCCTTGAGCTATATGGATCGAGGAGGAAGAAGGAGCTAGCCTACTCTTCCGCCTCTCTACGTGCATGTGCGTGGAGTGCATGTGGAGGGGACTCCGAGAGTAGCTGATCGATCGTCCCTTGCATGGGGGTGGCCCGGGGGTTTTTATAGGCCAACCTCCCGGAATACAATACAAGTAGAAGGTCAAAGGGGCCCCAGCTGGCAGCCTCTCTAGCCGGCTATGGGGGCCCGGCCGGGGGTCTTGTCATCGGTAGGTCCCGCCGGCTGAGGGGTCCCGTCAGGAACCGGCAGGGCCCGCGAGGCCGGCCCTGACGCCGGTCACATCGCGGCACGGGCCGCACCTTGTGGCGTCGTCTTGCGGTGGCCGGCCGGGGTCAGCGGTACGTCCGGCCACCCTGTAGCCATGCCGGGGTTGGTAACGGAGTGGTTGGAGGCATGCCGACACTATTGGAAGCTCGGTCACCATCCGCCAGGGTCAGAGGCCCTGACGTCTTTGCTGTGGACATATCGGCGCTGACCCCCGATGGGATGGGGGGCACTGTTGCCACGCACGCGCCGCAGACGGTATCCGATGCTCAGCCGGCTGGGCGTAGCCGGCGGATCACCTCCGGCAGGGCGCAACCGGACCGCTGGGGGAGGCGGCCCTCCCTTTAGTCGTGTTAGGAGGCGGGGGAAAGGGGGCGCTTGAGGCTACCCCGGGGTCATCCCCCCGTCACGGTCCATGTGGCATGAAGGGTGAATGCCATCTCGACGGCGAAGCTGAAGGAAGGGAGCTGGCACTGGGGGAAGACCCCTTATAGCCGGAGCCATCCGGCACTGCCGGTAAGTGTCTAGCCGGCTCACCCTCTCCTTCTTCATCAGGAGCGCCACCTCGTTTCGATAGTGATGGGAATTCTCCCGCCTACAGGTTTTCCCGCAACTATAGGATTATGGGGAGCCGACTGCCGATGTGGAGAGCTCGGACACCAAGGAGGCCGCGGACGCCGACGACATGGAGCCGGCGGACTCGGAGCAAGCCGGAGCATCCGAAGCCGGCGGGGCAGAGACGGAGACGGAGGCGACCGAATCGACGGGTGAGTTCCCTCCCCGATCGAATTTACGGGATTGGACTGACGACGACACTGAGTTGAAGGAGTCATGCCATGTAGAGGCTCCGGAGGACCTTGAGGCCTCAGAGGATGAAGCCACGACGCCGCTGAGGCGCCCTCGCCGCGTCGGCAACGAGCCAGGCCAGGACGATGCGGCAGCCGGTGGCAAGGGCAAGCAGGCGGCCGACTCCAAGCCAGCATCCAAACGGGCGGCCACCAAGCAGCCGGACAGCAGTCGCAGAGGCGGTGGGAAGAAGAGGAGGGTTGCCCTGATGGGACCAACGAGGAGGGCGGTCCCCGTCGTCGTTGGGTAAGCCACGTTCCCCGCAGCCTTGCTCCTTCGATTTCTTCTTCTCCCCTCGCCTTCTCATTTCGCTTGTTCAGGGAGGCACACGCCCTGGGGAGGACCCCGACAAGTGACGCCGCGGGTCCGGCGCCCTCGGGCACCGCCGAGGAGAGGGAGCGTGAAGCCTGGAGCGACCTGGAGGCGGCCCAGCAGGAGCTGCGCACCGAGGGGCACCGCTTGTGGGAGGAGGCGGCGAAGAAGCCGATGCCGTCGGGAGGAGCCGACGTGGAAGCGGCCGGCCAATCCTAGGAGCCGTTCCCCCACGATCAGGAGAGACGGTCGAAGGACCACCACGACCCTGCGTGACGGGCGGAAGCGGACGAGAAGGTCGCGCGCGCAGCACCGGGCTACGACGCGGCCCGCGCTGATGGCGAGGAAGAGGCGGATCGCGGCACGGATCCGCCAGGGGTGGCCGATGTGCCACCGGTGGAGGAGGCCCCCCTGGAAGTGGAAGCCTCAGCCCCAGAGGCTGAAAGCACATTTGCTCCCTTGGTGGTTTTGGTAATTAAGAACAACATATAAGTCATTGAACTAATGTTTCTACCAAGTATATTTTAGGAAAAGTTCAATGATAGGGATGGCAAAAGGATTGTGGAATTACCACAAGATGCAAGGAAATAGGTTGGCCAAGCTTCAAGCAAGAGGACTCTACATTTTACATTTGTGAGAAATCACTTTGAGTCCATAGGAAAACCAATACTATTAAAAGAGGGTAATGTTTTGTTGGTGAAGAAAATGCTCATACGTGCACAAGTGATAGTCACCAAAAACGTCCACAAGCTCTTCCACCAAAGTCTGCCTATAGCCAAACATTCAAAATCGGTGCAACCAACATTCCTATCCCGATGCCACCGATTCCAGAACCTAGACAGACTCAGACAAACCCTAGCCACTTTGGTGCAACTGATTCCATACCGATGCCACCGAGTTTAGGTTGCCAACTTTCACGCAAATTCGGTCCTACCGAGATTGTTGGGTCGATGTCACCGAGATTGGAAATTTGACCATTGGTCACCTTATCGGTGCAACCAAGATTCGTATATCGGTCCCTCCGAGATTCAAAAGTTGCCACCTTTTGATCACTTCAGTACCACCGAGATTAACACATCGGTGTCACCGAGTTGGTCATTTTGTGTGTAACGGTTGGATTTTTGGGATGCCTATATATGCCCCTCCACCACCACCTACTCGAAAGACAAGCACTCAGAACTATTCCATACCTATCCTATCAGATTTTCTGAGAGAGAACCACCTACCCTTGTGTTGATATCAAGATCTTCCACTCCAACCATATGGATCTTGATTTCTTGCCTCCCCAAGTTGCTTTCCACCAATCCCATCTCTTCTACCAAGCCAAATCTATGAGAGAGTGATTGTGTGTTGAGGTGTCTATCATCTTGAAGCACAAGAGCGAGGAGTTCATCGTCATTACCGATCCTATTACCTTTTGGAGGGTGGTGCCTCCTAGATTGGTTAGGTGTTGCTTGGGAGCCTCCTACTTCGTGTTGTGGAGTGAACCAAGAAGTTTGTAAGGGCAAGGAGATCACCTACTTCATGAAGATCTACCCTTATTGAGGCTAGTCCTTCGTGTACGGAAGCCGTCATGGTATAGTCAAGGTTGCTTCTTCATGGAAACCTCCGTGGGTAGAGCCCTCTGTGGACTCTCGCGACTGTTACCCTCCGTGGGATGAAGACTCCATGAACATGGACGTACGATAGCACCACCTATCGGAACCATGGGAAAAATCTACGTGTCATCACTTGTATTTGCTTTCCTTACCATTTCTTTAATTACATGTACAATGTCTTTACTTTCCACTGCTATACTCTTAGACATGCATGTGTAGGGTGTACTTGACATGCTATGAATGCTAAAACTTGCCGAGAATTAAAATTTGGAAAAGGCATAGTTTTATTTGGTCAAGTAGTCTAATCACCCCCCTCTAGACCTACTTTCGATCCTACAAGTGGTATCAGATCCTTGGTCTCCATTGCATTGGTTTCACAACCTAGGAGAAGTATGGCATCTAGTGAGGGAAACTATCACCATAGAGGTCCGTACTTTGATGGCACAAATTTTGATAGTTGGAAGCACAAAATGAAAATGCAATTGCTTGGTCATAATCCTGCCGTTTTTGCTGTTATTCGTGTTGGCTTGCAAGGTGAATTCTTTGCGGAAGGAAGGGAACCCGATCGTGAAGCGATTGCGGATGAATTGAAGATGTTGCAACTCAATGGTCAAGAATGTGACATTCTCTTCAACTGCCTATGCCCTGAAGAATTCAACAAAATCAACCGTCTTGAACACGCAAAAGAGATTTGGGATACTTTGGTTGATATGCATGAAGGAACTGAGTTCGTGAGAATCCAAGTTAGATGTTCTTCAAGGTCAACTTGACAAGTTCAAGATGAAGGATGGTGAAGGAGTCGTTGAGATGTACTCTAGGCTAGCTCTCATCACCAATGAGATTGCCGGCTTAGGAAGCAAAGAAATGATAGACAAATTCATCATCAAGAAGATACTTTGAGATTTGAATGATCTATATGACACCATTTGCACATTGATCCATATGATGCCCAACTACAAATATCTCAAACCAACGGAAGTGATTGGTAGAATTGTTGCCCATGAGATGACACTCAAAGACAAGGAAGAGCTTCATCACAAGTCTAGCAGTGCTTACAAAGCTACAAGCGATGCTCCCGCTACCTCAAGCAACAACCTTGGCACAAATGAAGAGATAAGCCTTATGGTCAAGAAATTCAACAAGTTCTACAAGTATAGCAGCAAAGATCGAAGATCCAACTCAAGAGATGAAGAGAAGCATTCATCAAGTCGTGACCAAAACTACTACAATTGTGGGAAGCGCGGACACTACTCCAATGAGTGCATGGCTCCCTACAAATGAAAAGAAGAGTCACCTAGAAGACGAAGCTCAAGGAATGAATCACCTCGAAGAGAGAGAAGGATTAGAGATGATCGTTATGCACGACGATCCTCAAGGAGAAGTAGAGATTCGAAGAAGAAGGACAAGTACACCAAGAGCTACTCAATAAGGAAACATCAAGGTCGTGTTGGTGAATGGGTTTCCGGCTCCGACTCTGACAACCACTCCGAGAGAAGCTATCACCAACTCTGAGTATAGTCAAGATGATGGTGTTGCCGGAATTGCTCTAGTGACAACCAACTCCTATGATCTATTTGATTCACCAAATGAAGGGAGTGGAAGTTGCTTCATGGCTAAAGGCCCCAAGGTATCACACCCTGAATATCTTGATTTTGATAGTGATGAAGATGATTTTCTTTGTGATGATGACTTTCTATGTGACAAAACTAGTGATGTTGATCAAAATGAACTTGATATTTCTCATGCTAGTCTAGATAAGTCGTGTGATGATGATAGGATGGAAATAGAATGACTAACTCAAGAACTAAAAACTCTTAAGTTAGCTCAATTTTCAACTCTATAAGATCATAGAGAGTTTGTAAGGACACATGATAAGCTACGCTTCGAGAAGCTCAACTTAGAGCAAGAGCATGAGTTCCTTAAAGCTATCAATGACGATCTTCGAAAGAAGACTTCCTCTTATCTATCCAAACGACTACTCTTGTCTACATTCATTCCTAAAGTTAAGTCTAAGCAAGATAGTAACAAAGGAAAGAAAGGTTCTTCGACTAATAGTAACAATAAAAATGCTAAACCCAATGATGTTGCTCCTAGTAGTTCTATTGATTCTACTAATGATGATTCTCTTAGCCAAGTTACACTTGAGCAAGAAAATGCTTTGTTGAAAGAAATTATAGAGAAAGGTACCTACAAGAGTCTTGAAGGATGCGAACAATTTGACGAGATTGTACGCAAGCACGGAGGATACTGGAAGAATCGTGGTGTTGGCTACTTCAACACTAATGGAGTAGAATGGGAAGAAGGTCAATATCCCGAGCCCAAGTTTGTTCCTCAAAAGGAGAAGTATGAAAATACTCTTCCCAAGGGGACAAAGACTCAAGATGACCTTCCACCACAAGACCACAATCTCAAGGGCAAGAACAAGCTTCAAGAGGACATTGACTCATATGAAGATGAATCCCAAGCTTTGGTGAAGTGGGTTCCCAAGGCTACTTCAAGCTCAACATCTACAAAGGGTACTACAACACCAAGGATTCCCATCAAATTGATATGGGTTACCAAGAAGAAGAACTAGAAAGTTCTTGAGGGGTGACTCCACCAATGAAATTCACTCACATTCATTATTGGCAGGATCTATTTGCAATCAACATCAGCCCTATGCAATAGTTCAAGGAGTCACACATTCCCTCAAAGGTAATAAAGGGACAAGGTAATCAATAAATCAATGGACATCATCACACATGATTTGCACTCCATGTCCATAGATATCCTTGTATTTGTGTCTTGTGTGTTGGGATTAACCCATGTAGGTGAGAAGAGTAAGGAAACAACAAGGATGCTCCCAACTCTTGGTGATCTTCATCAACTTTGAGAATCCACCACTACCTCACCAACATGAAGTCTTCATCGACAAAACCCAAGGTTAGTTTATCCCTCCTATGGGGGGATTTAACATCAAGGGGGACTTTTAATCTAAGACTTGAGTCACATCATCTCTTAGTATGTGACAACATTAAATGCTTTATGTAAAAGTGGTAATCCCACTTGTGCTTAAACGATGAGTATGACCTATGACCAAGTATTCTTACTTGGCTGCTAAGTCAAATACTCATATATAGATGACTTCATCATCGCCTAAGTGCTTGTTAGATGCTAGAGTGTTTGTGCATGTTTGCCATGATTTCATTTGACATCTTATTGTGTGAGCATGTTGGTCTGCATTTATTTGCTCATTCGAGGATATCCAATTGTTGCTATTTGGCTTTTGATTTATCTTTTGACAATTGGATATACAAGAATGCCTAGGACAACCTCTTTAGCTATCTATGCTTTCTCGACTCATACTATATTCATGCTACATCACAAAATTTGAATAAGTGCTTTTCGATCCCTCTGTGTACTCGGAGTTCCGTATCGACAAGGACTGACCATTAAAACCTCCCAAGTTGTAACAGCCCGAGACCGATGCTCCAGAAGATTCCCCTTTCATTCCATTGTCGTCTTGTGTTTCGTTTGGTTGTTGCATCCATCATTGCATCATTCCCATCATCTGCATAGCATCGTCACTCGTTTTCAAAAACCTGCATCCGTTTGTAGTCGCCGGTTCTCTCTGTTCTTGCCGTTGTCCGTTTCGAGACCAACCAGACATGCATGTGCTCGCGGCATCGATAAAAATATTGTTTTTAAGGCATGCGTAAAAATTTCTTGAATTAGGTCGAAACCTGGCGTGCGATCTTGTTATATTGTAGGTAGGTGGCCTGCCAAGTTTTGTCACAATCAGAGTTCGTTTGATATTCCAACGGTTGCCCGTAGCTGCACCGTTATCGGGTTATTCGTCGGGCGTTTTCGGTTTTGCAAACTCCGTTATCGGGACACAATTCTTTCTCTCTTCCCCTCCTAGCCCAACTACATAGCCACTAGCCCAACTTATCCCCCCCTCCGTTCGTGGTCATCGGATTGTGATCGGACGGACGAGACCCAATCAACCCCTAGTGCCATTCCCTATTTAAACCCCATGGAGAGAGCCCCCTCACTCTCTAGGGTTCCCCCATGTAAAGTTGCAGCCACCCCCCCTAGAAAACCCCACCTTATAGCCCCTCATCCCTCCAATCCCTAAATCCACTCCTCCCCCTCCATTTTCAGCCCTCAGATCCACAATTAGAGGCCAAAATTCATCCCTACAACCCTACCAGACATGTCCGTGGTCAAATCGGACAATATCCGGCCGACCGTAGAGCCCCGTAGCCGCCCGAGCGTCCCCGCGCCTGACCTTCTATTGTGCGCTGCCGCCGGAGCATGAGTTCCTCGCTGGACCCTGCCACCGGAGTCCCCAGGCTAGACTCCGCGCCCTCCCCTCTCCTTCCTTCCTCTCCCTCTCCCTAATCTCCCCGCTCTCTCTCTCGCGCGCGCGTGTGCAGGAAGTCAGAGCTCAGGTCCATGGAGCCCTGCCGGATCCCGCACCTCTGCCGCTGGAGATGGGTGCCCGGGCCAAATCCGCCCAGATCCGGTGGCCCTTGGCTAGATCCCGCCGTCCCCGTAGTCACCCGCAACCCCATGCCTGGACGCGCCGTCGGTGGCCTTCCGTCGCCGCCGCTGCCTCCCGTCAAGGAGGGAGCGGACCGCCCTAATCCAGGCATGCGTGTTGACCACCTCCTGGGCC
Organism: Hordeum marinum; assembly: GCA_022496015.1. Classification (NCBI taxonomy): domain Eukaryota; kingdom Viridiplantae; phylum Streptophyta; class Magnoliopsida; order Poales; family Poaceae; genus Hordeum; species Hordeum marinum. The sequence continues at coordinate 403,020,308 of CM039677.1, forward strand.
TCGCCAGCGCGTGGGCCGCGCCGCCCCGCCTTGGCCTGCCTTCCCCAACTAGCCCAAGGCCCAGCCAGCCCGCTCGCCGGCCCGTGGCCACGCACGTGAGCACGCCCCACCTATCCAGCGCCCGTGCGCTTTGTAGTTATCTTGCACCACCTTGTTGGCCCAGTTCCTATTACAGATTCGACCCGATTCGTTTGTTTTTTCAGTCTGGCGAATTTACTAATTATTCTAGGATAATAAAATTGCAGAAAAGTCCTCCATCTTCATGCATTTAATATCTCACAAATCGTGCATCGTATGTAAAAACTTTATATAGGTAAAGTGACTAGAATTTTGTGTAGTTTCACAATATCCAACTTTCACACATGTTTAAAATATTTAACCTTGCTGTTTGCGTTGATTTGTGTAAATGCCATGTAAAATGATTTATTTCATAACTAAATAACCGCAGCTCCATTTAAAATGTTCCATATATGTAACTTGTCTAGAAAAATGTGTAGAATCTAATGCCACAATTTATTTTCATGTTTAATAAATATAAAAATGTGTTAGGACAGATCTGCAGAAATTCATATTATGCATATGAGGCTGTTCCGGAATTGTTATTTGTTGCTTTCGGCCTCATTTAAAATGCCTAAATGTTGTAGTTGTTTATGCTTCACCTCTTGCCATGTTTAACAACATTTAATATTGATGAGTACCTAAACAAGAGTGAACTAAATAATTCAAATGTGGAGTTTCATGAATATGCAACTCGTTGCATATTGAACTTCACTTAATATGTAGTAGTTGTTTGTTGTGCTTGCCATGCCATGCCATGCCTTGGATAATTAAACCGGACATGCATCATATTTGTTGCGCATCATGTCATGCATATGTTTTGGTGTTCCGTGTGTTGATTGTTGTTTCCGTATTGTTTCTTCTCGATAGAGTTCCGAAAGCGTTTGGAGTGTGAGGATTCGTTTGACTATGTTGGCTCGTCTTCTTCATGGACTCATTCTTCTTCCGAGCGGGATCTCAGGCAAGATGACACATTTCCCTGGATACCACTACTATCATTGCTATGCTAGTTGTCCCGCTTTTATCGTTATGTCACGCTGCCTATCACTTGTTTGACAAGCCTCCTAACATTGCCATGAAAGCCTCTGACCCCTCCACATCCCAGCAAACCTTTGTTTGGCTATGTTACCGCTTGCTCAGCCCTTCTTATAGCGTTTCTAGCTGCAGGTGCAACTGCTTCCATGTGACAACATGGACATTCTTTTGTTATCACAATATTATTGCTATTTAATTTAATGCACTTGTACACTTGGTAAAGGATGAAAGGCTTGGCCTTTTGCTCGATGTTTTGTTCCACTCTTGCCACCCCTAGTTACTTGTGAACCTGTGTTATGTTCCATAATTGAGCACTCCTAACATGCTCGGGGTTGTTATGGGGACCCCCTTGATTTTCGTTTTAGGATAAAGCTTGTGTGGCAAAGCCCACCATTTGTACTACATTTGCCTAATAACTAAAAAATTTGATAGGGACCCGCCGGCACCCGCGGATAATTTAATCAACCCTCGGGCCAGTGCTCCTCATGAGTGTTGGTCCAAATAGGGCACTGTGCGGGGCCAACCCGAGGCAACTCGGGAGATTTCTATCAGGCCACTGTACGCGTCGCTCATCTGCCGTGCCCTGAGAACGAGATACACGGCTCCTATCGGGATTATCGGCACGTCAGGCGGCCTTGCTGGATTTGTTTTACCTTTCTCGAATGTCTTGCGGGAGGAATCTTCTTTGGGCTATCTCGAGGTGTCGGATTTCCTTTGGAATTGCCTAGGATGAGCATGAAATCCGTGGTCGAGGTTATTCCCGCAACGTGTGGTTAATTTGTGATGGATGAGTTGGAGCACCCGTACAGGGTTAAATCTTTTGGAAAGCCGTGCCGGCGGTTATGTGGCAAACTTGGAAACTTTGTTTAACACCCGATCATAGCAAACTTGAAGTAAAATCAAATAAAAAACACCAACCATGTGCGTAACCATGTCTATCTCTTCTCATGAGTCCTTATCCGAGAGAGAACACGGTGGGGTTATGTTTGACGTAAGTAGGTGTTCAGGATCAGTTAGTCATAATTTCTAGTTCACGTCTGTTATGCGTAGACCATCATACTTTACTTTATGTATTCGTAAGTTAGCCACTGAAATAAATGCTTAGTCGCTTGCTCCAGCCTCACCACTTAACCATACCTCACCCATTAAGCATTAATAGTCTTGATACCCTTGGAAATGAGATTGCTGAGTCCCTATGCCTCACAGATTACTACAACAACAGTTGCAGGTACATGTAATGCGATGCTTTGACGTGAGAGCGATGCTTGTTTGATTTGGAGTTCTTCTTCTTCTTCATCATCGATCTAGGATGGGTTCCAGGCGACAGCCTGAGATAGCAAGGATGGATGTCATTTTATCGTTTGATTTCGTCCGTAGTAGGACCCTGCTCTTCTGTATGATGTTTGAATATGTTGTTGTATTGATGTGACTCTGATGTAGCTTGTGGCGAGTGTAAGCCAATTCCATATACTCATCTCTTTTGTACATGTACTTGTAATGATATCCATTCTTGCAACACGACGAGATGTGCTTCTATCCTTGTTGAGGCCCTCGTGCCAAATAAGGATAGGATCGCATCTTGGGCGTGACACAAGCGCATCTCGGTGGAACCAACCTCAAAATCTTGATCTCATCGAATGCCTAGGGTTGATCTGGTTTTTCAATATTGGTACGACTGATTCCATATTCTCGGTTACATCGAGTTTCCCTGTCAACTTACAGTTGAGGAACTCAGTGACACCGAAAATCTAGAATCGGCGACACCGACAGTGGTGGGTATATATACTGTGGACCCCGACGCTTTGAAATTTATCCTCAAACCGTCGCGCCTCAGAACCCTAAGCTGTCGTTTCAAGACCCCTGGTCATCGCCCTTGTCTCCCCGTGCTCCTCCGCCACTGGGAATCACCGATGTCGACGAAATCGTCTCCATCGTCGTCACCGTAGTGGATCCGTCACTAAGCTTGGGTACGGATTCGCCCCCCTCTTGCGCTCCAACCTTCAAATCTTGCGCTTTAGGTTTCCTACAATATCTTGCCACTGCTTGATAGCCTTCTATCCACAAAAATAATCTCGTAGATTAGAGAACCGTGGAATTTTAGGGTTTTGCCGTGCGCCCGATGAATCTCGGTGGAACCGAAGCAGGCAAATCGGTGTCACCGATTTGGACACCTGGGGTACTGAGAATTTTCTCGGTGAAACCGAGTGCACTTTTCGGTCTTGCCGAAAGGGGTGCCAAGTTTCGGCTAAGGAGGAAGTATGTCTCGGTAGCTCCGATAATTTTGCTTTGGCTGTACCGATATTCATTTGACAGAATGCAAAACTTTGAAAATCTATTGTTCAATCTTTCAAAAACCAGCCTCATTTTGTGATGACTCATCTTCTTATGATCTTCTATACTCTATTCATAGGGTCAGTATGTCAGATACTGAGGACATTCAGAATTTGCCAGAGCAGGGTGTTGACATGAGTTCAAGCACAAGCCCAGAGCCTAGTACATCTTCAGATCCAAGCACCCCAGCTCCCATGGGTTGCCCAAGGCTGCTACTAGGACCAGGAAGAAGCTGAATTCTGATGAGGAGGATTCAGACTTTGTCCCTGAGGATATTCTTGCCAAGAAGCAAGAGAAGGCTGCTAAGAAGTCTGCTACTGAGGCCACCTCTTCCAAGAGGGTGGTCAACAAAATTTATGCACCTACTGAAACTTTGAAAGCACATGAGAGTGCTAGGGCAACAATGTCTATTGAGGTCCCCAGAAAGTCTATGCCTAAGAAGGCAGGGGGAGAAGAGAGACAGAAAGAGGATTATTCATGTGATTGGTAGGCCTACATCTATGTATGAAGATCCAGAGGAGGCTGCAGCTGCTGTTGAGGAAGAGGAGGAAGAACATGTTGCAAAGGCTCCTCCCAAGAAGAAGGCCAAGAAGATTATGGCTGATGCTATGCCAAAGACTGGCACATCCAAGAGCACCAAGTTTGCACCCAAGAAAGCTGCTGCACAGAAGTCCAAGAGGACTACCAGAGATATTCCAGCTTCTGAAAAGAACAAGGGAACCGCTTCCAGAGCTAAGAATCATGATGACTTGACAACCTTGATGAAACTCAGACCACATCTTCCAGTACATGATGTTATCCACCTAGTTGCTGAAGATATGAACAAGAGGAAAGACTCAGGTCTGAGGGCTTGAAGAGCTATAGATCCATATGCCCAAAGGAAGAAGAGTGCTGTTGATTACAGATTCTATACCAAGGAGTAGCAAGACTTCTATGAGACTGTGCTACTAGACAAGAGCCCAGTAGTCAGTGATATGAGATATGTTGATTGCAAATTCATTAAAGAGAATGAGGACTACTTTCCAAGTGTCCAAGGCAATTTCCACTACATTGGACTAGATGAGTTTGTTGGAAGAGAACTTACTGCATGGAATGATGAGATGATCATGCAATTCTACTCCACTTCACATTTCTATGGAGATGGTAGGATTGTATGGATGATTGAAGGAGCCAGATATGAATCCGCTGTTGATGAATGGGCTGCACTTCTAGGAGTCCCAGAGGTTCAGGATGGAGACTTGGATGTATACTCGGAATCCAAAGCGAGCCACAATGCCATGAAGGATATGTATACTCCTATCCCTGCAGACAAAGTGCAATCTCACAAGCTAGGATACATCTACTATCTTCAAGATGACCTCCGCACCATGAACACCATTTTGAGGCACACCTTGATGCCCAAGTCAGGAGATGAAAAGATGATACGAGGCTACTCCATCAACATGTTGATCCACCTTGACAGTCACACCAGGATCAGAGTTATGGACTTGATTATTGAGACAATCAAGAGGGTTGCTGCTGATCAGAAGCGCTCTTACTGCTATGCACCCTATATCCGGATGCTTATCAACTCTCAGATTGAGAAGCGCATATTTGCTCTTGACAGTCCCCATTTTCCCCTACAGCCAGATCTTGAGGATAACATCGTGGTGATGGACCCAGATCATCCCACTTCATCTACAACTCAGGCAGAGGCAGAGGCAGCTAGAGCCACTAGTGCTCAAGTCCCTAGATTCAGAAATGAGCAAATGGATCTTTTGACCTCAGCAGTTCAGGGCATGCAGAAGGACACTAAGGGGATTCTGGACAACCAAAACAGTCTTGTGAGGATCTTTGAAACAAGGATCAAGACTCTTAATGATAAGGTGGACAAGGTGACTAAGGCAGTTAGAGAGCTTCAGAAGGAAGTTGACTCAGTGCACATCCCTCGGGTTTCTTCTACTTCTTCTTGCGATGATGATGATGATGAGGATGGATCACCTCTCAGGCCGAGCATGCAGTTCACTACTCAGGCTAGACCAGCCACAATGCCTGCTATAGACTTGAGGCCCTCTTCATCAGCTTCTGCTACTGTCAGCTTAGCTCCTGCTCCATCAGCTCCAGTTCCTCAAGTATCCACTCCAGCTCCATCCACAACATCTGCAGAGATATTTGCCGACGTTGTTCTCTCGAATACTTCATCAACAACCGGAGGAGATCAGCCCAAGAATGCTTAGATATATGCCTTTTAACTTTTTGGTAACTTATTGCCAAAGGGGGAGAAGTGTATATAGATCTTTAGGCTTCTAGTGAGAGAGCGTTTGGTGTTTATTTCTTTTTAAAAAACAATTGTCTTTTGGTTGCTTGTGATACATGTTTGATGATGTTTGATCATACGCTTTAATGTGTGATGCTACTATTTCCTATCATCTTAATGCTTATGTGATGATCATTCATCTTTGCTTGATTGTGTTGTGCTATGATGTTCATTCTAATTATTCTCGCACACCACCAAGTTGTATGTGACATGTAGGAAGTGACCCATGTACCTAATCGATTGTGCGTTTGCATTCAGACATAAATTTAAAATAATGCACAAATTTAGGGGGAGCTCTTTCTTATCAGATACTTCTCAAAGCGACGATTATATTCATTGATTATATCTTTGTCGAAGCGTTGATCTATATGTTGTCATCAATTACCAAAAAGGGGGAGATTGAAAGCACATTTGCTCCCTTGGTGGATTTGGTAATTAATAACATCATATAACTCATTAAACTAATGTTTCCACCAAGTATATTTCAGGAAAAGTTCAATCATAGGGATGGCAAAAGGATTGTGTAATTACCCCAAGATGCAAGGAAATAGGTTGGCCAAGCTTCAAGCAAGAGGACTCTACATTTTACATTTGTGAGAAATCACTTTGAGTCCATAGGAAAGCCAATACTATTAAAAGGGGTTAAGGTTTTGTTGGTGAAGAAAATGCTCATACGTGCACAAGTGATAGTCAACAAAAACATCCACAAGCTCTTCCACCAAAGTCTTCCTATAGCCAAACATTCAAATCGGTGCAACCAACATTCCTATCCCAGTGCCACCGATTCCCGAACCTAGACAGACTCAGCCAAACCCTAGCTAGTTCGATGCCTCCGATTCCATACCGGTGCCACCGAGTTTAGGTTGCCAACTTTGTGTTACGCAAATTCACATTTTTGGTCCTACCGAGATTGTTGGGTTGACGTCACCGAGACTGGAAATCTGACCGTTGGTCACCTTATCGGTGCAACCGAGATTCGTATATCGGTCCCTCGGAGATTCAAAAGTTGCCACCTTTTGATCACTTCGGTACCACTAAGATTAACACATTGGTGTCACCGAGTTGGTCATTTTGTGTGTAACGGTTGGTTTTTTGGGGATGCCTATATATACCCCTCCACCACCACCTACTCGAAAGACAAGCACTCGGAACTATTCCATACCTATCCTATCAGATTTTCTACGAGAGAACCATCTACCCTTGTGTTGAGATCAAGATCTTCAACTCCAACCATATGGATCTTGATTTCTAGCCTCCCCAAGTTGCTTTCCACCAATCCCATCTCTTCTACCAAGCCAAATCTGTGATGGAGTGATTGTGTGTTGAGGAGTCTATCATCTTGAAGCACAAGAGCAAGGAGTTCATCGTCATTACCGATCCTATTACCTTTTGGAGGATGGTGCCTCCTAGATTGGTTAGGTGTCGCTTGGGGTCTCCTACTTCGTGTTGTGGAGTGAACCAAGAAGTTTGTAAGGGCAAGGAGATCGCCTACTTCATGAAGATCTACCCTTAGTGAGGCTAGTCCTTCATGGACGGAAGCCGTCATGGTGTAGTTAAGGTTGCTTCTTTGTGGAACCCTCAGTGGGTAGAGCCCTCCGTGGACTCTTGCGACTGTTACCCTCCATGGGTTGAAGACTCCATGAACATGGACGCACGATAGCACCACCTATCGGAACCACGGGAAAAATCTACGTGTCATCACTTTTGTTTGCTTTCCTTACCCTCTCTTTACTTACATGTGCAATGTCTTTACTTTCCGCTGCTATACTCTTGGACATGCATGTGTAGGGTGTACTTTACATGCTATGAATGCTAAAACTTGCCAAGAATTAAAATTGGGGAAAAGCATAGTTTTATTTGGTCAAGTAGTCTAATCGCCCCCCTTCTAGACCTACTTTGGATCCTACAGAGGCGCCAGCTCCGAACACGCCGACTCCGGAGGTGCCGCCTCCGGAGACCTTGGCCTTAGGAACGCCGACTCCAAACAAGCCGGCTTCGGATACACCGGTGCCCTGGTTGAGCTGGGCAGGAGAGGCCGGAGGCAGAGAACCGAGGAGTGAGGCCAAAGTGCCCGAGGGGTCAGGCAGCGCGGGCTCCCCGTCTGGAGCCCCTGGCACAATGGTGTCGGGAGGAGCTGGTCCCCTGGTGACCTCGGGCAAAAGGGGGCCAGAAGATGGGGGTCGGGCTCAGCAAAACTGGGCTGCAGCGGGCCGCCCGGTCGCTGGGGACCCGCCGAGTGCTCTTGGGGCGGCGGTGTCTGCTGCGATCGAGGCGTTCGCCGCCTACGACACCCAGACAATGCAAGACGCTCGGGCAGCCAACAACCGGCTGGTGCAGTTGGAGCGTACCGTTGTGGTAAGCTTCTATATTTCCTTCCATTTCTTGCTCTTGGTGCTTTTTTCGAGTGGGGGTGCGCTAGCGCACCCACTAGGTGTAACCCTCGAGACTCGAGCCGGCTGTGGCACAGGCGGGTCGAGTCTAATGTTGCCTCGTGTTTTTGTTGGTTGCACACGGCGCACGATCGTCGGGTGACCGTGTACAACTCCTTGCTGAGCCTGTAGCGGGAAAACGAGGGCCGACTGGCCACCTTGTCCAAGGACCTACAAGGTGAGACCTTCGTAACTTTCAGGGCAGGGGTCTAGCCCCCGGGATTCGAGCCGTCTGCCGTGGAGGTGGGCCGAATCCCCTTCCTTCTCTCATCTTCTAACAGAGGTTTCTTTGTCCTGGGCAGACACCAACACCGAGACGGTCGACCTCCGTTGCCAGGTCATGGAGCTTGGTGATTAGCGGAGCCTCCTGACCACGAAGTGCGAGCGGCTCCGCCAGAAGGCGGGTCGGGTGTAGGCAGGGGCGGCCGAGCATGAAGCGGCCTACCACCAGGAGTTGGCAGACCGCGAGACGGCCCCGCTTCAGCAGGCGGACGAGTGGGAGAGGATCCTCCGCCAGGAGCTAGAGTCTAAGTATGCCACGCTGGAAAAGGCAGCCGACAAGGCACAGACGGCTCGGGTCGAGCACAAGAGCTGGCTCTAGGAGTGGTCGGCTAGGGAGTCGGAGCTGCAGGAGAAAGGACACAGGGTGGACCGAATGCTGCGCGGTAAGTTCGTGCTGTCTCCTCCTTTCTGCGTGTCGTTTCTAGGTTCTTGTCTTGTTTCTTTGTTCATCCCCTGTCTTCTTTCTTCTTAGGGTTCTTCCTTGATACCCAGGAGGCCGCGGAGGCGGCCGTGGCGGCCCATCGTGAGAACCAGCGGGCGCAGGGGGTCGTCGTTGGGCCGCTCGCCCCTGGACCTTGGCCAATGTGGGGGTCGCCGCCAGGGTGAGGCTGCAGGAGGTGGTGAGGGCCCTAAAGCGGCTTCAGGCGGTCGACGAGGCACTGGTCCACGTCCTCTGGCTGGGCGCGGTGGATCCGGCTTCGATGAGCCTGCTGTCACGGTGGTTGGAGATCGGGACCGCACGGGTGAACGCCTGGAGTGACTCCACAGCGCATGCTGGTGCAGGCATGGCCCTTCGGATTGCGAGGTCATGGTACCCCGAGTTGGACCTAAGCCTGCTCACGGCCCAGTGTGCCGGCACCGACGTGGATCTGGAGGCGGTGGTCGACGCGTTGGCTGTGCGAGCTAGCGACCTTGCATCCTTCGCCGCGTGGGACGAATACGTCCCTGAGCACCAGGCACATGACACGGTGATCCCGGAGGACCAGTATGCGCTCGCGATGGGCGACTCGGAGGGAAGCAACACCGCGACAGACAATGAAGATGCCGGCTCCAGCACCGATGACTACACCGACTCTGAGCTAGCTCGAGACCCAGAGATGGGAGCCGTCGCGGGCGGTGACGGCGGAGAAGATGGAGCGGCCACCACCTAGAGCTTTCTTTTTATCTTCCTGTGTTTATATTATAACTCAATTCCACCCACTTGGGGTGTAAATGTAATGAACTCATGGCCATGGGGCTTTTCAAGTTTCATGAAGCTTTTGGTTGATGCAATGCTTGTTTTTTGTTCTGTTTGCGTGCCGGCTTGACCTTACCCTTGTTTGCTCTTTTGGTTATGTCTGCTCAAATCCTTGTCCCCCTTGGTTTTGACCCTGCCAGCCCACCAGCCGGGAGCTGGTCTGTAGCTAGGACGGGGAGTCCGCCTCGAAGGAGCCGGCTCTGAGTTTGGGAACCGTGAGCTTTTTTGGGTAAGGCAAGCGACAGAGGCGAGAAAGTGTTCCGGTTAGACCTAGCCAGCGACCCCCTTGCGATCGACTTTTCATGTGTGCTAAGTTTCATCACCCCGCGACCCCGTCAGCCGGACATCTGGGACCCGGTCTGTAGCTGGGAGGAGTGGGAGGACTTATTCGACTCACATTACTTGGTCGGCTTTGGGAGAGGACGCCAGGACTAGCCGGCTAGCCCCCGGGACCGGGAGCCGGCGAATGAGTTGAGAAACTTGGAAGGAAACAAAAGGGGCATGTCCCAAGATCTGGCTTGGGGCACCCGTTGCATTTATAAGCCCAAAAGGGAAGGATACATACATACACTGGTTTTTAGCAGCAAATGGGTGGAGGAGCGCCGCGTTCCACGGGCGCTTCGTCTCCTCACCGGAGGCGTCTCTCTTGCGCTTCTGCGGCTTTTGGGCGTCTATCAGGTAGTATGTGTTGTTGTGCAGCGCCTTGCTGCCGATGAACAGGCCCTCCCATGGGGAGGACAGGTTGTGCTGGCCGGCTGTTCGCTAGATCCGCCTGAGCACCAGGTCTTCTTCACGGAAGGAGAGTGGCTGGATCTGCTTGTTGTGGTAGTGTCAAAGCTTCTGCTGGTAGATGGCCGTCCGACTCAAGGCCAGTTTGCGTGCTTCTTTGAGTAGGTTGACGCTGTCTTCTATTGCATCCTTTGCATCCTTCTCCGTGTACAAGGTGACCCGAGGCAAGTCGAACTCGATGTCGATGGGGATGATCGCCTCGGACCCATACACAAGGAAGAAAGGAGTGTAGCCGGTCGACCGGTTGGGCGTGGTCCTGAGGCTCTAGAGGACAACCGGCAGCTCTTCGATCCAATAGCTGGCTGACCTGACAAGTGGTGCGACGAGCCGGGGCTTGATGCCGGCCAGGATCAGGCCGTTTGCCCTCTCGACCTGGCCGTTCTACTGTGGATGAGCGACGGACGCCAAGTCAAGCCGGATACCCTGCTTGGCGCAGAAGCGTGCTAGCATGCCCTTGGCAAAGTTTATGCCATTGTTAGTGATGATGTTGTGGGGGACGCCGTAGTGGACCGTGATGTCCTCGACGAACCGGATAGTCATGGGGCCGTCCAGCTTCTTGATCGGCGTGGCCTCGATCCATTTGGTGAACTTGTCGACGACCACCAACAAATGTGTCATGCCGCCTCGAGCGGACTTGAAGGGACCCACCATGTCTAGCCCCCAGACGGCAAAGGGCCACAAGAGTGGAATGGTCTTGAGGGCCATAGCCGGCAAGTGGCTCTGTGTGCTGAAGCACCAGCAGCCTTCGCACTTGTCGACCAGCCGCGTGGCCTCCTCCAAGGTAGTCGGCCTGTAGAAGCCATGGCGGAACGCCTTGGCCACTAGGGTCTTGGAGGCGGCGTGGTGCCCGCACTCACCTTGGTGGATGTCAAGGAGGATTTCCCATCCTTTCTCCGGCTCGACACATAATTGGAAAACGCTGGTGGTGCTGCGGTGAACCAACTCGCAGTCGATGATGCTGTAGGCTGGAGATCAGCGTTGAATCTTCCTCGATGTGGCCTCGTCAGGGGGGAGCTCGCTGCGTAGGAGGAATGCCAGGATGGGCTGGGCCCATGAGGGAGCCGAGATGGGGGCCGGCTCGGGAGCCCCCAGGCCTAAGTCGTCAGCCCCCGGGACTGCTTCGCCAGTCCCCAAGGCTGGCTCGTCAGTCCTCGGGGCCGAGGCGACAGGAGGAATGTCGATCGCCATCATGACCGCTGCATCGTTGGAGCCGGCGACTTTGGATGCGGCCGACTCGACAGTTAGGGCTGGTGACGCCGGCTGGGCAGCCGGCGTCGAAGATGCCGGTGAGGCAATCAAAGTTGATGGAGCTGGAGGTGCAGCCGGTGGCGATGGTGCCGCTGGAGCAGCCGGATTTGCTGATGGGCCGGCTGCATTAGCCAGCACGAAGATGGACTCCGATTTGGGGGAGGGTTTGATCGACAGCTTGAGCAGTCGTTCGAGGGAGACGCCGGCTAGAGCCGATTTTTGCCAGCATATCGGCTACCTCATTGTCCACCCGGGGGACGTGGTGGAACTCACAGCCCTTGAAGGAGCCGGTGAGCTTCTGGACAAGGAAGCGATAGTTGGCCATGTTGGCGTCCCTGGCGTCCCATTCTCCAGAGACCTGCTACACCACGAGGTCAGAGTCGCTAAAGCATAGGATGCATCTGATGCCAATCTCCTTGGCGAGTCGGAAGCCGTGGACGAGGACCTCATACTCGGCAATGTTGTTGGAGGTGGCGAAATGGATCTGGAGGGCGTACTTGAGTTGGTCTCCCTTCGGGGAGGAGAGGGCGATGCCGGCTCCCAAGCCGATCCTCATCTTCGATTCATGGAAGTGCATGCGCCAATGTGTGGAGTCCGGGGGGAGGCGGCATGAACTTGGTCTGTGCCCAGTCGACGAGGAATTCGGCCATCACTTGTGACTTGATGGCGGTGCGCGGCTCGTATCGGATCTCGTGGTCGGCGAGGGCGATGACCCATTTGGCAATCCGAACGGTGGAGTCCCGACCGCTCATGATCTCGCCAAGAGGGGCCATGCTCACCACGGTGATGACGTGCTCCTAGAAGTACTGCTTGACCTTCTGGGCGGCGAAGTATATGCCATAGCACATCTTCTGGTAGTGGGGATAGTTTTGCTTGGAGGCGGAGAGGATCTCGCTGAGGTAGTAGACGGGGCGCTGGACCGATAGCGTCTTGCCTTACTCCGGTCGCTCGACCACTAGGACGATGCTGATGATGCGTGTGGTAGCCGCAATGTAGGCGAGCAAGGGCTCCTTCTTAGCCGGCGCGACCAAGATGGGCGTGTTGGTGAGGGCTCGTTTGAGGCCACGGAAGGCCTCGTTCGCCTCGTCGGGCCAGTCAAACCTGTCCGGCTTCTTTGAGGATTCGTTACTTGGCTCGGCCAGAGCTGTCTTCCACAGGAGGCCGTAGAGAGGCAGGGCCTTGTCTCCCAGCCAGTTGGCGAACCGGCTGAGCGAGGCGAGGCAGCCGGTGAACTTTTAGACGTCATGGATCCGGGTTGGCTTGGGCATGCGCTCGATCACACTGTTCTTCTCTGGGTTGGCTTCGATGCCGCGAGCAGACACGAAGAAACCCAGAAGCTGGCCGGCTAGGACGCCGAAGACGCACTTCTTCGGGTTGAGTTTGATCTTGTAGTTGCGCAGGTTCGCGAATGTCTCCCGGAGATTGTCGAGGAGGCTAAAGTGCTTCTTGGTTTTGACGATGATGTCGTCAACGTAGACGTGGACGTTTCTGCCTATCCGAGGTAGGAGACACTTCTGCATGTAGTGCTAGAAGGTAGCGCCTGCATTCTGCAGGCCGAAGGACATGGTGATGTAGCAGTAGGCCCCGAAGGGGGTGATGAAGGAGGTCTTGAGTCGATCATCCGGGTCCAGCTTGATCTGATGGTAGCCAGAGTAGGCATCCAAGAAAGACAGTAGGTCACAACCAGCCATGCGGTCAATGACTTGATCGATCCGCGGTAGGGCGAACGGGTCCTTGGGGCACGCCTTGTTCAGGCTAGTGTAGTCGATGCACATGCGCCAAGTCTTGATCTTCTTCAACACCAGGATTGGGTTGGCCAGCCAGTCTAGGTGGAAAACCTCCATGATGAAGCCGGTCGCGAGCAGTCGGGCGATCTCTTCTCTTATACTGTGTCGCTTCCCCTCGGAGAAACAACACAGAGGTTGCTTGACCGGTTTAGCATCCGGCCGGTCGTGAAGTTTGTGCTCGGCGACTTCCTCGAAACACCCGGCATGTCCTTGGGGGACCATGCAAAGGTATCCCGATTCTCATAGAGGAAGTTGACGAGCTCGCCTTCCTATTTGTCATCGAGGCGGGAACCAATGGCGACACACTTCTTGGGGTTGGCCGTGCCGAGCGGAATGCGCCTGGTGTCCCTGGACGGCTAGAACGAAGCCTCGCTGACCGACTGCAAGGGAGGAACCGACATGACCGGCCGGCTGGCGGTGAGGGCCACGAGTCGGTCGAGCTGTCGCTTCTCCTTTTCTATCTCCAGGGCCTTGGCCAGCCGTCTACCGTCTTGCGCGCACTCGATGGATATCTTGTAGTCGCCAGTGATGGAGATGATCCCCTTGAGACCCGTCATCTTGAGCTTGAGGTAGGCGTAGTGGGGGACCACTATGAACTTGACGAGGGCCGGCCGGCCTAGCAGGGCGTGGTAGGTGAAAGCACATTTGCTCCCTTGGTGGTTTTGGTAATTAATAACAACATATAAGTCATTGAACTAATGTTTCCACCAAGTATATTTCAGGACAAGTTCAACGATAGGGATGGCCAAAGGATTGTGGAATTTCAGGACAAGTTCAACGGTAGCTTCAAGCAAGAGGACTCTACATTTTACATTTGTGAGAAATCACTTTGAGTCCATAGGAAAGCCAATACTATTAAAAGGGGTAAAGTTTTGATGATAAACAATATGCTGAAACGTGCAAAAGTGACAGTCACCAAAACATCCACAAATTCTCCCACCAAAGTCTTCCCTAAGCCAAATATGCAAAATCGATGCAACCAACATTCTTATCCTGGTGCCACCGATTCTAAACCCTAGACAGACTAAGCCAAACCCTAACACTTCGGTGCAGCCGACACTGCACTCGGTGCCACCGAGTTGGGTTGCCAAGATTCTGTTACGCAAGTTCACATTTTTGGTCCATCCAAGAATGGTGAATTGGCGTCACCGAGTTTGTCAAATCTGACCGTTGGTCACCTTGTCGGTGCAACCGAGAATTGTATATCGTTCCCTTCGAGATTCAAAAGTTGCCACTTTTGGTCACTTCGGTACCATTGAGATTTACACATCAGTGTCACCGAGTTGGTCATTTTGTGTGTAACGGTTGGATTTTTGGGGATGCCTATATATACCCCTTCACCACCACCCACTCGAAAGAGAAGCACTCAGAACTATTCCATACCTATCCTACTCAGTTTTCAGAGAGAGAACCACCTACCCTTGTGTTGAGGTCAAGATTTTCCACTCCAACCATATGGATCTTGATTTCTAGCCTCCCCAAGTTGCTTTCCACCAATCCCATCTCTTCTACCAAGCCAAATCTGTGAGAGAGTGATTGTGTGTTGAGGAGTCTATCATCTTGAAGCACAAGAGCAAGGAGTTCATCGTCATTACCGAGCCTATTACCTTTTGGAGGGTGGTGCCTCCTAGATTGGTTAGGTGTCTCTTGGGAGCCTCCTACTTCGTGTTGTGGAGTGAACCAAGAAATCGTTAAGGGCAAGGAGATCGCCTACTTCATGAAGATCTACCCATAGTGAGGCTAGTCCTTCGTGGACGGAAGCCGTATGGAATAGTCAAGGTTGCTATTTCGTGGACCCTTATGGCTGGAGCCCTCCATGGACTCTCACGACCGTTACCCTCCGTGGGTTGAAGACTCCATAAACGTGGATGTATGATTTGGTCAATTAGTCTAATCACCCCCCTCTAGACCTACTTTTGATACTACAAGTGGTATCATAGCTTTGGTCTCCATCGTATTGGTTTTACTACCTAGGAGAAGTATGGCATCTAGTGAGGGAAATTATCACCATCGAGGTCCGTACTTTGATGGCACTAATTTTTCTAGTTGGAAGCATAAAATGAAACTGCATTTGCTTGGTCATAATCCTACCGTTTGGGCTATTGTTCGTGTTGGCTTGCAAGGTGAATTCTTTGCGGATGGAAAGGAACCGGATCGTGAAGCGTCTGCGGATGAATTGAAGATGTTGCAACTCAATGCTCAGGCATGTGACGTTCTCTTCAACTGCCTATGTCCTGAAGAATTCAACAAAATCAGCCATCTTGAACACGCAAAAGAGATTTGGGATACTTTGGTTGATATGCACGAAGGAACTGAGTCCGTGAGAGAATCCAAGTTAGATGTTCTTCAAGGTCAACTTGACAAGTTCAAGATGAAGGATGGTGAAGGAATCGCTAAAATGTACACTAGGCTAGCTCTCATCACAAAAGAGATTGCCGGCTTAGGAAGCAAAGAAATGACTGACAAGTTCATAATCAAGAAGATACTTCGAGCTTTGGATGAGAGATATGACACCGTGTGCACATTGATCCAAATGAAGCCCAACTACAAAGATCTCAAACCAACATAAGTGATTGGTAGAAGTATTGCTCATGAGATGACACTCAAAGACAAGGAAGAGCTTCATCACAAGTCTAGCGGTGCTTGCAAAGTCACAAGTGATGCTCCCACTACCTCAAGCGACAACCTTGTCACAAATGAAGAGATAAGCCTCATGGTCAAGAAATTCAACAAGTTTTATAAGAATAGAAGCAAAGATCGCAGATCCAACTCAAGACATGAAGAGAAGCGTTCGTCAAGTTGTGACCGAAACTGCTACAACCGTGGGAAGCCTGGACACTACTCCGATGAGTGCTCGACTCCCTACATATGAAGAGAAGAGTCACCAAGAAGACGAAGCTCAAGAGATGAATCACCTCGAAGAGAGAGAAGGAGTAGAGATGATCGTTATGAACGAAGACCCTCAAGGAGAAGTAGGGACTCAGAGAAGAAGGACAAGCACACCAAGAGCTACTCAAGAAGGAAACATCAAGCTCATGTAGGTGAATGGGTTTCCAGCTCTGACTCCGACAACCACTCCGAGAGAAGCTATCACTCCAACTCCGACTATAGTCAAGATGATGGTGTTGCCGGAATTGCACTAGTGACAACCAACTCCTATGATCTATTTGATTCACCAAATGAAGGAGGTGGAAGTTGCTTCATGGCTAAAGGCCCCAAGGTATCACACCCCGAATATCTTGATTTCGATAGTGATGAAGATGATTTGCTTTACGATGATGACTTGTTATGTGATAAAACTAGTAATATTAATCATAATGAACTTGATATTTCTCATGCTAGTCAAGATAAGTCAATTGACGATGATAAGATGAAAATAGAAGAACTAACTAAAGAACTCAACACACTTAAGTTAGCTCATGAATCTACTCTTGAAGATCATAGAGAGCTTGTAAGAACTCATGAGAAGCTACGCTTCGAGAAGCTTGATTTGGAGCAAGACATGAATTTCTTAAAGCTATCAATGACGATCTCCGAAAGAAGACTTCATCTTATATTGCCAAACGACTACTCTTGTCTACATTCATGCCACAAGTCAAATATAAGCAAACTAGTAACAAAGGCAAGAAAGGTTCTTCATCTAGTAGCAACAATAAAAATGCTATACCCAATGATGTTGCTCCTAGTAGTTCTATTGATTCCACTAATGATGATTCTCTTAGCCAAGTTACACTTGATCAAGAAAATGCTTTATTGAAAGGGATTATAGAGAAAGGTATCTACAAGAGTCTTGAAGGATACCGGAAGAATCGCGGTGTTGGCTACTTCAACGTTAATGGAGTTGAATGGGAATAAGGTCATTATCCCGAGCCCAAGTTTGTTTCTCAAAAGGAGAAGATTGAAAATACTCTTCCCAAGGGGACAAACACTCAAGATGACCTTCCACCACAAGACTCCAAGCTCAAGGGCAAGAACAAGCTCCAAGAGGACTTTGACTCTTATGAAGATGGACCCCAAGCTTTGGTGAAGTGGGTTCCCAAGGCTACTACAAGCTCAACTTCTGCAAGTTCTACTTCAACACCAAGGATCCCCATCAACTTGATGTGGGTTCCCAAGAAGAAGAACTAGAGAGTTATTGAGGGGTGACTCCGTCAATGAAATTCACTCATATTCATTATTGGCAAGATCTATTTGCAATCAACATCAACCCTATGCAATAGATCAAGGAGTCACACATTCCCTCAAAGGTAAGAAAGGGACAATGTAATGAACAAATCAAGGGACATCATTACACATGCTTTGCACTCCATGTCCATAGATATCCTTGTATTTTTCTCTTGTGTGTTGGGACTAACCCATGTAGGTGAGAAGAGTAAGGAAACAACAAGGATGCTCCCAATTCTTGGTCATCTTCATCAACCTTGAGCATCCACCACTAGCTCACCAACATGAAGTCTTCATCGACAAAACCCAAGGTCAGTTTATCCCTCTTATGGGGAGATGTCACATCAAAGGGGAGCTTTACTCTAAGACTTGAGTCAAAGCATCTCTTAGTATGTGACAACATTAAATGCTTTATGTAAAAGTGGTAACCCCACTTGTGCTTAAACGATGAGTATGACCTATGACCAAGTACTCTTACTTGGCTCCTAAGTCAAATACTCATATATAGATGAATTCATCATCGCCCAAGTGCTTGTTAGGTGCTAGAGTGTTTGTGCATGTCTACCATGATTTTATTTGACATCTTATTGTGTGAGCATGTTGGTCTGCATTTATTTTCTCATTCGAGGATATCCAATTGTTGCTATTTGTCTTTTGATTTATCTTTTGCCAATTGGATATACAAGAATGCCTAGGATCACTTCTTTAGCTATCTATGCTTTCTCATCTCATACTCTATTCATGCTGCATCACAAAATTTGAACAAGTGCTTTTCGATTCCTCTGTGTGTGGAGCACTCGGAGTTCCGTATCGACAAGGACTGACCATTAAAACCTCCCAAGTGCATCTCGGTGGAACCAACCACAAAATCTCGGTCTCATCGAATGCCTAGCGCTGATCTGGTTTTCAATCTCGGTACCACCGATTCCATCTTCTCGGTTACACCGAGTTTCCCTGTCAACTGACAGTTGAGGAACTCGGTGACACCGAAAAGTTAGAATCGTTGCCACCGACAGTGGTGGGTATATAACCTATGGGCCCCGATGCTTTGAAATTCAATCTCAATCGTTGCACCTCAGAACCCTAAGCTGCCGCCTACGAGACCCCTAGTCGTCGCCCTTGTCTCCCTGTGCTCCTCCGCCGCTAGGAATCGCCGCCGTCGACGAAATCCTCTCCCTCATCTCTGCCGCATAGGACCCGCGCCAAGTTAGGGTACGAATTTGACCTCTTTTGCGCTCCTCGTCCAATTCTTGGGCATTAGATTCATGTTTATCATTGAGACACTCTTTGCACGTATTCCTATCCACTCGAAATCTCCATAGTCTAGCGAGTGATGAATTTTCTAGGGTTTTGCCGTCCGCCCGATAAATCTCTGTGGACCAAAAACAGACATATCGTTCTCACCGATGTGAACTTCTGTGTTGCCGAGAACTGACTCAGTGGAACCGAGTACCTGTTTTCAGTCCGACTGAAAAGGGTGCCAAGGTTCGGTTAAGAGAGTCAGTCTTCTCGGCACCATCGATTTTTTTTCAGTTGTACCGCTATTTACTTGACAGAATGCAAAAATCTTGAAAATTTATTTTTCATAATTTCCAAAACCAACCGCATTTTGTGATGACCCATCTACTTTTGCTCTCTAATACTCTATTCACAGGGTCAATATGTCAGACATAGAGGATAGTCAAAATTTGGCAGAGCAGGGAGTTGATATGAATTCACGCACAAGCTGAGAGCCCAGTTCTTTTTTAGATCCAGGCACCCGCAGCTCTCATGGGTTGCCCAAGGTTGCCACCAGGACCAGGAAGAAGCTAAACTCTGATGAAGAAGATTCAGACTTCATTCCTAAGGAGATTCTTGCCAAGAAGCAAGAAAAGGCTGCTAAGAAGTCAGCAACTGAAGCTACTTCTTCCAGAAGAGTTGTCAGCAAGGTCTATGCCAGCTCAGAGACTATCAAAGCACATGAGAGTGCTAGAGCGACAATATCTGTTGGTCCCCCAAGGAAGTCTATGCCTAAGAAGGCAGGGGAGAAGAAATCCAGAAAGAGGATTATCCATGTGATTGGCAGGCCTACCTCCATGTATGAAGATCCAGAGGAGTCTGCTGGTGCTGCTATTGAGGAAGAGGAGGAAGAACATGTTGAGAAAGCCCCTCCCAAGAAGAAAGCCAAGAAGCTTATGCCTGATGCTATGCCAAAGACTCGCACTTCCAAGAGCACCAAGCCTACATCCAAGAAAGTTGCTGCACAGAAGTCCAAGAGGACTACTAGAGACATTCCAGCCTCTGAGAAGAACAAGGGGACTGCCTCCAGACTTAAAATGATGATGACTTGACTACTTTGATGAAGCTCAGACCACATCTTCCAGTACATGATGCCAGCCACTTAGTTGTTGAAGACATGAAGAAGAGGAAAGACTCAGGATTGAGAGCTTGGAGAACCATAGATCCTTATGCCTAGAGGAAGAAAACTACCGATGACTATAGGTTCTACACCACAGAGCAACATGACTTTTATGAGACAATGTTGCTTGACAAGAGCCCAGTTGTTAGCGATATGACATATGTCATTTGGAAATTCATTAAGGAGAATGTGGACTACTTTCCAAGTGTCCAAGATAATTTCCACTGCATTGGTCTGGATGAGTTCATTGGCAGAGAGCTTACTGCATGGAACGACGAGATGATCATGCAATTCTAATCCACTGCACATTTCTACGGAGATGGTAGAATTTTATGGATGACTGAAGGAGCAAGGTATGAATCTACTATTGAGGAGTGGGCTGTGTTGGAAATATGCCCTAGAGGCAATAATAAATTAGTTATTATCATATTTCCTTGTTCATGATAATCGTGTATTATCCATGCTAGAATTGTATTGATCGAAAACTCAGATACATGTGTGGATACATAGACAACACCATGTCCCTAGTATGCCTCTGATGGACTAGCTCGTTGATCAAAGATGGTTAAGGTTTCCTAGCCGTGGACATGAGATGTCATTTGATAACGGGATCACGTCATTAGGAGAATGATGTGATGGACAAGACCCGAACTACAAACGTAGGATATGATCGTCTCAGTTTATTGCTACAGTTTTCTCCATGTCAAGTATCTGTTCCTATAACCATGAGATCATGCAACTCACTGACACCGGAGGAGTAGCTTGTGTGTATCAAACGTCGCAACGTAACTGGGTGACTATAAAGGTGCTCTACAGGTATCTCCAAGGGTGTCTATTGGGTTGGCATGGATCAAGACTGGGATTTGTTACTCCGTGTGACAGGGAGGTATCTCAGGGCCCACTCGGTAATGTGACTAAGTGTTAGTCACGGGATCTTGTATTACGGAACGAGTCAAGAGACTTGTCGGTAACGAGATTGAGCTAGGTATGGAGATACCGACGATCGAATCTCGGGGAAGTAACATTCCGAAGAACAAAGGGAACATCATACGAGATTATGAATCCTTGACATAGAGGTTAGACCGATAAATATCTTCGGAGAATATGTAGGAATCAATATGGGCATCTAGGTCCCGCTATTGGTTATTGACCATGGAGGTGTCTCGGTCATGTCTAGAAAGTTCTCGAACCCGCAGGGTCTGCACTCGATGACGTTTCAGTAGTATAGAGTTATGTATGGTGGTGACCGAAGGTTTTTTGGAGTCCCAGATGAGATCCTTGACGTCACGAGGAGCTCTGGATTGGTTCGGAGGTAAAGATTTATATATAGGAAAGTGGTATTTGGGTTCCGAAAAAGTTTCGGGAGCTACCGGTAGTGTATCGGGAGTGACGAAAGGGTTCCGAGGGTCCATCGGGAGGGGCCCACCCCCCCTGGGGGGCACATGGGCCTAAGTGGCTGCGCACCAGCCCATAATGGGCTGGGCAACCGACCACAAAGGGCCCTTGCGCCCAAGGGTAGGTGGGGAGGTGCCTTGGAGGGGAGGTGGACTCCTCCCTAGGGCGCCCACCTCCCTTATGGGAGGTGGACTCCTCCCTAGGGCGCCCACCTCCCTTATGGGAGGTGGACTCCTCCATATCTTGTCCAGCCAGCCCTCCTTGGAGGAGGGGCCAAGGCTGCGCCCTACCTACCCCTTCCTCCTATAAATAGAGAGGGAGAGGGAGGGAAGCAGAACCCTAAGGCATAGGTGCATCCCTGCCTCTCTCCCTAGATCTGTTTCTGCGATAGCGCTTGGCGAAGCCCTGTTGAGATCGCCCCACCACCACCGCCACCATGCCGTTGTGCTGCCGGAGAACTCATCTACCTATCCACACTCGCTTGATGGATCAAGGAGGTGGAGATCGTCATAGAGTTGTACATGTGCTGAACGCGGAGGTGCCATCCGTTCGGCACTAGATCAGAAGGACCAAGATGGGATCGCAGGACGGATCATGATGAGATCGTGGGACGGATCGTGATTGGATCGTAAAGACGTTCGACTACATCAACCACGTTTCTTAACGCTTCCACTTAGCGATCTACAAGGGTATGTAGATTCATTCTCCCTCTCGTAGATGCCCATCACCATGGATAGATCTTTGTATGCGCGTAGGAATTTTTTTGTTTCCCATGCAATGTTCCCCAACAGTGGCATCATGAGCTAGGGCTATGTGTAGATGAGATCTCGAGTGGAACATAAAGAGCTTGTGGGCGTTGATGCTTTGATTGCTTCCTCCCTTGGTCGTGTTTTGGTTTAGCGGTATTGTGGGATGAAGCGGCCCGAACCAACCTTACTCGTACGCTTACGAGAGACCGATTCCATCGACTGACGTGTAACTTCGTTGCACAAAGATGGCTGGCGGGTGTCTGATTTCCTACTTTAGTTGGATCGGATTTGACAAAGGCGGTCCTTGAAAAGGTTGAAAAGCAATTTAAGTATCACCATTGTGGTTTTGCGTAGGTGAGAATTGTTCTTGCTAGATAACCGTAGCAGCCACGTAAAACTTGCAACAACGATTAGAGGACGTCTAACTTGTTTTTGCAGGGTATGTTGTGATACGATATGGCCAATTACATGATAAGATATATGTTATGTATGACATGATCATGTTTTGTATAGAATATCACGACTTGCATGTCGATGAGTACGGCAACCGGCAGGAGCCATATGGTTGTCTTTAATTATTGTATGACCTGCATGTCAATCATTAAGCGCTATGTAATGCTTTACTTTATCGCTAAACAGTAGCAATCGTAGTAGAAGCACGTGTTGGAAATATGCCCTAGAGGCAATAATAAAATGGTTATTACTGTATTTCCTTGTTCATGATAATTGTCTATTGTTCATGCTATAATTGTGTTAACCGGAAACCGTAATGCATGTGTGAATACATAGAGCACAACATGTCCCTAGCGAGCCTCTAGTTGGCTTGCTCGTTGAGCAATAGATGGTCACGGTTTCATGAACATGGACATTGGATGTCGTTGATAATGGTATCACATCATTAGGAGAATGGTGTGATGGACAATATCGTGTAGTTCGTCTGCTAAAGCTTTTCCAATGTAAAATATCGTTTCCTTAGACCATGAGATCGTGCAACTCCCGGATACCGTAGGGATACTTTGGGTGTGCTAAACATCACAACATAATTGGGTGGCTATAAAGGTACACTACGGGTATCTCTGAAAGTGTCTGTTGGGTTGGCACGAATCAAGACTGGGATTTGTCACTCCGTGTGACGGAGAGGTATCTCTGGGCCCACTCGGTAAGACATCTCATAATGAGCTCAATGTGACTAAGGAGTTAGCCATGGGATGATGCGTTATGGAACGAGTAAAGAGACTTGCCGGTAATGAGATTGAACAAGGTATAGGGATACCGACGATCTAATCTCGGGAAAGTATCATACCGGTAGACAAAGGGAATTGTATACGGGATTGATTGAATCCCTGACATCGTGGTTCATCCGATGAGATCATCATGGAGCATGTGGGAGCCAACATGGGTATCTAGATCCCGCTGTTGGTTATTGACCAGAGAAGTGTCTCGGTCATGTCTACGTGTCTCCCGAACCCGTAGGGTCTACACACTTAAGGTTCGATGATGCTAGGGTTATAGGGAAGTAGTGTACATGGTTACCGAAGGTTGTTAGGAGTCCCAGATGAGATCCCGGACGTCACGAGGAGTTCCGGAATGGTCTGGAGGTAAATATTCATATATAGGAAGTGAGGTTTTGGTCATCGGAAGTGTTTCGGGCATTACCGGTAACGTACCGGGACCACCGGAAGGGTTCCGGCGGTCCACCAAGTGGGCCACTGGCACCAGAGGGCTGCATGGGCCGCAAGTTGGAGGGAACCAGCCCTAGGTGGGCTGGTGCGCCCCCACAAGGGCCCAAGGCGCAGCACAAGGGTGGAGGGGGGCAAACCCTAGAGTAGATGGGCCCTAAGGCCCACCCTAGGGCAGCCGCACCCCTCTCCCCTCCTGGCCGCCGCACGAGATGGGATCTGGGGCTGCCGCCGGCCCCTAGGGTGGGAACCCTAAGGCGTAGCCCTCCCTCCTCCTCCTCCTCCTATATATAGTGGAGTCCTTCGGGCAGCCGGAGACAAGCATCTCTATCTCTCCCACGGCGCAGCCCTACTTCTCCCTCTCCTCGTCCTTCGTAGTGCTTAGCGAAGCTCTGCCGGAGTACCACGCAGCTCCACCATCACCATGCCGTCGTGCTGCCGGAGCTCTCCCTCAACCTCTCCTTCCTCCTTGCTGGATCAAGGCATAGGAGACGTCACCGAGTTGCACGTGTGTTGAACGAGGAGGAGCCGTTGTTCGGTGTTTAGATCGGATTCCACCGCGATCTGAATCGCTGCGAGTACGACTCCACCAACTGAGTGCTAGTAATGCTTCCACTTTGCAATCTTCAAAGGTATGAAGATGCACCCTCTCCTTACTCGTTGATGGTTTCTCCATAGATGGATCTTGGTGAACACGTAGGAATTTTTTTGATTTACTACTACGTCTATAATTGTGTTAACCGGAAACCGTAATGCATGTGTGAATACATAGACCACAACATGTCCCTAGCGAGCCTCTAGTTGGCTAGCTCGTTGATCAATAGATGGTCACGGTTTCATGACCATGGACATTGGATGTCATTGATAACGGGATCACATCATTAGGAGAATGATGTGATGGACAAGACCCAATCCTAAGCATATCGCAAGATCATGTAGTTCGTCTGCTAAAGCTTTTCTAATGTCAAGTATCGTTTCCTTAGACCATGAGATTGTGCAACTCCCGGATACCGTAGGAATACTTTGGGTGTGCTAAATGTCATAACGTAATTGGGTGGCTATAAAGGTACACTATCGGTATCTCCGAAAGTGTATGTTGGGTTGGCACGAATCGAGACTAGGATTTGTCACTCCGTGTGACAGAGAGGTATCTCTGGGTCCACTCGGTAAGACATCATCATAATGAGCTCAATGTGACTAAGGAGTTAGCCACAGGATGATGTGTTACAAAACGAGTAAAGAGACTTGCCGGTAACGAGATTGAACAAGGTATAGGGATACCGACGATCTAATCTCAGGCAAGTATCATACCGGTAGACAAAGGGAATTGTATACGGGATTGATTGAATCCGTGACATCGTGGTTCATCCGATGAGATCATCATGGAGCATGTGGGAGCCAACATGGGTATCCAAATCCTGCTGTTGATTATTGACCGGAGAAGTGTCTCGGTCATGTCTACGTCTCTCCCGAACCCGTAGGGTCTACACACTTAAGGTTTGATGATGCTAGGGTTATAGGGAAATAGTGTACGTGGTTACCGAAGGTTGTTCGGAGTCCTGGATGATCATCCCGGACATCATGGGGAGTTCCGGAATGGTCCGAAGGTAAAGATTCATATATAGGAAGTGAGGTTTTAGTCACCAGAAGTGTTTCGGGCATTACTGGTAACGTACCGGGACCACCGGAAGGGTTCCGACGGTCCACCAAGTGGGGCCACTGGCACCAGAGGGCTGCATGGGCCGCAGGTGGGAGGGACCCAACCACTAGGTGTGCTGCTGCGCCCCCCACAAGGGCCCAAGGCACAGCACAAGGGTGGAGGGGGGCAAACCCTAGAGCAGATGGGCCCTAAGGCCCACCCTAGGGCAGCCGCACCCCTCTCCCCTCCTGGCCGCTGCACCAGATGGGATCTGGGGCTGCCGCCGGCCCCTAGGGTGGGAACCCTAGGGCGCAACCATCCCTCCTCCTCCTCCTTTATATATTGGAGCCCTTGGGGCAGCCGGAGACAAGCATATCTCTCTCCCACGGCGTAGTCCTACTCCTCCCTTTCCTCGTCCTTCGTAGTGCTTAGCGAAGCTCTGCTGGAGTACCACACAGCTCCACCGTCACCACGCCGTCGTGCTGCCATAGCTCTCCCTCAACCTCTCCTTCCTCCTTGCTAGATCAAGGCGTAGGAGACGCCACCAGGCTGCACGTGTGTTGAACACGGAGGCGCCATTGTTCGGCGCTTAGATCGGATTCCACCGCGATCTGAATCGCTGTGAGTACGACTCCACCAACTACGTTCTAGTAACGCTTCCGCTTTGCGATCTTCAAAGGTATAAGATGCACTCTCCCCTTACTCGTTGCTGGTTTCTCAATAGATGGATCTTGGTGAACACGTAGGATTTTTTGATTTACTACTACGTCTCCCAACAACACGATGGGCGCGACAATCCCGATGGCGACTCATCGATGGAGATCATGGTGTCATGCCGGTGATAATGGAGATCATGCCGGTGCTTTATAGATGGAGATCAAAGCACAAGTTCATGGCCATATCATGTCACTTATGATTTGCATGTGATGTTATTCCTTTTATGCACCTTGTTTTGCTTAGGACGACGGTAGCATTATAAGGTGACCCCTCACTAAAATTTCAAGCTCAATTGTGTTCTCCCGAGTGTGCACCGTTGGGAAAGTTTGGCGTGTAGAGACACCACGTGATGATAGGGTGTGATAGATCTACGTTCACGTACAATGGGTGCAAGCCAGTGTTGCACATGCAGAACACTCGGGTTAAACTTGACGAGCCTAGCATGTACAGACATGGCCTCAGAACACAAGAGACTGAAAGGTCGAACATGAGTCATATAGTAGATATGATCAACATGATGATGTTCACCATTGAAACCACCTCAACTCACGTGATGATCGGACTTGAGTTGGTGAATTTTGATAATGTATCACTCGAATGACTAGAGGGATGTCAATTTGAGTGGGAGTTCTTAAGTAATAAGATTAATTGAACTCATTATCATGAACATAGTCAGTAGTGTCTTTGCAAATTATGTTGTAGATTACTAGCTCACGCTATAGCTCCCTTGAATTTTTATATGTTCCTAGGGAAATAGAGTTGAAAGATGATGGTAGCAATATTGCGGACTGGGTCCGTGATATGAGGATTGTCCTCATTGCTGCACATAAGGCTTATGTCCTTAATGCACCGCTCGGTACGCCACCCCCTCTAGTGTCGTCTGTAGATGTTGTGAACATCTGTCAGGCACGTTCTGATGACTACTTGATAGTTTAGTGCGTCATGCATTATGGCTTAGAATTGAGGCTCCAAAACATTTTTTGAACGTCACAGAACATATGAGATGTTCTAAGAACTGAAATTAGGATCTCAGGCTCGTGCCCGTGTTGTGAGATATGAGATCTCCAACAATATTCTTTGCCTGCAAGATGAAGGAGAATAGCTCAATCGTTGAGCATGTGCTCACATTGTCTCGGTGCTACAATCGCTTGAATCGAGTGGGAGTTGATCTTCCAGATAAGGTAGTGATTGATATAGTTCTCCAAGTCACTGTCACTAAGCTACTAGAACTTGGTGATGAACTATAAAATGCCAGGGATGGAAATAATGATCCTTGAGCTGCTCGCGATGTTTGACACCATGAAGGTAGAAATCAAGAAGGAGCATCAAGTGTTGATGGTTAGTGAAACCACTAGTATCGAGAAGGGCAAGGGCTAAGTGGGAAACTTCATGGATGGCAAGACAGTTGCTGCTCCCGTGAAGCAACCCAAAGTTGAACCCAAACCCGGGACTAAGTGCTTCTATTTTGAGGAGAGCGGTCGTTGAAGCTGAACAACCCTAGATAGTTGGTAGATAAGAAGGCTGGCAACATCGACAGACGTATATTTGATATACGTGTTATTGATGTGTACCTTGCTAGTACTCCTAGTAGCACCTGGGTATTGGATACTGGTTGCATTGCTAAATGTCAGTAACTCGAAATAAAAGCTACGGAATAAACAGAGACTAGCTAAGTGTGAGGTGATGATGTGTTGAAATGTTTCCAAGGTTGATATGATCAACATCACACGCTCTCTCTACCTTCGAGATTAGTGACAAACCTAAATAAATGTTATTTGGTGTTTGCGTTGAGCATGAACGTGATTAGATCATGTTTATTGCAATACGGTTATTCATTTAAGTTAAATAATAATGGTTATTCTATTTACATGAATAATACCTTCAATGGTCATGCACCCAATAAGAATGGTTTATTGAAATCTCGATCGTAGTAATACACATGTTCATAACATTGATGCCAAAAGATGCAAAGTTAATAATGATAGTACCACATACTTGTGGCACTGCCGCTAAAGGTCATAATGGTGTGAAGCGCACGAAGAAACTCCATGCCGAGGGATCTTTGGACTCACTCGATTTCGAATCAGTTGAGACATGCGTACCATGCCTCTTAGGCAAGATGACTAAGACCCTGTTTTCCAGTTTGATGGAGCGGGCAAGTGACTTATTGGAAATGATACACGTTGATGTATGCAATCCAATGAGTGTTGTAGCGTGTGGTGGATATCGTTATTTTCTTTCCTTCACTAATAATTTGAGTAGATATAGTGTATATTTACTTAATGAAACAGAAGTCTAAATCGTTTGAAAAGTTCAAGCAAAACCAGAGTGAAGTTTGAGATCATCGTGACAAGAAGGTAAAATGTCTACGATATGATCGTGGAGGTGAATATCTGAGTTACGAGCTTGGTATACAACTTTAGAAAAAGTGGAAGCTGTTTCACAACTCACGCCACCTGGAACACCATAGTGTGATGGTGTGTCCGAATGTCGTAGTCGTTCTCTATTGGATATGGTGCGAACTATGATGTCTCTTATCGTTTTTCCACTATCATTTTGGGGTTATGCATTAGAGACAACCACATTCACTTTAAATAGGGTACCATCTAAATCCATTGAGATGACACCATATGGTTGGATAGAAACCTAAGCTGTCATTTCTTAATGTTTGGGGCTGCGACGCTTATGTGAAAAAGGTTTTCACCTAATGAGCTCGAACCCAAAGCGGACAAATGCATCTTCATGGAGTACCCTAAGAACAGTTGGGTATACTTTCTATCTCAGATCCGAGTGCAAAGTGTTTGTTGCTATAAACGGGTCCATTCTCGAGAAAGAGTTTCTCTCGAAAGAATTGAGTGGGAGGAAGATAGAACTTGATGAGGTTGTTGAACCTTTGTTTCAATCATAGAGTAGCGCAGTGCAGAAAGTTGTTTCTATGGAGCCTATGTTAGTTGAAGAGGAAGTTAATGATGATGATCATGAAGCTTCAGATCAATTTACTATCGAACCTCGTAGGTCGACAAGGACGCATACTGCTCCTGAGTGGTATGACAACCCTTTCTTAGAGGTCATGTTGTTGGACAACGATGAGCCTACGAGCTATGGAGAAGCAATGATGGGCCCGGATTCCGACAAATGGTTAGAGGCCATGAAATCCGAGAAAGGGTCCATGTATGAAAACCAAGTATAGACTTTGGTAGACTTGCTCGTTGGACGACATGTCGTCGAGTACAAATGGACCTTTAACATGAAGACAAACACTGATGGTTAATGTCACTATTTGTAAAGCTCGACTTGTCGCAAAGAAGTTTCCGACAAGTTCAAGGAGTTGACTGCGATGATACTTTCTCACTCGTAGCAATGCGAAAGTCTATTGGAATTATGTTAGCAGTTGCTGCATTTTTCAATTATGAAATCTGGTAGATGGATGTCAAAACATCGTTTCCTTAACGATTTACTTGAGGAAAGGTTGTATGTGATACAACCAGAAGGTTTTGTCAGTCCTAAGGATGCTAAAAGGTGTGCGAGCTCCAGAAATCCTTCTATGGACTGCAGCAAGCATCTCGGAGTTGGAATATACGCTTTGATGAGGTGATCAAAGTTTTTGAGTCTATACGAAGTTTATGAGAAACTTGTATTTACAATAAAGTGAGTTGGAGCACTATAGAATTTCTGATAAGTATATGTGGTTGACATATTATTTATCGGAAATGATGTAGAATTTCTGGAAAGCATAAAGGGTTGTTTGAAAAGAGTTTTTCAAAGGAAGACCTAGATAAAGCTACCTAATTGTTGAGCATTAAGATCTATAGATATAGATCAAGATGCTTGATGAGACTTTCAATGAGTACATACCTTGACAAGATTTTGAAAGAGTTCAAAATGGATCAGTCAGAGAAAGAGTTCTTGCCTGATTTGCAAGGTGTAAAGATGAGTAAGACTCAAAGCTCGACCACAGCAGAAGAAAGAGAAAGGACGAAGGTCATCCCCTATGCTTTATCCATAGGCTCTATATAGTATGCCATGCTGTGTACCGCACCTGTGTGTGCCTTGTCGTGAGTCTGTCAAGGGGTACAAGAGTGATCCAGGAGTGGATCACTAGACAACGGTCAAGATTATACTTAGTAACTAAAAGACTAAGGAAATGTTTCTCGATTATGGAGTTGATAAAGAGTTCACCGTAAAGAGCTACGTCGATGCAAGCTTTAACACCAATCCGGATGACTCTTAGAAGCAATTCAGATACGTATAGTGGAGCAGCCATTTGGAATAGCTCCAAGTGGAGTGTGGTAGCAGTGTCTACAGTATGACATAGAGATTTGCGAAGTACACATGGATCTGAATGTTGCAGACCCGTTGACTAAAAGACCTCTCTCACATGCAAAGCATGATCGAGCCCCAGAACTCATTGGGTGTTAGATTCGTAACAATGCGAATCACATGGTGATGTGAACTAGATTATTGACTCTAGTGCAAGTGGGAGACTATTGTAAATATGCCCTAGAGGCAATAATAAATTAGTTATTATCATATTTCCTTGTTCATGCTAATCGTTTATTATCCATGCTAGAATTGTATTGATCGAAAACTCAGATACATGTGTGGATACATAGACAACACCATGTCCCTAGTATGCCTCGGATGGACTAGCTCGTTGATCAAAGATGGTTAAGGTTTCCTAGCCATGGTCATGAGATGTCATTTCATAACGGGATCACATCATTAAGAGAATGATGTGATGGACAAGACCCAAACTACAAACGTAGCATATGATAGTGTCAGTTTATTGCTACAGTTTTCTGCATGTCAAGTATCTGTTCCTATGACCATGGGATCATGCAACTCACTGACACCGGATGAGTAGCTTGTGTGTATCAAACGTCGCAACATAACTAGGTGACTATAAAGGTGCTCTACATGTATCTCCAAGGGTGTATGTTGGGTTGGCATGGATCAAGACTGGGATTTGTTACTCCATGTGACAGGGAGGTATCTCAGGGCCCACTCGGTAATACAACATCACAACAAGCCTTGCAAGCAATGTGACTAAGTGTTAGTCACGGGATCTTGTATTACAAAACGAGTAAAGAGACTTGCCAGTAACGAGATTGAACTAGGTATGGAGATACCGACGATTGAATCTCGGGCAAGTAACATACCGAAGAATAAAGGGAACATCATACGGGATTAAATGAATCCTTGACATAGAGGTTCGACCGATAAAGATCTTCGTAGAATATGTAGGAATCAATATGGGCATCCAGGTCCCGCTATTGGTTATTGACCATAGAGGTTTCTCGGTCATGTCTACATAGTTCTCGAACCCGCAGGGTCTGCACACTTAAGGTTCAGTGATGTTTCGGTAGTATAGAGTTATGTATGGTGGTGACCGAAGGTTGTTCGGAGTCCCGGATGAGATCTCGGACATCACAAGGAGCTCCGGATTGGTCCGGAGGTAAATATTGGTAAATAGGGAAGTGGTATTTGGGTTCCGGAAAAGTTTTGGGTGCTACCGGTAGTGTATCGGGAGTGACGAAAGGGTTCCGGGGGTCCACCGGGAAGGGCCCACCCACCCCGGCGGGCCACATGGGCCTAAGTGGCTGCGCACCATCCCATAATGGGCTGGGCAACCTGAAAGAACCATGATGTCGCCTAGAGGGGGGGGGGTGAATAGGCGCTTTAAAATCTTTTACGGATTTGGCTATATCCTAATGCGGAAATAAACTAAGCGGATACTTTTCAAGCACAAATCCTAAATATACTATGCTCACTAAGTGCACCAACAACATAGGATAAACAAGATGAGAACAACGAGGATATGGGTAAGCACAAGTAAGTTACACAAACTTACTCAATGTATATCACAAGATATGGAAATGAATGTTACAGGCTAGCAATTCACACTAAGCACAAGATATATCAATAGTAGCAAGTATGAATTGCGGACTATAAAGTGTTGGCCTAAATAATCTCTATGATATGGTAACCAAAACAATATAATGGGGACAACAATATATATAGTGAACGCAAGGTCAAGTGGCCAAAGTAAACCACAAGTAGTGGCTAGGGTTAGAAATAACCGAAGACACGGAGACGAGGATGTATCCTGATGTTCACTTCCTTGGAGGGAAGCTAGTCACCGTTAGAGAGGTGGATGTTACCACGAAGGCACACCAACACCATGAAGGCTCACCCTATTCTCCTTTTGAGATATAACCATGAAGGCGATTCTCAACCACTAGTGGTAGACCTTGAGGCGGCCTTTAAACCTTCACAAACTTTCTGGGGGACAAATCACAAGCTGATTCCTCACCGGAGCACTCCTACCGCCTAGGAGTCTCCAACCTCCAAGAGTAACAAGATCAAGGGGGAAATGCTCAAGACTTGCTCAAATCACAAATTCCTTTGGTCAAGAGAGGGAGAGGAAGTGGATCTATCACTTGATTGGAAAATCTCTCAAGAACTCTCACTAATCTCTCCGAGATCTAAGATTTGGTGTAGGAGAAGTGAGAGGGAGCCACTTTGGTGTTCTAGAGTTCTTTTGGATTGAGTGGTCAACCCCTCCAAGAAGTGGTGAAGGGGTATATATAGCATGGGTGAAAATATGGTCGTTGTAGTGTAAGCGGCTATGTAGGGCCGGACATCCGGGCCAAGGGTCAGACAGCCGGTGGCTCTGAAGTGTGCACACGAACATAGATAAACAGAGTCAAGGTACATGGCCCGGACATTTGGCCAAGTTCCCGGACATCTGGCCAAAGTTGAGGCCCCAGACATCCGGACAAGTCCCTGGACATCTGGGGGACACAAACAACATTTCGTTATAGTTTCTGGACATCGGCGACCCGGATTTCCGGGGAAGATGCCGGATATCCGGGGGACACAAAAACTGCAGGCACCCCAAAAGTAAAACATGCATAACTTTCTCATACGGACTCCGATTTTGATGACCTTGGGCTCGTTTTGAAGCTAGTGAAAAACTCCAGGTCCTCACATAGAGAACCACCCAAGATAAGACAAAATGTAAGGTGCAAAGTATGCACATGTTAGATCATATACTTTGGGGAACCTAGTTTTCTATGTATTACTTTGGGAAATAGGATAAGAGTGGAATTGTGTATAGAAGATGTTGACTTGAGAAAGTCCATCACGAACCCATTTGATCCCCTCTTAATAGTGCGGAATCCCTATAACTCAAGAATTATAAAAGAGCTACACTACATAGCTATCGAGAATCCATACTTGAGTGTATATGTTTCTTCGGTGGTCATCACCCCACAACACTAACGCCAAAGGAACTAATACCTTTGACTCGAGCCTTTCACTTGATCTTGATGTTGATGTTTCTTCTTGGCTCAAGTTGAAGGCAAGAGATTGGTGAAGTCTTCAAGTAGCTCTTCCATATACAATGTGGGAAGCTTTGCTTTGTATTCATCTTCACTTTGTCCATCATGTGATCATCCGCAAGCTTCAAGCATGTGATCCTTCAGGATGGTTATCTTGAACTTGCCCTTGTCAACCATGATCATGAACACTTGATGTCATCCTCTCATATAAACTTGGAATATCTCTTTTGATGCGAGCCCATGAGAATAACCTAACCCTCATAAACATAGACAACACATAGCATGGGTTAGTACACAAAGTGCAATTTACAATTTCTTATCATACCACAAGATCCTATGTGATGCATCGTTTGCACTTGTGTGTTGACCATTTAAAGTTTGATTCTTTGATCTTTATCTGGGTCAACATTTATCTTTACTCCATGCTTAATCTTGATGCCTTGAAGGCCATATTGAATTCTTCACTATGCTTCATTTCTTCAAGACATGATTACCCATATGTCAATTATCATATGACCATATAGAGTTTATCCACGAATACCATATTGGTCATCATTTGTTATCCTTCATGCTCCATCACAATCTCTTGAGAGGCACAACAAATTCTTCACATGAATTACTTGCTTCAAGACATAATCATCCATGACTCAACATATGAGCACATCATGATCCTATCTTCAAGCCATATGTAGAATTCTTCTCTTTAATCATTCTCTCAAGATCATGATCCATCATGGCTCAATCTTGATGCAGAACTATATGTATATGTCATTCATTCCGAATCCATTCAATCTCCTTCTTGCGTCAACCATGGAACAAACATCTTTCAGTTCATCCAATATTCTTCATGCATTGCAAATGGAACTTCCCTTCAAATGTATAACTTAATGCAAACATTAGTCCATTAGGATTGTCATCAATTACCAAAACCACACATGGGGACTACATGCACTTTCACAACCGACCACAAAGGGCCCTTGTGCCCAAAGGTAGGTGGGGAGGTGCCTTGGAGGGGCGGGAGACCTCTCTAGGGCGCCCACCTCCCTTATGGGAGGTGGACTCCTCCCTATCTTGGCCGACCAACCCTCCTTGGAGGAGGAGCCAAGGCTGCACCCTACCTACCCCTTCCTCCTATAAATAGAGAGGGAGAGGGAGGGCATCACAACCCTAACTCATGGGTGCAGCCCTCCCTCTCTCCCTAGATATGTTTCTCCTCCAAAACGCGTCTGCAACAGCGCTTGGCAAAGCGCTACTGAGATCGCTCCACCACCACCGCCACCACGCCGTTGTGCTGCCGAAGAACTCATCTACCTCTCCACCCTCGCTTGCTAGATCAAGGAGGTGGAGATCGCCATCGAGTTGTACGTGTGCTGAACGCGGAGGTGCCATTCGTTCGACACTAGATCGGAAGGACCACGATGGGATCGCGGGACGGATTGTGATGAGATCGCGGAACGGATAGTGATTGGATCGTGAAGATGTTCGACTACATCAACCGCGTTTCTTAACGCTTCCGCTTAGTGATCTACAAGGTTATGTAGATTCACTCTCCCTCTCATAGATGCTCATCACCATGGATAGATCTTTGCATGCGCGTAGGAATTTTTTGTTTCCCATGCAACGTTTCCCAACAGGCTGCACTTCTAGGAGTTCTAGATGCCCAGGAAGGTGATCTGGATGTATACTCAAAATCCAAGGCAAGTCACAATGCCATGAAGGATATCTATACTTCTATCCCCGCAGACAAGGTGCAATCTCGCAAGCTAGGATCCATCTACTATCTGTAAGTAGGTCTCCATACCATGAACAATATTCTGAGGCATACCTTGATGCCCAAGTCAGGAGATGATAAGATGATCCGAGGCTACTCCATCAACATGTTGATCCACCTTGGCAGGAACACCAGGATTAGAGTCATGGATTTGATTGTTGAGACAATCAAGAGGGTTCTACTAATCAAAAGCACTCTTGTTGCTATGCACCCTACATCTAGTTGCTTATCAAATCTTAGTTGGAGAAGCACATTTTTGCTCTAGATCATCCACATCTGCCCACAAAGCCAGATCTTGAGGATAATGTTGTGGTGATGGACCCAGATCATCCCACATCTGCTACAGCACAGGCAGAGGCAGAAGCACTTCGAGCCACTACTGCTCAAGCCCCCAGGTCCAGAAATGAGCAAATGGATATTCTAATCCCAGCCGTTCAGGGCATGCAGAAGGATATCAAGGGGATTCTGGACAACCAAAACAGTCTTGTGAGGATCTTTGAGACAAGGATCAAGACTCTTGGTGACTAGGTGGACAAGGTGACAAAGACAGTTATAGAGCTTCAGAAGGAAGTTGACTCCATGCACATCCCTCGGGTCTCTTCTACTTCTTCATATGATGATGATGCTGATGAGGAGGATGGATCACCTCTCAGGCCGGGCACCCAGTTCTCTACTCAGGCTAGATCAGTCACAGTGCCTGCACTAGACTTGAGGCCCTCTTCATTAGCTCCTACTACTATCAGCACAGCTCCTCCTCCATCAGCTCCAGTTCCTCCCGTGACACTCTATCTCCATCCACGACATCTGCAAAGATCTTCGCCGACGTTGTTCACGCGACTCCTTCATCGACAACCGGAGGAGATCAGCCCAAGAACGCTTAGATGTATGCCTTTGAACTTTTTGGTAACTTGTTGCCAAAGGGGGAGAAGTGTATATAGATCTTTATGCTTCGAGCAGCGAGAGAGCGTTTGGTGTTTGTTTCTTTTTCAAAACAATTGCTTTTTTGCTCTGTGATACTCTTTTGCTGTGCTTGTGATACACACTTGATGATGTTTGATCATACGCTTTGATGTGTGATGCTACTATTTCCTATCATCTTAATGCTTATGTGATGATCTTTCATCTTTGGTTGATTGTGTTGTGCTGTGATGTTCATTCCAATTACTCTCGCACACCACCAAGTGGTATGTGAAATCTAAGAAGTAACCCATGTACCTAATCGATTGTGGATTTGCATTGAAATGCAAATTTAGAAATAATGCACAAATTTAGGGGGACCTCTTGCTTATCACATACTTCTCAAAGCGACAATTATATTCCACGATTATTTCTTTGTCAAAGCTTTGATCTATATGTTGTCATGAATTACCAAAAAGGGGGAGATTGAAAGCACATTTGCTCCCTTGGTGGTTTTGGTAATTAATAACAACATATAAGTCATTGAACTAATGTTTCCACCAAGTATATTTCAGGACAAGTTCAATGATAGGGATGGCCAAAGGATTGTGGAATTAGCCCAAGATGCAAGGAAATAGGTTGGCCAAGCTTCAATCAAGAGGACTCTACATTTTAGATTTGTGAGAAATCACTTTGAGTCCAAACGAAAGGCAATACTATAAAAAGGGGGTTAAGTTTTGATGATGGACAATATGCTCAAACGTGCACACGTGACAGTCACCAAAACATCCAGAAACTCTCCCACCAAATTCTGCCCTAAGCCAAATATGCAAAATTGGTGCAACCAACATTCTTATCCCGGTGCCACCAATTCTAAACCCTAGACAGACTCAGCCAAACCCTAACACTTCGGTGCAACCGACACATCACTCGGTGCCACCGAGTTGGGTTGCCAAGATTCTGTTACGCAAGTTCACATTTTCGATCCGTTCGAGAATGGTGAATCGGCGTCACCGAGTTTCTCAAATATGACCGTTGGTCACCTTGTTGGTGCAACCAAGAATTGCATATCGGTCCCTCCGAGATTCAAAAGTTTCCACTTTTGGTCACTTTGGTACCACCAAGATTTACACATCGGTGTCACCGAGTTGGTCATTTTGTGTGTAACGGTTGTATTTTTGGGGATGCCTATATATACCCCTTCACCCCTACCCACTCGAAAGAGAAGCACTCAGAACTATTCCATACCTATCCTACTCAGTTTTCTGAGAGAGAACCACCTACCCTTGTGTTGAGGTCAAGATCTTCCACTCCAACCATATGGATCTTTGTTTCTAGCCTCCCCAAGTTGCTTTCCACCAATCCCATCTCTTCTACCAAGCCAAATCTGTGAGAGAGTGATTGTGTTTTGAGGAGTCTATCATCTTGAAGCACAAGAGCAAGGAGTTCATTGTCATTACTGAGCCTATTACCTTTTGGAGGGTGGTGCCTCCTAGATTGGGTAGGTGTTGCTTGGGAGCCTCCTACTTCGTGTTGTGGACTGAACCAAGAAGTTTGTAAGGGCAAGGAGATCGCCTACTTCGTGAAGATCTACCCATAGTGAGGCTAGTCCTTCATGGACGGAAGCCACATGGAATAGTCAAGGTTGCTTCTTCATGGAACCCTCCGTGGGTAGAGCCCTCCATGGTTTCATGAGCATTACCCTCCGTGGGTTGAAGACTCCATGAACATGGACGTACGATAGCACCACCTATCGGAACCATGGTAAAAATCATCGTGCCATCACTTGTGTTTGCTTTCCTAATCCTCTCTTTACTTACATGTGCAATGTCTTTACTTTCCGCTGCTACACTCTTAGACATGCATGTGTAGGGTGTTACTTGATTTGCTATGAATGCTAAAACTTGCCAAGAATTAAAATTGGGAAAAAGGCAAAACTTTTATTTGGTCAAGTAGTC
This sequence comes from Hordeum marinum, assembly GCA_022496015.1. Lineage (NCBI taxonomy): Eukaryota > Viridiplantae > Streptophyta > Magnoliopsida > Poales > Poaceae > Hordeum > Hordeum marinum. The sequence continues at coordinate 403,058,509 of CM039677.1, forward strand.
TAATCACCCCCCCTCTAGACCTACTTTAGATCCTACAGTAGGGACTAGCGAGGTCCACTATCTTGAACCATATCAGCTCGCGACGGAAATGGCCGGGTCCGCCGAAGAGGACATCGAGCTTGATCTTGACAATGGGGTACCAGGACTTTCCTGGCATGATGCCGTGGAAAACCATCGGGCTCGCCTGTAGATCTTCTGCATTGAGCCCTAGCTTCCGCATAGTGTCGAGGTAGAGGATGTTGATGCTGCTGCTGCCATCGATCAACACCCACGAGAAGAAGTAGGTGCGCCTCTCGGAGGTGATGGTGGGGTCAAGGACCAGGGCGTAGCTGCCGGGATTTGGCATCACAGCCGGGTGGTCAGCCCGACTCCAAGTAACCAACTTCTCCGACCAGTGCATGTATTGGGGAGTCGTGGGCATGGTGGCATTCACCTCGTGATGGAGCCAGCGTTGAGCATGCTTGTCCATCTCTTCACTGGTGAAGACGACGTAGCAACCTTCTTGGTTGGGGAACTGGTCGAGCAGGCGACCGTTGTTCGAGGTCAAAGCCGGAGCCGGCGTCGGGGCGGCAGCTGGGGCCGGGGCCGGCGCACGGACAAGCGATGCGGGAGGAGCCGGAAGGTCGTCCCCCCGGGCCAGTCGCTGTGAGAAGCTGCACTGCCAAAGCATGTGCATGAAGGGCTTGGCTTCAGAGTGATTCTTGCAAGGGAGATCGAGCATTTGCTCGAACGTGAGCTTGGAATGCCAGGCAGCCTTGCCAGTGCGCTAACGCTGGCTGGCAGGTTGAGCAGCTGGCTCCTCTTCCTCGATGGAGGCGACCTACCGGCTCCCGTAGCGGGAGTCCGGCTAGTCGGTCTTGTGCTTGTTGTTGTGCGACTGCCGGTTGTCGGCAGTCGGTCGCGACGTAGCCAGCGTTAGTGTCGCCTTGGAGGGCGGCGTCGTCTTGACTCTAAATCGTGGAGTCGGCCATGGCGTACTTATCCACCTTGGTCATGAGCTCTGCCAGCGTAGCCGGCTGAGAGCACAGGAGCTTGTGCTTAAGGTGGGTGCCGTCGTGACAGCCTTCCATGAAGTACTGAATGGTCTGCATGTCATGCACCCCTTCGCAGGAGTTGCGTAGCTCGGTCCATCGGGTGAGGTAGTCGTGAAGGGCCTCGTCCGGCCGCCGAACGCACATGGCTAGTTCGTAGGGACTATCGGGCCGCTTGTAGGTGCCGGTGAAGTTGTGGACGAACGCCTCTTTGAAGTTCGTCCAGGTGTTGATGCTGCCGGCTACCAAGCTATTCAGCCTGGCACGGGCTGAAACGATCAACATGAGGGGAGCATAGCGGACGGCTACTCGCTTGTTACCCCTGGCGATGTCGACCATGGTGGTGTAGTCGATCAGCCAGTTCTCGGGCTTGGCAGCCACATTGTACTTCGGGGTGTCCCGCGGAAGCGTGAAGGCAGGCGGGAACGGCTCGTTGCGGATCCGAGGGCATAAACATGACGGGCCGATCGAGCCCTCCCCTCTAGGAGGGCCTACTGCGCGAGCCGGTCGATGCGGAGGCCGGCGTCGTTTTTGCTGTGGGGGACCCACGACCCGAGACTGGATGCGAGATCAGAATGGATGTCTGGCGGGACTGACCGCGCCGGCTTGTGCCGTGGAGGCAGCGTGTGCCCACGGCTTCGTCGTCTACTGCCATCTGGTGCCTCGTCGCGGCGGTTGCTGTGAGCTGGCTTGTTGATGTGCCAGCTGTTCACAGCCGGCTACTCGTTCCCCGGCAGCTGGGAGCGCCAGGGGTTGCTCACCTCGGCCCGCCGGCCGAAGGTGCGAGGGGAGCAGGAGTGTTGAGCCGGTTGATGGCTAACAGTCCCTACGCCCTCGCCCTTGGGACGGGGACCTTCGGAGGTGGCTCCTCTGGGGGTGAGCAGGTGTTGCTACGCGTTGGCGGTGTCGATGAGGTCCTTGATGTGACTCTCGTGGGCGGCACGCTCTTCGCCCTCCAAGGTATCCAGATCCTCGTAGGCTACCTTGGCGGCCCGCATGTTGGCTGCGGGGGTGTCGTAGATGAGCATGTTGCTGCCGAGGATTTCTGCAACCACGCGGCCGCGGTCGCACACAACCCCACGCTGTCTGGGCTCGGTGCCAGCCGGGGTGAGACCGTAGGCAGAGGCGTACTCCCACTAAGCGGCCTCCATGCAGCGTTGCATGGCCACAAGGGCGCTGGCATCCTGGAATAGCAGGCGGCAAGCTGCTTCCAGCTCGGTCGTGGTGACATCGGGGTTCGCCATCGGAGGGATAGGGGTGCTCAGGTCTCGAAGGGCCTGGGATCGACTGCGCTGCCCGTAGGGCCTGCCAGTGCAAGCCCCACAAGCCTGCGGTTCCGCCTGGACATGCAGCGGACGAGGGAGGTGGTGCAGGGTCCTGCCCGGAGCGTGACTCCGGCAGGCGCCGCGTATGGCCCCATGATGGGTGCCAACTCTCACTGCAGATGCCATGGGTAGGCTTATCAAAGGTGGTTGGGGCCGGAGGACGCCGACGGGCTCCGGAAGCGGGATTAGGCACAAGCGATGACTAACACGCGATGTACCCAGGTTCAAGGCCCTCCGTGGGAGGTAATACCCCTAGTCATGCCTGATCTAGTTGATCGGTGAGGGAAGGTTACAATGGTGCTTCTTGAGCTGTATCTAGATGTGGAAGAAGTAGCAGCCGACTCCTCTTCCCTTGCTACGAGGGTGGCTGTGGAACGAGGTGTTCCTTTGTGAGTGTGTGTGTGTTGCTGGTCAATCTGTTCCCTGCCTCTGCATGGGGGGGTCCGGGGTTTTTTATTGTCCAACCCTTGGATTACAATATGAATGGAAAGCCATGGGAGGGCCCCAGCTGGCAGCCTCTTTAGCTAGCCATGGGGCCCCCGACTATAGGGTCTCGTCGTCGGTAGGGCCCGCCGGCTAGGAAGTCCCGTCGAGAGCCGGAGGGGCCCACGAGGTAGGTCCTAGCGCTGGTCGCTTCACGACACGGGTCATCCTTCGGGGCGTCATCTTGTGGTATCCGGCCGAAGTCAGCAGTACGACCGGCTGCACTGTAGCCACACCGAGGCAGGTAATGGAGTGGATGGAGGCATGCCGACAGTGTTGGAAGCCCGGTCACGGTCAGCCGAAGTCAGCAGCATTGTTGCCTCCACTGTGGCCATACAGGCACTGACCCTTGACGGTATGGGGGCCACTGTAGCCTCGCAGATCTTGGCCGTGGCATCCAAGGTATGGCCGGCTAGGGGGCTAGGTGTCCCCGCCCCTAACCAGTAGGCTCGTCATAGCTGACCGAGCATAGCCGGCATGACCCAGCCGGCATGGCGTGGCTGGTGGGGTGCAACCGGACTGCAGGGGTAGGTGGCTCACCCTTTAGTTGTTTTAGAAAGTTGGAGTTATGGGTCGCTTTACGCTAGCACGGGATTATTCCCCCGACACAATCTAAGGTTTCGGTACAAAGATTGAACACAAGAGATGAACTATGGTTTGAGAGGAGATGGTGTTGTTGAAGATGTTGATGAAGAATGGCCTTCCAAAGATGAGATGGTTGTTGGTGATGGCGATGGATTGGATTTATCCCTCTGAGAGGGAAGTTCCCCCGACGGAATGGCTCCATCGGAGGGCAAAAGTGCTTCTACCTAAGTTCTGCCTTGGGACGTCGGCGTTCCGTCCCGTAAGTCCTCTTCTGATTTTTCCATGTCAAAACACCATATATACCAGAAGATGGGCTCCGGAGGTGGGGCGTGCTGAGCACAACCCACCAGGGCATGCCTGGTGCGCCCTGGTGTCTTGTGCTCACCAGGGTGACCCCCTCCGGTAGTTATTTGCTCCGATATTTCTCATATGTTCCATAAAAAATCTCCGTGAAGTTTCAGCTCATTTGAAGATGTGCATAATAGGTATCTCTAGTATGCCTGTTTAGGTCCAGGAGTGGTCATTTAAGGGGATGACAATTTTAAAATGTAGAAATTGCACTTTTGTAAATTTGAACTAATGATACATGCAGCCATTTGAACGTCTGTACTCAGTGTACGTGGCTATTTCAATGTCTGAACTCTATGCATGCGACTATTTGAACTTCGAGGCTATAAAAAATGAGGAAGGGTGGATGTATTAGGATAGCGTTGGTTGGGGGCCTCAAATATATGTGGGAGTCAGCCATCCAATGCCACATGCATACATTTCAATACACGGGATGAAATTCATGCAAGCATGCCCTACTCATCCTCGAGTCGGTGACTTGTCCGTCGCCGGTGTCGGTGGATGTGAGGTCGATGATGGACATGGCTGGTGTGTCACTGTCCACCTCACACGCGCCCTCGAAAGTTGGACGACGACATTTTTGATGCACAACCGCGAATGTTCTTGTAGTCGTTTTCTCACGACAGATGCCATGGGTAGGCTTATCGAAGGTGGTCAGGGCCGGAGGATGCTGACGGGCTCTGGGAGCGGGATTAGGCACAAGCGGCGGTGGACGCATGAAGTACCCAGGTTTAGGGCCCTCTGTGGGAGGTTATACCCCTATTCCTGCTAGGTCTAGGTTGATATACGAGGGTGGTTACAATGGTGCTCTTGGAGCTGTTGTCTAGAGGTGGAGGAAAGAGCAGTCGACTCCTTCTCCTTCGTTACGTGAGTGGATGTGGGACGAAGAGATCCCGTGTGTGCTCGTCCGTGAGTCCCCCATTGCATGGGGGGGGGGCTCGAGGTTTTTTATAGGCCAACCCTGTGCTTACAATATTTCTAAAGTACCGGTTACTGGGACACGGCGGGCAACCTCTCCGGCCGACCAGGGGGACTGCCCGCCGAGCCATCTTGTCGTCAGTAGGGCCCGTCGGCTGCGCGGTCCCATCGCCCTCTAGAGCCCGCCGACCGGCTTCGCGATTGTCCCAAGCTCACTTGTCGCGGCACCGGTTGTCCCAAGTGGCGTTGCTTAGCGCCAACCGGTCGAGGTCTCCGGTACGGCCGACAGCGTTGTAGCCACGCGGAGGTAGGTAATGGAGTAGGTTGGGGCGTGTCGGCACTGTGGCCCCGCTTGGTCGCGGTCAGCCGAGGTCAGCGATACAACCGGTTGCACTGTAGCCATGCACGCACATGTGTCAGTGATTACTGTGGCCATGCTGGGGCTCGTCGTGGGGGTCTTGTCTTGTCGATGTACCCTCGCGTAGAGAGATGGGACGAGGGCCTGTTCGGTCGAGGGTTAACGGAAGACCCGACCTAGAGGCAGCCAACCCTGGCCCAGCTAGCCAGGGCTGTGCCGGCTCCCCGGCTAGCCGGCCATGAGCTAGCCGGCAACGAGCCTGTCGGCCACGAGGCAGACGACAACATACCCGCCAGCCAAGGACGAGACGACGACGTGATTTTTCTTGAAGCGGGGGGGGGGAGAGAACCCCGTAGCTTTGGCCTACCTAGCGGTAATAACCCCATTAGTAGTCCCTGAAGCCGGCGGGGGCCCACATCTACCAGACGAGGGGGAGCCGACGGCTTCCCTCACACGTCGGTCGCTTCCTGCATGGAGCCGAATGGCCAATCGAGCCAGCGGTTACCCCCGACGCCTCGGGTTCCGTCACGCGTGCTCCTTGTCCCGTGCCGGCCCGCAGCGTGCCACACGGAGTGTAATGATGTCATGGGGCTTGCACCCATGGGCAGACGGGACGCCGCCCTAGGCCTAGCCTGCTAGGTCGCGGGCATGGCCCAGTAAGCCTCGTGCTGCGGGCCGAGATCTTCTGCGCCCAGATCGCGGTGGTCGCAGCCCGAGGGGCCCACAAATGCGCATATATCGTGGGGGAGTGGTGGTAGTTAATCCCCACCCCCCGGGCGTCGCCCCTTACTTAAAGGGGAAGGGCGAGGGACGGAGGCAGTCTCGCTCCACTTGCCCCCTTCGTCTTCTTTCTCTTTGCCTTCTCCGCTTGTCTTGCGCCAACGCCCATTTCGCTCGCCACTTTGTCCGCTCGTCACCCCGTGCCGTCCCGGCGCCGCGACGGCTGACAGCCCCTCCAAAAGCTGGGCTGGATCCATCGTCACTGAGGATGGCATCGCGGAGCTTCGGTGCGCCCGCATGCTGCTGTCGGAAGAGCCGGTGGTCACCCGTGCACCGGGCGGCGAGGTGGTGCCCGAGCCGTAGGTGGGGGAGCACATCGTCTTTGCCTGCCACTTCTCGCGTGACTTCGTCCTTCCGGTTAGCCTCTTCTTCCGTCTCTTGTTGGACACCTTTGATCTCCAACCGCACCACCTCAGCCCCAATTCCATTCTCTACATCGCGAGCTTTGTGACCCTGTGTGAGGGCTATCTTGGGATGCTTCCATACGTGGAGCTCTTCAGGAAACTCTTCTATCTCAAGGCTATGAAGAATGACAAGGAGCCGTATGCCTGCGGCAGCGCGGTGGTGTGCTGTTGCGGCCCGTAGTTTCCCCGCATCAGCCTCATCGACTCCGTCAAGGGGTGGAACCGGACGTTCTTCTACGTGAAGAACGCCAACCCGTTGCAGGACTACATCTGTCCGTCAGCGTTCGTCAATGCCCCGTCCACTAGAGTGAATTGGCCGGGGCTCGCCCCGCGCGGGACCGCGCTTGAAGAGCTGGGCTGGCTCCAAGTCATGAGGAGCGGGGAAGGGTTGGTCGCCTCCGACCTGGTGGCTTCCTTCATCGCGCACCGGGTGCTGCCTCTCTAGCTGAGGCCGCACCGGCTTTGTGATATGTCCAGCCGTCGAGACCCCTGCCGGCTGTCGACTGTCGAGCTGACACCGGCTCGAGTGGCGGCGTGGGTAAACACCATCACGACCTTCAAGATGGCACCGAAGACTTGGTCGTTCGGCTAGGAGCCATACAACCGGCACAGCCCGGCACCCCTGGTACGCCCCGTCGAGGTGGTTTTTCTTTTTCTCTGAATCCTACCGGCCGGCCCTCGATCTCACTTGTCCTGCTGACCGCAGCTTTTCATTCGACACAACACGCCGGACGGTCCGCACCCCTAGATCTTCGAGGCAGAGCGCGCCAAGTCCGACTCCGAGGACTTCGAATTGGGAGGTGGAGCCGAAGAGGGAGTTGACTCCTCGGGAGAGGCTGAGGCGGCCAAGGCGGCGGATGACTCGAGAGCCGGTGGGTCCAGAGTGACTGGTGAGTTCCCCTTAGGCCCCACTATCAAATATTGGACCGATGATGACGACGATGACGATGATGACATCTGGATCCTAAACGTGCCTCCCTCCACAGCTCAGCAGGGCTCGCGCGGGCAGAGCAAGGAGCAGCCGGAGCACGCCCAGGCTGTCGGGACCTCCAGACGGGGGAAGAGGCAGGCTCAGGTGGAGCCGGTGGCCCAACCGCCAGCTCGCAAGCGAGTGAAGGCAGTCGCTCGAAGCAGCCGGCGCGCGCCAAGCAGGCCCTGCCCATTGTCGTCGGGTAAGTGTTTCGTTCCTTGTGTGGGTGTTTCTTTGTGAGTCGTGTGCTGGCAGGTGTTTGATTATTTGCCTGCTCCAGGGACCCCATCGAGCTCCACGATGTGGAGTCGACAACCGGCCTGGTGGAGGCGGCCAGCCGTCTGGTTCAGGAGCACGCAGCCACTCTATGTGAGGAGAAGAGGAGGCTCGCGGAACTGCGAGCCTCAAAGTCAGGAGCCCAGGGTGGACCCTCACGCTCTGGGGCATCGAGCGGCGGGAGGCGGAGAAGGTCTACGGACCCCGCGTGGGTGTCGTACTCGGATGGGGAGTCGTCTCGCATGGCGAGACCCCCGTCGAGTGAGCCGCAAGGACCGGCTACAAAGACGGTCGTGTTTTTGTCCGGGACGGAAGCGAGCTAGCCGGGGGAGCAGCCCCCGAGTCGCCCCTTGAAGAGCCCCGACGGGTGGAGCTGGTGGTGGCGCCGCCCGTCGCTGAGCCGGCCTTGGTCGACGTGCCAGAGGCCCTGGTGGCGTCGGAGGCAGCACCAGAGGTGCTTACCATGGAGATGGAGGTGCTGGCTGCCGCGATCACCGCTCCGAGACGGCTGGGGAGGAGGCAGCGACGGCGCTGGAGACGGGATTGCCGGGGGCTGATTCCCGCACCCTTTTCGTTCTCAACTGTCCCCCGGCAGCCGGTACTGTGGTGGATGCCGGGACGAGCGACGGGGGGAGCCCGTCCTAGAGGACCATGCTGGACATGATCCAGGACTGGGAGGCGCTAGCTCGCGTCCCCGCCGTCCCGCCTCTGCCGACCGGCGACCCGGTCCCGACATTTGGGGAGCTGGGCAGTGTCCTGGCGCGGTGCTGCGAGGAGTTGGCCAGGTTTGAAGAGGTGGCCGATAGTGCCCTGCAGCGTGCCGAGGTAAACCTTTTTCGACTTTGTTGAACTTTTCAGTGGGGGCACGCGGGCGCACCCACTGGGTGTGCCCCCCCGAGATGCGGGCTGGCTGTGGGGCAGCCAAGCCAGATCTTCTTTCGCTTGCTTTTGTTTGCTTTCATTTTTTTAGTGGGGGCGCATCAGCGCACCCACTGGGTGTAGCCCCCAAGATGCGGGCTAGCTGATAGGCCGCAAGGCAGCCGGACCGGATCTCCTTTTGCATTACTTTAACTCTGGCTTTCTGGAGTAGGGGGAGCGCCCGGCGTCAGGAGCTTTTTGATGAAGCGGCCGCCATCCACAATCGTGGCAAGCACGGCTTCTACTGGTTGGAGGAGGAGCTGAAGAGGACCCAGGGTATGCTTGATCTAGTGGGGGCGCGCTAGTGCACCCAATTGGGGTAGCCCCTGAGAGTCGGGCCGGCTTCTCGGCAGCCGGGCCGGGTCTTGTGCGTTTTTAGTAACCATCGCTAGTTTTATTTTGCACAGGAGTTGAATGCCCTCTGGGGGAGAAGGACGGGGTGGTCTCCGAGCGGGACCGACTGGCACAGAGCGTCCAGGCGATCACCTCGAAAAGGGAGCGGTTGGGCACCCTGCTGGTGGACGAGAAGGCGGCCCAAGAGTGCCTAAGGGCGGACGTGCAGCGGGAGGTGATAGCCAAGGAGGACGCCGCAAAGCAGGCGGCTGACGCTGCCCAGCGGGCCGGCGCTCTCCAAGGTGAGGTGAACCGCCTTGAGAAGGCACTTGAGGCACGCAGGGCTGACCTAGCCCAGGCGGATGCAGCGCTGGAGAGGGAGCAAAACTCGTCGCTCCATTTTGCCCTTGAATTGAACGATTCCTTCCAGCATGAGTCTTGATTTTCTTCTTAGCTAGCTATGCTTTTCTTGCCCTTGAGTTGTTTTTCTGATTCCCCTTCCTTTTTTCCAGAGCGCTCCCGAAAACCCAGCGCTACGCTGAGCGAGCCGTGGTGGACCACCGGGAGTATCTATGGGAGCGCGGGCGTGAGCTTGAAGAGGACACCGGCTGGGTCGTGGCGGAGCTTGGGTTGGCCATGGAGAACTGGCTGATCAACGTCCAACGCAGTGTGGAGCGGCTAAACACAACCAGCAAGGAGGTGATCGCCGCCTTGTGGCCGGGTCGTGGGGCCCCGGATAGCCGGGTGGCACTGTGGATGGAGAACGCCATGGCCCGGCTTGAAGTCTAGAAAGCGTCGGCGGCTCGAGCCGGCGCGCAGATGGCTCTTCGGTTCGTGTTGTCATGGTATCGCGGCGTCGACCTGGACCGGTTGTCCACCATGCGGGACATGCCGGAGGCAGAATGAGCGGCCCGTGAAGGTGCCCTTGTCTGCCGGGCCAACGAGCTTGCCTCGTATGTCAACCCGGACGTACTTCTGCCGAATCTCGGCAAGGATGGAGAGCCGGTCGCCGAGGACTACTTCGGCAACCCCCAAGGCCCGGAGGATGAGGAGGTCGCCGACGACAGCACCGCCTCGAGCACCGGTGGCGGCTCGAGGCCACGAAGATCACGGAGGTAGATCCGAAGGCCGCGGCTTCTTCTGGACGAAGCGTCGAGACGGCTGGCGACGCGCCGGCAACCTGAGCCACCCCGTGCATTTACTTGTTCCTTCCTTTGCTGTAGTACTGCTTTTAAGACGCATTTCAACCCTGTGGGGGTGTATTGTAATGAACCTATGGCATGTAGCCCTTATTGTTTTAACTAGTGCTATTGAAAATGTCTGCATGCCGACCCTTCTTTTGCCTTTTGCCTTTTGACTTGTGATTCTTGCCGGGATTCTTTCCAGTTTCTGCCCCGCCTGCCAGCCAGCCGGGAGCTGGTCTGGGATAGGGACAGGGCATCTTCCTTGGGAAAACAAGCGAGGTTTTAGAGTTATCCAGCTAGGGCCAGGTCGAGCCGGCAGTGGCTGATTGGTATAACCAACGTGGTCCGGTAGGACTAGTCCGGCTGCTACTCGTTAGGCGTACTTCATGTGAAAAGTTCCTTCCTACCCGCTGTCCCATCAGTCGGACAACCGGGAGCCGGTCTATGGCTAGTTAGTGGGGGTAGCAAAGGGTTGCTTGCTCACACTACTTGTCCGCCCCGAAGGAGAGCCGGTCGAGCCCCTGGGTCCGGGAGCAGGGCCCGGCTATTGCGACCCCAATCCTAAGTCATATGAATCTAGACTGTAACATATCACATCACTTTGCAGCCTCACACACGGTAAGCTCCACAGCTGCAGCCTTACCTTAGCCGGGACCATTTGCGTCTTTTGGCTCACGTATGTGAACATGTCGCTCGTAATCAAACGACAGAGAACCCGGGTCGACATGACTAGTCATAGGACCCAAGTGGCACATCCATACAAAAACAGGCATACATAACCCAACAATGCAGGTGTCGGCCTCAAGCGTGTGTAGATGAGTCATAGAAAGCTACAAGGACTCCATTATGTCATTAGACATAAATGCAATCACCGCACATAGACGAGTCATAGCAGGCTACAGGGACTCCATTACACTGCGAGACATTTCCCCGAAGGGACAGACACAACAGCAAATAAGGATACATGCCGGTCAATCAATGTGTCCGGAGCAGTAGCAAGCTACCAAGGCTCGATGGAAGCACAAAGAGGCAGTTTCCCATAAAGAGTACTACTAAAGGCACACAACTAGGTGTCGGATCCCATACATACCGTTGCACGTCACACGTACGCACGACATGCCCGATATGCATAGATACAACCATGGCATCACAACATAACCATACAACAACTTTTATTTAAGGTGCTCAGATGAGCATTGCATAACATATTCTTACAGATAGGGGTCACATGACCTGACTGTCAAGTCATATAAGCAAGTTCATACAAACCAAGCGGAAGCATAAGCTGTCTGAGTATAGACAGATGAAAGGGTAAAAAGGCACATGGCCTGACTATCTATAGCCCACCACAGTGCATAAGTCGTAGCTGGGACACCAGCTATTCGGCATCGTCGACATCTAGAAAGAACCCACCTAATGGGTCTTGGGTCTCATCTGCAACATTTATTAAGCAAACATGAGTACAAACATACTCAGCAAGTCTTTAAAACAGACCTATTCTATTCATGCTCATGTATCAACAAGGAGAGTGGTGGAGTTTATGCAGCAATGCCAGCTTTGACTCATGGCTAACCTACACTACACCATTTTTAGCTCTTTGTTTAGATTTTAGTTATCGCACACGAGTCCTCTAACTCCATGACAATACACCACCATGGATTCACTTCCCTCTCCTGGGAGAGTGCCATCCACGGTACTCACACTTGTCTTGATATTTTTATGAGTATCCATTTGATTATCTATGAACAGCATAAGTTTTCCAAGTAGTCCATATCCGAGGACACGGCTATTCGAATAGTTTCATACCCTGCAAGGGTGTACTTCTTCGCAAACGCTCTCGCCACTTATCGCTGTGTCCCATAAAACCATGCACCTCGGCAACCTTCAAGCGGAAGCCCAGCGAGGGAGTCAGCCACGACCGTCAATCACATAAGACCTCTAGTCCAGGCTATCGCCTATTTGAGACTGAACCCGCACGGAAGTCCGGCCAAAGTTTCCGCTATGGCCCCAAACGATGTACGCAGGGTTCCCAAGCCCACCATTCGGGTGACCCTTGGTACACCGTGCCACTGCCTACCGCATCGTAACCCACCCCTAGGGTTAGCTCTACGCACGGCCTCCAGCATGCTATAAACACGAGAAACTACTTGCAACTCCTGGACTAAGGACTAAGCGACTGATAAGTCGAGAGGGGTCGAGTTACCGGAACCCAATGTGTGGTAGTAACGAGTCTTGGATCACAAACACGGAACTCAGTTCCTATGCACGGTCCCAATGAGACAACCCGCTATGTACTCCTACATAGCCTCTCATCGCAACCTTTACCAACTCGGTTTCATCTTAAGCTTATCTCATCAGAACATCATTATTTAACTCCAGTTCATCACCCAGATGAATCGGACTTGACACAACTCTAAGCATAGCAAGCATAGTAGGCAAAGTAAGCTAAGCACATCATGGCATAAGCATCTACCAGGTATGATAGGTTGCAAGGTTTAGCTATTTACCGTGACAATGATAGGTCATGCAAAAGAATAGGTTCATCTACCGTGTATGACAGACAAGTGAACATTTGTCCTAATGCAATAAATAAGAGCAGGAGCGAGAGAGTGGGATGTTATCAGAATGATCAAAGGGGGTTGCTTGTCTTGCTGGGTAGCGGGAAGGATCTCTCCTTCGTTGGAATACTCGGGGGTATCCTTAGAAGCAGGGCATACTGTAATGCAGATAAATAACAATCAATATACGTAAGTGCAACAATATGATGCAATATCATGACTTGGTAGCATGTAAGGATGGGCTAATGCAACTATTGTCCAAGTTAATTTGAGATGAGTTTGAATATAGGTTCAAAATCAATCTCCATTTCATATTCCATATATTAACCTATTAGTAAATGTCAATGTTCATCTACATAGGTTGCTTTAACATGCATGATAATATCACCATTAGATTCATTGGATTTTTCTGATAAATTTTCATATATAAATTATTTTCATCTGAGTTACAGATTAATTTATATGAATGTTTGAAGTTTTAAACATTTTCTGGAATTATTTTAAAACTAGAAATTCCTTTTATTACATCAACCTGGCGTCATCATGGCATCAGCAGGTCAGCTGACCAGGCCAGGTCAAACCTGACTAGTGGGACCCACTGGTCAGTGACCCAGTCACTATCAGGGTTAAATAATTAGCTAATTACTAATTATATTAGGTTAGGGCCCACTGGTCAGTGGGCCATTTACTTAATTAAGTTAGTTTAAGTATTATTTTAAACTAATTCTAATTAGAAAGGGGGCAGCCCCACTTGCCAGTTGACCTGGGGTCAAACCCCATGGTCAGCGCCGGTTGACCTGCCGGCGACGTTAGGACGGCGGAGGGGGTCGGATCTCCTCCGGCGACCAAAAGGACGACAGAGGGCATTGGGAGGGCCTACGCTCGAGCGCACGTCGATCTAGCCCCCAGCCAGAGGCTGGGGTGGTCGGGATCGACGTCGGCGACAAGCTCAACGGCGGCGGCGGCTCGGGCAGGATCGGCTACGGCGCTAAAGGGCACGACAGGAGGAGCTAGAGGCAGCTACGGGCCCCTGGACGCACCACGAGCACGAGCCCGCGGTTAGGTGTGAGCTGTGGCTGCTGTGGCCACGCCTACGCCATGACCGGCGGCGATCTCCTCTCGGCTTCAGCGATATGCGGGGTTAGCGGAGGGTAACGGCGTCGGGGCTAGGGGAAACGATCCAGGGCCTCACCAAAGGGTCTTCTGGCGCCTTGGCGTCGTCAGGGGCGCACGGGAGACGGCGAATCGGCGGCGTCTTCAGTCCGGCGAGGGGAAGAACAGAGGAGAGGAGGGGGAAGAGAGAGCGCACAGGAGAGAGAGGGGAGGAGAAGAGGCCACAATGAGGAGGCATCGCGCTGGCGCTCTCTGAGCCCTCCAAGCCAACAGCTAGGCAGGGAGGAGCTGGTCGGCGCGTGCCCGCACGCGGCGAGTGCACGCCCCTGTCCTCCTAGCGAGAGGACACGGATGACTGGCACGAGCCATATGGTCCGGTTCCCCCTGGGCTTCTTCCTCTTTCTTTTTTTTCTTTCTGTTTTTCTATTGCTAACATTTGTTTTATTTCATTTTCAGGTACAAATGCTTTGATAAAATATGCCAAATATTTTTTTAATATCAAGTTTGAATATTCCAAACTCCAATAAAAAGTTCAGGCTATTTTGAAATATAAAGTATTGATAATGCTTTATTTGGCATTTTTAGAGGCTTTATTATTTATTTTTAAATTGCTATAACTGTTCAAATATTTAAAATGGCTCCTGATATATTCATGTCCATATTTATCAGACATAGGGAACATTTTGTATTGTCATATTGAGTTTGTTGAGTTTTCACAAACTTTTAATTAATTTGATTCCAATGTGATCTTGGGGTTTCTCTTAATCCCCATTTCATGTTGATGCAAAATTGAAACATGATGCACACACATGATGTCCTATGACATCTAGCTAGGGATGTGACAACTCACCCCCACTCAAAAGAATCTCGTCTCGAGATTTTGAAGTCATCGGGAAGAGCGTGGGGTACTCTAGTCGAAGACGATCTTCTCTTTCCCATGTGGCCTCCTTTTCAGAATGATGTTTCGTCGCCGAGTGGTACGCTCAGCTTGATCAAGAATACGAACAGGGTATTCTCGATATGTAAGGTTATCTTGGAGATCAAGCGCTTCGTGGTCTACTTCACGGACAGGGTCCAAGAAGCAATGCCTGAGTTGCGATACGTGGAAGACATCGTGAAGCTTGGAAAGATGCGACGGAAGTTCCAATTGGTAGGCAACCTCCCCTCATTTAGCAAGAATGCAAAAAGGTCCAATGTAACGAGGAGCCAACTTGCCCTTGATACCAAATCGATGGGTACCCTTCAGAGGTGTAACCCGAAGGTAAGCCTTCTCGTCAACTTCATAGGTCACAGCCTTATGATGGCAATCATATTGGCTCTTTTGATGAGATTGGGTTGTTTTCAACTTTTCACGAAATTGCGAACTTGCTCCTCTGCATCCTGGATCATATCCTGGCCAAAGAGTTGCCACTCTCCGGTTTCTGACCAGTTAAGAGGTGTTCGACACCTTCGTCCATAGAGAACTTCAAAAGGGGCTTTGCCCAAGCTTGATTGATAACTATTGTTATAAGCAAATTCGGCAAATGGAAGACATTTCTCCCAATTCATACCGAAGGATATAACACAAGCTCGGAGCATGTCTTCGAGAATTTGATTGACTCGCTCAACTTGACCACTTGATTGCGGGTGAAAAGCAGTGCTAAAGGATAGATGAGACCCCATCGCGTTTTGAAATTTTTCCCAAAATCGGGAAGTAAAGATACTTCTGTGGTCTAAGTTAATCTCCAAAGGGACACCATGAAGAGAAACTATTCGAGAAATGTATAACTCCGCTAGCTGGCTAGCAGTTATACTCTCCTGAACAGGAAGAAAATGAGCCACTTTGGAAAGGCGGTCGATGACTACAAAGATAGCATTATTTCCTCTCTTGGTCCTGGGAAATCCGATAATGAAATCCCTACCGACCTTATCCCATTTCCATTCGGGAATAGCTAAAGGTTGAAGGGTGCCAACAGGCCTTTGATGTTCTGCTTTCACGCGACGACAAATGTCGCAATTAGCAACGAACTGGGAAATTTCTCTCTTCATCCTAGTCCACCAGAACCTCTGGCGTAGGTCCTGATACATCTTGGTACTACCCGGATGAATTGTGAGAGGAGAATCATGAGCCTCCTTAAGGATCAATTGTCGTAGATGTTGCTTCTTCGGGATCACCAAGCGGTTCTCAAAGAAGACAACACCTCGATCATCTTCCGAGAAGCACCTAACATTACCCTTCTTAATATTTTTCTTGATCCGAGATATCCCGGCATCATGCTTCTGGGCTTCTATAATTTGATCCATAAGAGTAGGTTTCGCCACCAGGTTGGAAAGGAATCCTTGAGGAGCAATGTGGAGGTTTAACTTCCGAAATTCCTCATGGAGAAGTGGTTGACCTTGTTGTAACGTCAGGTTGTTACAATAAGACTTACGTCTTAGTGCATCAGCCATAACATTGGCTTTCCCCGGGGTGTAAGTTATTCCTAAGTCGTAATCTGTAATCAACTCAACCCATCGTCTTTGCCTGAGATTAAATTCCGGCTGGGTGAAAATATATTTCAGACTTTGGTGATCAGTGTAAATTTCGCAACGATTACCCAGAAGGTAATGTCGCCAGGTTTTCAGTGCATGAACCACAACTGCAAGCTCAATATCATGTGTTGGATAATTATCCTCATGTGGACACAACTGCCGAGATGCGTATGCAATCACATGACTATCTTGCATGAGAATGCAACCTAATCCTTGTCGCGAGGCGTCGCAATAGATA
Source organism: Hordeum marinum (assembly GCA_022496015.1). NCBI lineage: Eukaryota > Viridiplantae > Streptophyta > Magnoliopsida > Poales > Poaceae > Hordeum > Hordeum marinum. The sequence continues at coordinate 403,074,842 of CM039677.1, forward strand.
ACAAAGTCCTTAGAGAAGTCTGGTGGCACCAGAACGGGAGCAGAGGTCAGTCGTCTTTTCAACTCCTGAAAACTATGCTCGCATTGTGCAGTCCACTCGAACCTTTTATCTTTCTTGAGGAGTTCAGTCAGAGGTTTCGCAACCTTGGAGAAATTCTCAACAAAGCGGCGACAATAGCTCGCTAAGCCAAGGAAACTCCGAACTTGCTTAACCGATTCAGGTTGAGTCCAATCAAGGACGGCCTAAACTCTCTTGGGATTGACAACAATACCCTTACCAGAGATCACGTGGCCCGGATAGGTCACTTCTGGCAACCAAAATTCACACTTGGAGCATTTGGCATACAGACAGTGCTCTCGAAGTTTCATCAATACCAGCCTTAGATGCTCGGCATGTTCCTGTTCATTCTTCGAGTAGATGAGTATGTCGTCCTGGTAAACCACGACTAATTTATCCAAATACTACATGAAAATCGAATTCATCTAGCGAGAGAAGGTGGCTGGGGCATTGGTTAAACCGAAGGACATAACGGTATATTCGTATTGGCCGTAATGAGTAACAAAAGCCGTTTTTGGAATGTCCCCGTTTCTAATTTTGATTTGATGGTATCCCAACCTCAAATCCATTTTCAAAGGACAGAGGATCCAGCGAGTTGCTCATACAAATCGTTGATCCTGGGGAGCAGATACTTGTTCTTAATGGTGACCAGATTCACTGGCCGATAATCCACAACCATCCGATCTGATCCATCCTTCTTCTTGACAAAGAGAACGGGACAAGCCCAAGGAGAACAACTAGGACGGATGAAACCTTTCTTCAAAGCCTCATCGAGTTGGATCTTAAGCTTGGCTAGTTCTAAGGGTGCCATCTTATAGGGTCTTCTGGCTATTGGGACAGTCCCTGGAATGAGCTCTATTACAAACTCAACATCTCTGACAGGTGGAATTCCTGGTAGTTCTTCTGGAAAGACATCCGGAAAATCACGGACTACCGGAATATCTTCTAATTCTGGAAGAGGGCTAGCATTGAGGGAATAGAGTTGGCGCTTGGTTGTTCGAGTGGAGACATTAACTATCTCACCTGACGGATGTGTAAGTTGAACATTCCTAGTATGAGTATCAATCTTAGCATAGTGGGCTTTCATCTAGTCCATGCCTAAGATGATATTGATGTCCGAAGACTTGAGGGCTATCAAAGATGCTAGGAAGACTAGCCTATCCACCAGAATCTCATTATCATGGCTCACTCTAGAAGTTTGCCACTTTGAACCAGGAGTCTGAATTACTAAGGAGTAGGCGTATCACAAAAAGATATGTTATGCAATTCTGCATAACTTTCTGTGTTGAAAGAATGAGATGCCCCAGTATCAAATAGAACAGATGTTGCATGGCTATTGACAAGGAGCATACCTAGGATAACATAAGGATCCTCAATGGCTTCCTCAGCAGAAACATAGTTCACTCTTCCACGAGCAGGAGCGGGCTTCACATAGAAAGCTTTTCCCGGCTTCCCACGTCCAGCGGGCTTAGCATTGCTCTGAGGACAATCACGAGTGTAGTGTCCTGGTTCCCCACATTTGTAGCAGACCACGGTGGCACGGGGATCAGGATTGGCAGGCGGACCTCCAAATGGCTTGGCTGGAGGGTTGTGCTGAGCTGGGCGAGGCGCCTGGAAGGATGGCCTCGCGGTGTATCTTGGCGGCAGAGCTGCGTTGGGCACCCACACCCGGCGTTTGTTGGAACCCGAGCCAGATGCGGGGCTGAAGTCACGGTTGTGCTTCCTAGTGGCCACATAGTCAGTCTGTCCAGACTCGACATTGATAGCCTTGTTGACGAGAGCCTGGATGGTTGTGCACTCATGTAGGCGCAGATCTCGACGGAGCTTAGGATTAAGTCCCTTGCGGAACCTAGCCTGTTTCTTGGCATCAGTTGAAACTTCCTCCGGAGCATAACGAGCAAGATTGTCGAACTCATGGCTATAGGCATCCACTGACAGTCTGCCCTGGGTGAAAGCACAAAATTCCTCTCTTGCGATCCATCAGCCCTTCCGGGATGTGATGGGCATGGAATGTCACGCTGAATTCTGCCCAAGTTGGTGCGGGGCCTGTGGGATGCATGGCTTCATAATTTTCCCACCACAGATTGACGGGTCCTTCTAGGAAGTAGGTAGCAAAGGTCACCTTGTTGGCCTCGGATACATTGGCAGCTCGAATCTTACGAAACATGCTGGTCAGCCAATCATCTGCATCGAGTGGGTCGATCAAATGATGATACTTGGGTGGGCACAGCTTTACGAAGTCACCGAGGGACACACCATCATTGTGATCATTGCGGGGAGCACGCGTTGTGTGCCGCTCAATTCGTTCCAGCAGCCTGTTGGTCTCCCTTTTGTTCCGCTCAGCTTCAAGCATCACTTCTGCCAAAGAGGGCGCGTGTGGTAGGTTCTCTTGCATTGGCAGGCTTCCCTCACCCTGCTCAGGGGCAGGCACGGGGTTATTCCTAGTTGCCACCATCCTAGGAAAACAAACCCACAGCTTAGCCATAGGGGACATCAACTCTAAGACATGATATAAGGAATGTACTGGACAACATGGTATGCAGGGTAAACACCCAAACAACATGGTAATAACAACTGCCCTATGAACACCATGATTAATACACACCATGACATAGTTCAGTACAAGCCCAAGCTGAAATACAAACTATGGAGAGGTGACACAACTCATCGGAGGCATTACAAGCGTCCTATACATTATCTATCTACACCTCGGGAGCTCAACTCTCAACCTGAGTCATATCCCACGAGACACGCAGGACTATGGCGATACGACTACTACCATACTAGAACTAACATCCACGTACTCAAGCATCACCGTAGAATACCTCATACAGGTTACCCCCATGACCCGGGAGCTGAACCCGAGGATCCGGAAACACTCTAGCCTGTGATCCTTGGAAACCATAAGGACACAGATGTGGCCTTGGTCCCCTTGTTGGCGGCAACAGCGGTCCTCGAAGAGGGGTGATGCCTCCAACATCGGGCCAGTCTATGCGTGCTGGCAGATGAGTCTGCGATGGGTTCAGCATCTCCAAATCTCCATAGCCTCTATGCACGACAGGTGCCAACTGCGTCAGGGCTGTCCAAAGACGTGCACGGGTAGAATAGAGCTTCATGCGAAGGGCACGTGCATCACGATCCCTGTTCTCCAAGATCTGAGCGGTCACCTGCAGCCTAGGGTCCCCATGAGAATGATCATAGTAGGTTGCGCTAAGATAGCCATCCTCTCCTCCCATGGAAGCAGGAACATAACAGAACTCTGTGTTCTGAAGCAGACCATGGTGAAACCTCATGATAGTCAACATGGTGGAGGTGGCCTCCTGAACTGCCATGTGTATGGTGACACCTAGTCCATAAGTCGAGTGAAGCAGCTCTGCAGCTCCAGGATATGAAGGATATATCTTAACAGTACACAGATACCGACTTTGGTTGAAATCTCAATACTGTTCCTCCACTGTGTACTCTGGGTACCAACGGTAACCAACCTCCATCATAACTCGAACCAACATGGCCGTGTGACCCGGTACATCGATGCACCTGGTCAGACGGACCACCTGACGGGAAGGACGAGGGGGCATCTGAAACAAAGAATGATGCAAAGACATTAGAGATTCTAGCAGAAGTTGGACAGCATAACGGTTGTAATTGCTCAAAAAGGATTTTGAGACAACTGCAAAAGATTGGAAAAGCATAACCACTCGACTTTGTAGACTCAAATCTCTTCTCCATCTGTTTGTCACACCAACAATACTCAAGTACCGACATACACTTGCAAACAAGCTAGCTAGCAGCCCATGGTTAGTAACTCGTCATGCTAAGAAATAGATGAGAAGCCTAGTTCTTATCCCCGTAGAAAAGATGAGAATGACTCAAAATAGAATAACTTGGGAAGAGGAGTAAAAAGAGCCTTACGTTCCCTTCCACAAACAATTCCCCTACTTTTCTATGGTGTTTCTAGACTCAACTTCAACCGGTTTGGCTTGGTAGTCCTATAGTCAGTCAGGCTCTGATACCAACGCTGTCGGGACCCCGATCCTAAGTCATATGAATCCAGACTGTAAAATATCACATCACTTTGCGGCCTCACACACGGTAAGCTCCACGGCTGCAGCCTTACCTTAGTCGGGATCGTTTGCGTCATTTGGCTCACGTATGTGAACATGTCACTGGCAATCAAACGATAGAGAACCCGGGCCGACATGACTAGTCATAGGACGCAAGTGGCACATCCATACGGAAACAGTCATACGTAACCCAACAATGTAGGTGTCGGCCTCAAGTGTGTGTAGACGTGTCATAGCAAGCTACAAGGACTCCATTACATCATGAGACATAAATGCCATCACCGCACGTAGACGAGTCGTAGCAGGCTATAGGGACTCCATTACACTGCAAGACATTACCCCGAAGGGACAGACACAGCAACAAAGAAGGATACATGCCGGTCAATCAATGTGTCTGAAGCAGTAGCAAGCTACAAAGGCTCGATGGAAGCACAAATAGGCAGTTTCCCGTAAAGAGTACTACTAAAGGCACACGACTAGGTGTCGGATCCCATACCGTTGCACGTCACACGTACGCACGACATGCCCGATATGCATAGATACAACCATGACATCACAACATAACCATATAACAACTTTTATTTAAGGGGCTCAGACGAACCTTGCATAACATATTCTTACAGATAGGGGTCACATGACCCGACACGCAAGTCATACAAGCAAGTTCATACAAACCAAGCGGAAGCATAAGCTGTCTGAGTATAGACAGATGAAAGGGTAAAAAGGCGCATGGCCAGACTATCTACAGCCCGCCACAGGGCATAAGTCATATATGGGACACCAGCTATTCGGCATCATAAACATCTAGAAAGAACCCACCTGATGGGTCTTGGGTCTCATCTGCAACATTTATTAAGCAAACGTAAGTACAAATGTACTCAGCAAGTCTTTAAAATAGACCTATTCTATTCATGCTCATGTATCAACAACGGGAGTGGTGGAGTTTATGTAGCAATGCCAGCTTTGACTCATGGCTAACCTACACTACACCATTTTAGCTCTTTGTTTAGATTTTAGTTATCGCACACGAGTCCTCTAACTCCATGACAATACACCACCATGGATTCACTTCCCTCTCCTGGGAGAGTGCCATCCACGGTACTCACACTTGTCTTGATATTTTCATGACTATCCATTTGATTATATATGAACAACATAAGTTTTCCAAGTAGTCCATATCCGAGGACGCGGCAATTCGAATAGTTTCATACCCTGCAGGGGTGTACTTCTCCACACACGCTCTCGCCACTTATCGCTTTGTGCCATAAAACCATGCACCTCGGCAACCTTCAAGCGGAAGCCCAGCGTGGGAGTCGTCCATGACCGTCAATCACATAAGACCTCTAGTCTAGGCTATCGCCTATTTCAGACTGAACCCACATGGAAGTCCGGCCGAAGTTTCCTCTACGGCCCCAAACGATGTGCGCAGGGTTCCCAAGCCCACCATTCAGGTGACCCTTGGTACACCGTGCCACTGCCTACCGCATCATAACCCACCCCTAGGGTCAGCTCTATGCACGGCCTCCAGCATGCTATAAACACCAGAAACTACTTGCAACTCCTGGACTAAGGACTAAGCGACTGATAAGTCAAGAGGGGTCCAGTTACCGGAACCAAATGTGTGGTAGTAACTAGTCTTGGATCACAAACACGGAACTCAGTTCCTATGAACGGTCCCAATGAGACAACCCGCTATGTACTCCTACATAGCCTCTCATCGCAACCTTTACCAACTCGGTTACATCTTAAGCTTATCTCATCAGAACATCATTATTTAACTCCAGTTCATCACCGAGATGAATCGGACCTGACACAACTCTAAGCATAGCAAGCATAGCATGCAAAGTAAGCTAAGCACATCATGGCAGAAGCATCTACCAGGTATGCTAGGTTGCAAGGTTTAGCTATTTACTGTGACAATGACAGGTCATGCAATGTATGACAGACAAGTGAACGTTTGTCCTAATGCAATAAATAAGAGCAGGAGCGACAAAGTGGGATGTTATCGGAATGATCAAAGGGGGTTGCTTGCCTTGCTAGGTAGCGGGAAGGTTCTCTCCTTCGTTGGAATACTCGGGGGTATCCTCAGAAGCAGGGCCTACCGTAATGCAGATAAATAACAATCAATACACGCAAGTGCAACAATATGATGCAAGATCATGACATGGTAGCATGTAAGGATGGGCTAATGCAACTATTGTCCAAGTTAATTTGAGATGAGTTTTAATATAGGTTCAAAATCAATCTCCATTTCATATTCCCTATATTAACCTATTAGTAAATGTCAATGTTCATCTACATAGGTTGCTCTAACATGCATGATAATAGCACCATTAGATTCATTGGATTTTTTGATAAATTTTCATATATAAAGTATTTTCATCTCAGTTACAGATCAATTTATATGAATTTTGAAGTTTTAAACATTTTCTGGAATTATTTTAAAACTAGAAATTCCTTTTATTACATCAGCCTAGCGTCATCATGGCATCAGCAGGTCAGTTGACCAGGCCAGGTCAAACCTGACGAGTGGGACCCACTAGTTAGTGACCCAGTCACTATCAGGGTTAAATAATTAGCTAATTACTAATTAAATTAGGTTAGGGCCCACTGGTCAGTGGTCCATTAACTTAATTAAGTTAGTTTAATTATTTTTTTAAACTAATTCTAATAAGAAAGGGGGCGGGCCCCACTTGCGAGTTGACCTCGGGTCAAATCCCGTGGTCAGCGCCGGTTGACTCATCGGTGTTGAGCTGCCGGCGACGTCAGGGACGGCGGAGGGGGTCGGATCTCCTCCTCCGGCGACCAAAAGGACGACGGAGGGCACTGGGAGGGCCTGCGCTCGAGCGCGCGTTGATCTAGCCCCAAGCCAGAGGCTGGGGTAGTCGGGATCGACGCGGGCGACGAGCTCAGCTGCGGTGGCGGCTCGGGCAGGACCAGCTACGGCGCTAAAGGGCACGGCAGGAGGAGCTAGAGGCGGCTACGGGCCCCTGGACGCACCACGAGCACGAGCTCGCGATCAGGTGCGAGTTGTGGCCGTTGTGGCCACGGCTATGCCATGACCGGCGGCGAGCTCCTCTCGGCTTCAGCGACAGGCGGGGCTAGCAGAGGGGAACAGCGTCGGGGCTAGGGGAAATGATCCAGGGCCTCACCGAAGGGTCTTCTGGCGCCTTGGCATGATCGAGGACGCATGAGAGTCGGCGAATCGGCGGCGTCTTCAGTCCGACGAGGGGAAGAACAGAGGAGAGGAGGGGGAAGAGAGAGCGCGTGAGAGAGAGAGAGGGCAAGGGAGAGAGGGGAGGAGAAGAGGCCACGGTGAGGAGGCCTCGCGCTGGCGCTCTCCGAGCCCTCCAGGCCAACAGCCAGGCAGGGAGGAGCTGGCCGGCATGTGCCCGCGCGCGGCGAGCGCACACCCGTGTCCTTCTAGCGAGAGAACACGGATGACTGACACGGGCCAGATGGGCCGGTTCCCCCCTGGGCTTCTTCCTCTTTGTTTTTTTTCTTTATGTTTTTCTATTGCTGACATTTGTTTTATTTCATTTGAGGTACAAATGCTTTGATAAAATATCCCAATTTTTTTTAATATCAAGTTTGTATATTCCAAACTCCAATAAAAAGTTTCAGGATATTTTTAAATATAAAGTATTGATAATGCTTTATTTGGCATTTTTAGAGGCTTTATTATTTATTTTTAAATTGCTATAACTGTTCAAATATTTAAAATGGCCCCTGATATATTCATGTCCATATTTATCAGACATAGGGAACATTTTTTATTGTCATATTAAGTTTGTTGAGTTTTCACAAACTTTCAATTAATTTGACTCTAATGTGAGCTTGGGGTTTCTTTTAATCCCCGTTTCATGTTGATGCAAAATTGAAACATGATGCACACACATGCTGTCCTATGACATCTAGCTAGGGATGTGACACCGGCCACCAAGCTTAAGTAACGAGGAAACATTAAGGGGATTGAAAAGGGGCTTGCCCGAAGCGCCGGCTTGGGGCCACCATTGCATTCATAAGCCCAAAAGGGGAGGGGTACATACATACACTGGTCCTTAGCAGTAAAACGGGCGGAGGAGCGCCACGTTCCATGGGCGCTCCGTCTCCTCGCCGGAGGCGTCTCTTTTGCGCTTCTGCGGCTTCTGGGCATCTATCAGGTAGTACGCGATGTTGTGCAGCACTCTGCTGATGATGAACGGGCCCTCCCACGGGGAGGACAACTTGTGCTGCCCGGCGGTTCGTGTTGGAAATATGCCCTAGAGGCAATAATAAATTATTTAATCATATTTCCGTGTTCATAATAATCATTTATTATCCATGCTATAATTGTATTGATCGGAGACTTAGATGCATGTGTGGATACATGGACAACACCATGTCCCTAGTATGCCTCTAATAGACTAGCTCGTTGATCAAAGATGGCTATGGTTTCCTAGTCATGGACATGAGATGTCATTTCGTAATGGGATCACATCATTAGGAGAATTATGTGATGGACAAGACCCAAACTGTAAACATAGCATATGATCTTGTCGGTTTATTGCTATAGTTTTCTGCATGTCAAGTATATGTTCCTATGACCATGAGATCATGCAACTCACGGACACCTGAGGAGTGCCTTTTGTGTACCAAACGTCGCAACGTAACTGGGTGACTATAAAGGTGCTCTACAGGTATCTTCGAGGGTGTCTGTTGGGTTGGCATGGATCAAGACTGAGATTTGTTACTCCGTGTGACGGAGAGGTATCTCAGGGCCCACTCGGTAATACAATATCACAATAATCCTTGCAAGCAATGTGGCTAAGTGTTAGTCATGGGGTCTTGTATTATGGAACGAGTAAAGAGACTTGTCTGTAACGAGGTTGAACTAGGTATGTAGATACCGACGATCGAATCTCGGGCAAGTAACATACCGAAGAACAAAGGGAATATTATGCGGGATTAACTGAATCCTTGACATAGAGGTTCAACCGATAAATATCTTCGTAAAATATTTAGGAAACAATATGGGCATCTAGGTCCCGCTATTGGTTATTGACCGTAGAGGTGTCTCGGTCATGTCTACATAGTTCTCGAAACTGCAGGGTCTGCACACTTAAGGTTCGGTGACGTTTAGGTAGTATAGAGTTATGTATGGTGGTGACCGAAGGTTGTTAGGAGTCCCGTATGAGATCCCGGACGTCATGAGGAGCTTTGTAATGACCCGTAGGTAAAGATTGATATATAGGAAGTCCTGTTTTGGTCACCGGAAAAGTTTGGGGCTCATCGATGTTTATCGGGAGTGCCGCTGGTGTACCGGGGGACCATCGGGAGAGGTATTTCGACACAAGAGGCTACATGGGCTGTGGGAGGAGGTAAACCAGCCTCTGGTGGGCTGGTCGAAGCCTCCTCTCAGGGCCCATGCGGCTGGAGTGGTTTGAGAAGGAAAAAAATCCAAAGGTGGAGAGGTGGAAAGAGTTTCCAAGTGGAAAGGAGGAATCCTACTCCTAATAGGATTGGAGTAGGACTCCTCAACCTCCAATTTCGACCAAACCATGAGGTATTGAGGCTGCCTCCCCCCCTCCCTCCCTCCTATATATACTAGAGGATTTAGAGGAAAAAGCTAACCCTAATAGCCACGTGTTACCTCTCCTCTAGTGCATAGTTTCTCCTCTAGATCGGTTTTCTGCAGTGCTTAGGTGAAGCCCTACCATAATAGCTCCACCACCATCGCCACAGCGCCATCGTGTTGCCGGAGAACTCGCCTACCTCTCCGCTCCCTCTTGCTAGATCAAGAAGGCGGAGATCGTCATCGAGCTGTACGTGTGCTGAACGCGGAGGTGTCGTCCGTTCGGCGCTAGATTGAAAGGACCGTGATCAAGATCGCGAGACGGATCGTGATGAGATCACAGGACGGATCATGATGAGTTCGCGGGACAGATCATGATTGGATCGCGGGACGGATCGTGATGAGATTGCGGGATACTCGGTGATTTGGATCGTGAAGACGTTCGACTAGACCAACCGCGTTTCTTAACGCTTCCCGCTTAGCGATCTACAAGGGTATGTAGATCCACTCTCCCTCTCATCGATGCTCATCACCATGGATAGGTCTTGCGTGAAGATAGGAAATTTTTTGTTTCCCATGAGACGTTCCCCAACAGTGGTATCAGAGCCAGGTCTATGTGTAGATGAGATCTCGAGTAGAACACAAAGAGTTTGTGGGCGTTGATGCTTAGATTGCTTCCTCCCTTGGTCGTGTTTTGGTTCAGCGGTATTGTGGGATGAAGCGGCCCGGACCAACCTTACTCGTATGCTTACGAGAGACCGGTTCCATCGACTAACGTGTAACTTCATGGCCATATCATGTCACTTATGATTTGCATGTGATGTTAATCCTTTTATGCACCTTGTTTTTCTTAGGACGACGGTTGCATTATAAGGTGATCCCTCTCTTAATTTCAAGATAAATTGTGTTCTCCCTGAGTGTGCACCATTGCGAAAGTTCGTCGTGTCGAGACACCACGTGATGATCGGGTGTGATAGACTCTATGTTCACATACAACGGGTGCAAGCCAATGTTGCACATGCAGAACACTCGACTTAAACTTGACGAGCCTAGCATGTACAGACATGGCCTCGGAACACAAGAGACCGAAAGGTCGAACATGAGTCATATAGTAGATATGATCAACATGATGATGTTCACCATTGAAACCACCTCAACTCATGTGATGATCGGACTTGAGTTGGTGAATTTGGATCATGTATCACACGAATGACCGGAGGGATGTCAATTTGAGTGGGAGTTCTTCAGTAATATGATTAATTGATCTCATTATCATGAACATAGTCAATAGTGTCTGCAAATTATGTTGTAGATTACTTGCTCGCGATGTAGCTCCCTTGAATTTTTATATGTTCCTAGAGAAATAGAGTTGAAAGATGATGGTAGAAATATTGCGTACTGGGTCCATGATCTGAGGATTGCCCTCATTGCTGCATAGAGGGCTTATGTCCTTAATGCACCGCTCGGTGCGTCAATCCCTCTAGCGTCGTCTGTAGATGTTGTGAACGTCTGACAGGCACGTTCTGATGAATACTTGATAGTTTAGTGCGTCATGCATTACGACTTAGAATTGAGGCTCCGAAACGTTTATTATCTATGCTATAATTGTATTGATCGGAGACTTAAATGCATGTGTGGATACATAGACAACACCATGTCCCTAGTATGCCTCTAATAGACTAGCTCGTTGATCAAAGATGGCTATGGTTTCCTAGTCATGGACATGAGATGTCATTTGGTAACGGGATCACATCATTAGGAGAATCATGTGATGGACAAGACCCAAACTGTAAATGGTATTATATGATCGGCTCAGTTTATTGCTACAGTTTTCTGCATGTCAAGTATATGTTCCTATGACCATGAGATCATGCAACTCACGGACACCGGAGGAGTGCCTTGTGTGTATGAAACGTTGCAACGTAACTGGGTGACTATAAAAGTGCTCTATAGGTATCTCCCAGGGTGTCTGTTGGGTTGGCATGGATCAAGACTGGGATTTGTTACTCCGTGTGATGCAGAGGTATCTCAGGGCCCACTCGGTAATACAACATCACAATAAGCCTTGCAAGCAATGTGACTAAGTGTTAGTCACTGGGTCTTGTATTATGGAACGAGTAAAGAGACTTTCTGGTAACGAGGTTGAACTAGGTATGGAGATACCAACGATCGAATCTCGGGAAAGTAACATACCGAAGAACAAAGGGAACATCATGCGGGATTAACTAAATCCTTGACATAGAGGTTCAACCGATAAAGATCTTCATAGAATATGTAGGAAACACTATGGGCATCCAGGTCCCGCTATTGGTTATTGACCGTAGAGGTGTCTCGGTCATGTCTACATAGTTCTCGAACCCGCAGGGTCTGCACACTTAAGGTTCAATGACATTTCGGTAGTATAGAGTTATGTATGGTGGTGACTAAAGGTTGTTCGGAGTCCCGGATGAGATCCCGGTCGTCATGAGGAGCTCCGGAATGGTCCGGAGGTAAAGATTGATATATTGGAAGTCCTGTTTTGGTCGCCGGAATAGTTTTGGGCTCATCGGTAGTGTAGCGAGAGTGCCGGTAGTCTACCGGGGGACCATCGGGAGAGGTATTTCGACCGAAGAGGCTACATGGGCTATGTGAGGAGGTAAACCAACCCCTGGTGGGCTGGCCAAAGCCTCCTCTAAGGGCCCATGCGGCTGGAGTGGTTTGAGAAGGAAAAAAGATCCAAAGGTGGAGAGGTGGAAAGAGTTTCCAAGTGGAAAGGAGGAATCCTACTCCTAATAGGATTGGAGTAGGACTCCTCCACCTCCAATTTCGACCAAACCTTGAGGGTTTGAGGCTGCCTCCTCCCCTCCCTCCCTCCTATATATACTAGAGGATTTAGTGGAAAAAGCTAACCCTAATAGCCACGTGCTACCTCTCCTCTAGTGCATAGTTTCTCCTCTAGATCGGTCTTCTGCAGTGCTTAGGCGAAGCCCTGCCGGAATAGCTCCACCACCATCGCCGCAGCGCCGTCGCGTTGCCAGAGAACTCGCCTACCTCTCTGCTCCCTCTTGCTGGATTAAGAAGGCGGAGATCATCATCGAGCTGTACGTGGAGGTGTCGTCCGTTCGGCGCTAGATCGGAAGGACCGTGATCAAGATCGCGAGACGGATCGTGATGAGATCGCGGGACAGATCATGATGAGTTCGCGGGATGGATCGTGATTGGATCGTGGGACGGATCGTGATGAGATCGCGGGATGCTCGGCGATTTGGATCGCGAAGACGTTCGACTACACCAACCACGTTTCTTAACGCTTCCCGCTTAGCGATCTACAAGGGTATGCAGATCCACTCTCCCTCTCGTAGATGCTCATCACCATGGATAGGTCTTGCGTGAACGTAGGAATTTTTTTTTTCCCATGCGACGTTCCCCAACAGTTCGTTGGATCTTCCTCAGCTCCAAATCTCCATCGCGGAAAGAGACTGGCCGGATCCACTTGCTGTGGTAGTGCCGGAGCTTCTGCTGGTAGATGGCCGTCCGGCTCAGAGCCAGCTCACGTGCTTCTTCGAGTAGATCGACGTCGTCTTCCCTTGCCTCCTTCGCATCCTTTTCTATATACAGGGTGACCCGAGGTGAATCGAATTTGATGTCAGTGGGGATGATTGTCTCGGACCCGTATACAAGAAAGAAAGGGGTGTAGTCGGCTGACTGGTTAGGCGTGGTCCTCAGGCCCGAGAGGATAGTCGGTGGCTCTTTGACCTAGGAGCCGGCTGACCTAACTAGCGGCGTCACGAGCCGGGGCTTGATGTCGGCCAGGATCAGGCCGTTCGCCCTCTCGACCTGGCCGTTCGACTGTGGATGAGCGACGAACGCCAGGTCGAGCCGGATGCCTTGCTTGACGCAGAAGCGCGCTAGCGCGTCCTTGGCGAAGTTTGTGTCGTTGTCGGTGATGATGCTGTGGGGGACGCCATAGCAGACCGTGATGTCTTTAATGAACCGAACGGTCATGGGGCCGTCCAGCTTCTTGATCGGCCTGGCCTCGATCCACTTGGTGAACTTGTGGACGGCTACCAGCAAATGTGTCATGTCATCGTGCGGTCTTGAAGGGGCCCACCCTGTCCAACCCCCAGATGACAAAGGGCCACGAGAGGGGGATGGTATGGAGGGCCATAGCCAGCAGGTGGCTCTATGTGTTGAAGTGTTGTCAGCCTTCACACCTATCGACTAGCTGCTTGGCCTCCTCCAAGGCAGTCGTCCAGTAGAAGCCATGGCGGAATGCCTTGGCCACTAGGGTCCTGGAGGCGGCGTGGTGAGCGCACTCGCCTTGGTGGATGTCGGGGAGGATCTCTTGTCCCTTCTCCGGCTCGATGCATCGTTGAAAAACATCACTGGTGTTGTGGTGAACCAGCTCATGGTTGATGATGTTGTAGGTCGGGGCTCGGCGCTGGATCTGCCTTGTCGTGGCCTTGTCAGGAGGGAGCTCACCGTGTAAGAGGAACACCAGGATGGGCTGGGCCCATGAGGGAGCCTAGACGGGGGCTGACTCGGGAGCCCCTGGGCCTAAATGATCACTCCCCGGGACCGGCTCGCCAGTCCCTGGGACCAGCTCGCCAGTCCCCACATCTAAGGCGGCGGGAGGGGCATCGATCTCCATCATGACTACCACGGCATTGGAACCGGCCGCTTCGGATGCAGCTGGCTCGATGGTTGGAGCTAGTGATGCCGGTTGGGCAGCCGCTGTAGAAGGTGCCGGCGTGGCAGCCGGAGCCGGTCGGGCCTATGGTGATGGCGCCGGCAGAGCATCCAGGGTCGCCAATGGGCCGGCAACGTTGGCTGGCACGAAGGTGGACTCTGATTCGGGGGAGGGCTTTATCGACGGCTTGAGCAGCCATTCGAGGGAGACGCCAGCTGGGATGGCCGGCCGGGTGCAGCCGATTTTTGCCAGCGTATCGGCCGCCTTGTTATCTGCCCGGGGGACGTGGTGGAACTCACAACCTTCGAAGGAGCCGGTGAGCTGCTGGACAAGGAAGCGATAGCTGGCCATGTTGGCGTCTCTAGCGTCCCACTCTCTAGAGACCTACTACACCACGAGGTTGGAGTCACCGAAGCATAGGATGCGCCTAATGCCAATCTCCTTGGCGAGACGGAAGCCATGGGCAAGAGCCTCATACTCAGCCACGTTGTTGGAGGCGGCGAAGTGGATCTGAAGAGCATACTTGAGTTGTTCTCCCTTCGGGGAGGAGAGGACTATGCCGGCTCCCAGGCCGGTCCTCATCTTCGAACCGTCGAAGTCCATGCGCCAATGAGTAGAGTCTGGGGGAGGCGGCACAAACCCGGTTTCCGCCCAGTTGACGAGGAAGTTGGCCATCGCCTGCAACTTTATGTTGGTGCGTGGTTCGTACCGGATCTCGTGGTCGGCGAGGGCGATGACCCATTTGGCAATCTGGCCGATGGAGTCCCGGCCGCTCATGATCTCGCCAAGCGGGGCCATGCTCACCATGATGATGGTGTGCTCTTGGAAATACTGCTTGACCTTCTTGGCGGCGAAGTATATGCCATAGCACATCTTCTGGTAGTGGGGGTAGTTCTACTTGGAGGCGGAGAGGACCTCGCTGAGGTAGTAGCCGGGGTGCTGGACTAGCAACGTCTTGCCCTCCTCTGCCCGCTTGACCACCAGGACAATGCTGATGACTCGTGTGGTCGCCGTGATGTAGGCGAGCAAGGTCTCCTTCTCAGTCGACACGGTCAGGATGGGCACGCTGGTGAGGGCCCGTTTGAGGCCACAGAAAGCCTTGTCCGCCTCGTCGGGCCAGTCGGACATGGCCGGCTCCTTCAGGGGGTTGCGACCTAGTTCGACCAGAGCCGTCTTCCGCAGGAGCTCGTAGAGGGGTAGGGCCTTCTCTCCCAGCCGGCTGACGAACCAGCTGAGCAAGGCGAGGCAGCCGGTGAACTTCTAGACGTCACGGAGCTGGGTCGGCTTGGTCATATGCTCGATCGCCTTGATCTTCTCTGGGTCGGCTTCGATGCCGCGAGCGGACACAAAGAAACCCAGGAGCTGGCCATCTACAATGCCGAAGATGCACTTCTCCGGGTTGAGCTTGATCTTGTACTAGTGCAAGTTTGGGAACGTCTCCTGGAGGTCGTCGAGGAGGCTGAAGTGCTTCTTGGTCTTGACGATGATGTCGTCAACGTACACGTGGATGTTCCTGCCTATCTGAGGCAGGAGGCACTTCTGCATGCAACGCTGGAAGGTAGCGCCTGCATTCTTCAAGCCGAAGGACATGGTGATGTAGCAGTAGGCCCCGAAGGGGGAGATGAAGGAGGGCTTGAGCCGGTCATCCGGGTCCAGCTTGATCTGGTGGTAGCTGGAGTAGGTGTCCAAGAAAGACAACATGTCACAGACGGCCGTGGAGTCGATGACTTGATCGATCTGTGGCAGGGCGAACGGGTCCTTGGGACATGCCTTGTTCAGGCTGGTGTAGTCGATCCACATGCGCCAGGTCTTGTTCTTCTTGAGCACCAGGACTGGGTTGGCCAGCCAGTCTGGGTCAAAAATTTCCATGATGAAGCCGGCTGCGAGTAGACGGGCGATCTCTTCTCCTATAGTACGCCGCTTCTCCTCGGAGAAACGGCATAGGGGTTGCTTGACCGGTTTCGCATCCGGCCGTACGTGAAGACTTCCTCGGAACACTCGACATGTCCTTGGGGGACCACACAAAGATGTCCCGATTCTCACAGAGGAAGTCGATGATCTCGCTTTCCTATTGCCGTCGAGGCAGGAGCCAATGGTGACACACTGCTCGGGGTTGGCCGGGTCGAGCAGGACCTGCCTGGTGTCCTTAGACGGCTGGAAGAAAGCCGCATCGATCGACTGCGAGGGAGGAGCCGGCATGGCCGGCTGGCTGGCGGCGAGGGCCATGAGCCGGTCGAGATGCCGCTTCTCCTCTACTATCTCCAGGGCCTCGGCCAGCCGGCTGTCGTCTCCCACGCACGCAATGGACATCTTGTAGTCGCCGGTGACAATGATGATCCCCTTGGGATCCTGCATCTTGAGCTTGAGGTAGGCGTAGTAGGGGACCGCCATGAACTTGACGAGAGTCGGCCGGCCCAGCAGCACGTGGTAGGGACTGTCGAGGTACACCACCTCAAACCATATCGGCTCGCGGTAGAAGTGGCTGGGACCGCCGAAGAGGACGTCGAGCTTGATCTTGCTGATGGGGGTGCAGGACTTTCTCGGCACCATGCCATGGAAAATGGTCCGACTCTTTTGCAGATCTTCTGTCTTGAGCCCCAGCTTTAGCATCGTGTCGAGGTAGAGGATGTTGATGCTGCTGCCGACATCGATTAACACCCGTGAGAAGCGGCATTTGCGCCTCTCGAAGGCGATGGTAGGGTCGAGGACCAGGGCGTAGCTACCGGGATTTGGCATCACGGCCAGGTGGTCTGCCCAACTCCAGGTAACCGGCTTCTCGGACCAGTGCATGAACTGGGGAGTCGCGAGCATGGTGGCATTCACCTCGCGATGGAGCTGGCATTGTCCATCTCTTCACTAGTGAAGATGACGTAGGAACCGTCTCAGTTGGGAACTAGTCGAGCAGGCGACCGTCGTTCGGGGCTGGAGCCGGAGCCGGTGTCGGAGCAGGGGCCGAAACCAGCACCTGGGCCTAGGTCGGTGACGCGGGGGGAGCCGGAAGGCCATCCCCCCGGGCCAGTCGCTGTGAGAAGATGCACTGTCGAAGCATGTGCGTAGAGGGCTTAGCTCCAGAATGATTCTTGCAGGATAGGTCGAGCATTTGCTCGAATGTGAGCTTGGGTTGCCAGGCAGCCTTGCCGGTGCGCTGACGTTGGCCGGAAGGCTGGGCAGCCAACTCCTCTTCCTCGATAGCGGTGACCTACCGGCTCCCATAGCGGGAGTCAGGTTGGTCGGCCTTGCGCTTGTTGTTCTGTGGATACCGGTTGTCGGCAGCCGGTCGCAACGCAGCCAGCATCGGTGCCGCCTTGGCGGGCGTGCTCATCTTGACCCGAATTGCGGAGTCGTCCGTGGAGTACTTGTCTGATTTTGCCATGACTTCCGCTAGCGTAGCCGTCTCAGAGCACAGGAGCTTGTGCTTGAGGTAGGTGCCATTGCACCAGACTTCGACGAAGTACTCGATGGCCTGCACCTCGTGCACCCGTTCGCAGGAGTTGCGGAGCTCTATCCATCGGGTGAGGAAGTCGCGGAGGGCCTCGTCCGGACCCTGAACACACATGGCTAGTTCTCGGAGACAGCCTGGCCGCTTGTAGGTGTCGGTGAAGTTGCGGACGAATGCTTCTTCGAAGTTGGTCCAGGTGTTGATGTTGTCGGCTGCCAGGCTGTTGAGCCAGGTGCGAGCCAAGCCAATCAATGCTACTTCTCGAGCATGCATTGGTTTCCATGAAGAGGAACGGTTCATGCAGCAAAGTAGATAAGTATTTCCCTCAGTTGTTGAGAACCAAGGTATCAATCCAGTAGGAGATACAAGCAAGTCCCCAATAGGCATACCTACACAAAGAATCAAACTCTTACACCCAACGCTATAAAGGAGTTGTCAGTCCCTTTAAGGTTACTTGCAAGGATGTGATCTGATAGAGATAAATTGCTTAAACGGAAAGTAAAACAATAGGTAAAAGTAATGCAACAAAGTATTTTTGGTTTTAGATCTCATAGTATAAGATGGAAAATAGACCCGGGGGCCATAAGTTTCACTAGAGGCTTCTCTCATGATAGCAAGTATTACGGTGGGTGAAGAAATTAGTCGGGCAATTGATAGAAAAGCGAATAATTTTGAAGATATCCAAGTCAATGATTACGCATATAGGCATCATGTCCATATCAAGTAGACCGAAACGATTCTGCATCTACTACTCTTACTCTACACATCGACCGACTCCTGCGTGCATCTAGAGTATTAAGTTCATGAAGAAGAGAGTAAAGCATTAGGTAAGATGACATGATGTAGAGGGATAAACTCAAGCAATATGATGAAAACCCCATCTTGTTATCTTTGATGGCAACAATACAATACGTGCCTCTCTACCCCTACTTTGTCACTGGGTGAGGACACCGCAAGATTGAACCCAAAACTAAGCACTTCTCCCATTGCAAGAATTACCAATCTAGTTGGCCAAACCAAACCAATAACTCAAAGAGACTTGCAAAGATATGAAATCATGCATATAATAATTCAGAAAAGACTCCAATAATATTCATGGAAAATCTGAACATAAACCCACAATTCATCGAATCTCGAAAAAGACACTGCAAAAGAGTATTACATCGGATAGATCTCCATGTAGATCATGAAGTACATGGTATTCAAGAGCAAAGAGAGAGAAGAAGCCATCTAGCTACTAGCTATGGACCCGAAGGTCTGTGGTGACTACTCACACATCATCGAAGGGGCAATGGAGTTGATGTAGATGCCCTCCGTGATCGAATCCCCCTCCGACAGATTACCGGAAAAGGCTCCAAGATTCGATCTCTCGGGAATGGAGGCTTCTGGCGGCGGAAAAGTGTTTTCGTGGAATTTTCTGATAATGATGGAATATTTGGGAATTTATAGGCCGAATATTAGGGTTAGGGGAGCTGCCATGGGCCCACAAGCCTGCCCAGCGTGCCCTACCCCCTGGGCGCGGCCCTAGGGCTTATGGCCCCACGGTGGCTCCTCTGCCTTGGTTCTCAGGTCTCGTAGTTTCCTTTCATTCCAGAAAAATTCCTTCCAAAGGTTTTATTCTGTTTGGACTCCGTTTAATATTCTTTATCTGCAAATCTCAAAAACATGGAAAAACAGAAACTGGCACTAGGCTATAGATTAATAGGTTAGTCCCAAAAATAATATAGCATATTAATGCATATAAAACATCCAAAACAAATAATATAATAGCATAGAACAATCAAAAATTATAGATACGTTGGAGACGTATCAGCATCCCCAAGCTTAATTCCTGCTCGTCCTTGAGTAGGTAAATGATAAAAAATAGAATTTTTATGTGGAATGCTACCTAACATATTTATCCATGTAATATTATTTATTGTGGCATGAATATTCAGATCCGTAGGATTTAAAACAATAGTATAATATTGACATAAAAACAGTAATACTTTGAGCACACCAACAAGGTAGTCGTGAACTTTCGAAATAACATGGCCTTAGAAAGTTATCCCTACAAAATCATATGGTCTGGCTATGCTCCATCTTCCCCACACAAAGTATCTAAATCATGCACAACCCCGATGAACAAGTCAAGCAATTGTTTCACACTTTTGATGTTCTCAAACCTTTTCAACTCTCACGCAATACATGAGCGTGAGCCATGGATATAGCATTATAGGTGGAATAGAATATGGAGGAGGTGCAAGGAGAAAGGAGAAGATAGTCTCACATCAACTATGCGTATCACCGGGCTATGGAGATGCCCATCAATAGATATCAATGTGAGTGAGTAGAGATTGCCATGCAACAAATGCACTTAGAGCTATAAGTGTATGAAAGCTCAAAAAGAAAACTAAGTGGTCGTGCATAATGAATATCCACTAGTTATATGAAAGTGACAAAATAGGAGACTCTCTATCATGAAGATCATGGTGCTACTTTGAAGCACAAGTGTGGAAAAGGTAGTAGCAATTGTCCCTTCTCTCTTTCTCTCATTTTTTTTATTTTGGTGGGCTTCCTTGGCCTCTTTTAGTTTTTTGTTTGGGCTTCGCTGGCTTCTTTTATTTTTTTGTAAAGTCCGAATACTCATCCCAACTTGTGAGGGAGTCATAGCCTCCATCATCCTTTTCTCTCACGGGACAATGCTCTACTAATGACAAAATCATCACACTTTTATTTACTTATAACTCAAAGAAAGAAAAATTACAACTCGATACCTATGACAAAATATGACTCTATATGCAATATGAAGTGATGATACAAGTCATAAAAAACTACATGGTGGAAGTTGCATGGAAATATATCTCGGAATGGCTATGGAAATACCATAATAGGTAGGTATGATGGCTGTTTTGAGGAATATATGGTGGCTATTTTGAGGAAGGAGGGTTTGGTGTACCGGCGAAAGTTGTGTGGTACTAGAGAGGCTAGCAAAGATGGAAGGGTGAGAGTGTGTATAATCCATGGACTCAACATTAGTCATAAAGAACTCACATACTTTTTGCAAAAGTCTATGAGTTATCATACAAAGCATTAGACGCATGCTCCTAGGGGAGAGGTTGGTAGGAGTTAACCATCGTGTGCTCCCGACCCTCACACAAAGGTTGACAATCATTAAACAAATCATGCTCCGACTTCGTTACATAGCGGTTCACCATATGTGCATGCTACGGGAATCACAAGCTTTAACACACATATCTCTTCCAATTCACAACTACTCACTAGCATGACTCTCATATTACCATGTCCATTATCTCAAAACTATATGCAAGGAATCAAACTACTCATAGTTTTCAATGCACTTAATATGAAAGTTTTTATTATATCCCTCTTGGATGCCATTATATTAGGACTAAATTCATAACCTAAACAAATTACCATGTTGTTTTAAGAAACTCTCAAAATAATATAAGTGAGGAACGAGAGCTCAATAATTTCTATAAAATATAACACCATCATGCTCTATAAAGATATAAGCGAAGCACTAGAACAACATTGCCTATCTCAAAAGATATAAGTGAAGCACATAGATTATTCTAATAAATTAACAATTCAGCGTGTCTCTCATAAAAGGTGTGTGCAGCAAGGATGATTATGGCAAACTAAAAAGCAAAGATACAAGACGCTCCAAGCAAAACACATATCATGTGGTGAATAAAAATATAGCCTCGAGTAAATTTACCGATGGATTGAAGATGAAAGAGGGGATGCCTTCTGGGGCATCCCCAAGATTAGGATTTTTGGTATCCTTGAATATGACTTGGGGTGCCTTGGGCATCCCCAACCTCAGGCCCTTGCCACTCTTTATTCCATAATTCATCAAATCTTCACCCAAAACTTGAAAACTTCACAACACAAAACTCAACAGAAAACTCATGAGATCCGTTAGTATAAGAAAAATAAATCACCACTTTAGGTACTGTTGTCAACTCATTCTTTATTTATATTTGTGTAATACCTACTGTATTCTAACTTTTCCATGACTCATAACCCCCTATACGACCCATAGATACATCAAAATAAGCAAACAACACAAACAAAACATAATCTATCCAAAACAGAACAGTCTGTAGCAATCTGTAAACTTCGAATACTTCTGGAACTCTATAAATTATAATAATGAGAGAAATTTGTATATCAATCTTGTGTACAATTTTCAGATCAATTCGACGCTCTGAAAAATTTAGAAAATTCCTGGACTGGGCGCAAAAGTTTCTATTTCTCAGCAAGATCAAATCAACAACTACCATAGATCACCCCAAAGGTTTTACTTGGCTCAAACACTAATTAAAACACAAAAACACAATTACGATAGAAGTAATCATGTTCGAAACACACCAAAACAGAAGCAAAAAGCAAAAAGCAAAATAAAATTGGGTTGCCTCCCAACAATCGCTATTGTTTAAAGCCTTTTAGCTAGGCATGATGATTCCAATGATGCTCACATAAAAAGTAGTAATTGAAGCATGCAAGATAGCATCATGAATCTTGTGACAAGCACATTCAAGTCTAACCCACTTCCTATGCGTAGGGGTTTTGTGAGCAAACAATTAATGGGAGCAAGAATCAACTAGCATAGGAAGGCAAAACAAGCATAACTTCAAAACTTTGAACACATATAGAGGAGACTTGATATTATTGAAAATCCTACAAGCATATGTTCCTCCCTCATAATAATTTTCAGTAGCATCATGAAGGAATTTCACAAGATAACTTTCAAATAAAGCATTATTTCCATCATCAATTATACCATACGTGTCATCATTAAAACTTGGGGAACAAAGAATGTCATATTCATCAAGCATAGCATCCCCAAGCTTGTCATTTTGCATATCATTAGCATCATGGATATTCAGAGAATTCATACTAACAACATGGCAATCATGCTTTTCATTCAAGGAACTATCATGAATCTCCTTACAAATTTCTTCTTTCAACACTTCATCAAAATTTCTAGATTCATGATTTTCAAACAAAACTTCAAAGAGATAATCAAGTGCACTCAACTCACTAGCAATTGGTTCATCATAATTTGGTCTTTTGAAAAGATTAGCAAGTGGATGAGGATCCATATCAATAGATTTTTAGCAAGCGAAGATGCAAGCAAATAGAAGGCACATGGCAACTCAAGCAAACATAGCAACAAAAAGGGGAATGGAAGAAGGGCAAATAAAAAGTCAAATCTTTTTGGAAAATCGTTTTAGAAGTGGGGGAGAGGAAAACGAGAGGAAAATGGCAAATGATGTAAATGCAAGAGATGAGTTTGTGATGGGTACTTAGTAGGCTTGATGTAGATCTCCCCGCAACAACGCCAAAAATTGGCAAGTTGACGGGAGAGTTCTTATCCTGACTTGCTATGTATCTCCCCAGCATCGGCGCCAGAAATCCTTCTTGCTACTTCTCGAGCATGCGTTGGTTTCCGTGAAGAGGAATGGTTGATGCAGAAAAGTAGATAAGTATTTCCTCAGTTGTTAAGAACCAAGGTATCAATCCAGTAGGATATACAAGCAAGTCCCCAATATGTGTACCTACACAAAGAATCAAACTCTTGCACCCAGCGCTATAAAGGAGTTGTCAATTCCTTTAAGGTTACTTGCAAGGATGAGATCTGATAGAGATCGATTTCTTAAATGGAAATTAAAACAATAGGTAAAAGTAATGCAGCAAAGTATTTTTGGTATATTTGGTTTTAGATCTGAAAGTATAGGATGGAAAATAGACCTAGGGCCATAGGTTTCCCTAGAGGCTTCTCTCATGATAGCAAGTATTACGGTGGGTGAACAAATTACCGTCGAGCAATTGATAGAAAAGCGAATAATTATGAAGATATCCAAGGCAATGATTATGCATATAGGCATCACGTTCGTGTCAAGTAAACCGAAACAATTTTGCATATACTACTATTACTCCACACATCGACCGACTCCTGCCTTCATCTAGAGTATTAAGTTCATGAAGAACAGAGTAACGCATTAGGTAAGATGACATGATATAGAGGGATAAACTCAAGAAATATGATGAAAACCCCATCTTTTTATCCTTGATGGAAACAATACAATACGTGCCTCGCTACCCCTACTTTGTCACTAGGTGAGCACACCGCAAGATTGAACCCAAAACTAAGCACTCCCATTGCAAGAATTACCAATCGAGTTAGCCAAACCAAACCAATAACTCGAAGAGACTTGCAAAGATATGAAATCATGCATATAAGAATTCAGAACAGACTCAAATAACATTCATGGATAATCTGAACATAAACCCACAATTCATCGGATCTCGACAAACACACCGCAAAAGAGTATTACATCGGATAGATCTCCATGAAGATCATGAAGAACATGGTATTCAAGAGCAAAGAGAGAGAATAAGCCATCTAGCTCTTAGTTATGGACCTGAAGGTCTGTGGTGAATACTCACGCATCATCGGCGGGTCAATGGAGTTGATGTAGATGCGCTCCGTGATCGAATCCCCCTCTGACAGATTACCGAAAAAGGCTCCAAGATTGGATCTCTCGGGAACGGAGGCTTCTGGCAGCGGAAAAGTGTTTTTGTGGCTTGTTCTGATAATGATGGAATATTTGGGAATTTATAGGCCGAAGATTAGGGTTAGGGGAGCTGCCGTGGGCCCACAGGCCTGCCCGGCGTGGCCCTAGGGCTTGTGGCCCCACGGTGGCTCCTCTACCTTGGTTCTCAAGTCTCGTAGTTTCCTTTCGTTTCAGAAAAATTCCTTCCGAAGGTTTTATTCCGTTTGGACTATGTTCAATAGTCCTTATCTGCAAATCTCAAAAACAAGAAAAATACAGAAATTGGCGCTAGGCTCTAGATTAATAGGTTAGTCCCAAAAATAATATAAAATAGCATATTAATGCATATAAAACATCTGAAACAGATAATATAATACCATGGAACAATCATAAATTATAGATACGTTGGAGACGTATCAATCAACATGAGGGGCGCGTAGCGAATGGCTACGCGCTTGTTCCTTGTGGCGATGCCGATTGTGGTGGTGTAGTCGATCAGCCAATCCTTGGGCTTGGCGGCCCCGTTGTACTTTGGGGTGCCCCGAGGAAGAGTGAAACCGGTCGGGAATGGCTCGTAACAGATTTGGGGGCCGAAGCACGCCGGACCGATCGAGCCCTCCTCCTCGAGGAGGGCCGACTACGCCAGCCGGTCGAGACGTAGGCACGCGTCGTTGTTGTTGTGGGGGACTTGTGGTCCTAGCTGGGCCGCAAGCTCTGGGCAGATGGCCGGCGACACTGACCGCGTCGGCTCGTGCCGCGGAGGTGGCGTGTGCCCATGGCTGCACCGGCTGCCGTGAGTCAATGCCTCGTTGCGGCGGTTCCTGTGAGCCGGATGGTTGCTGTACCGGTTGTTCACAACCGGCTGCTTGTTCCCTGGCTGCTGGGAACGCTAGGGGTTGCTTGCCTCGACCCGCCAGCCGAAGACGTGAGGGGAGCAGGAGTGCTGAGCCGGGGGTGAGCAGGAGCTACTGCTCATTGGCGGTGTCGATGAGATCTTTGATGTGTTGCTCACGCGAGGCATGTCAGGGAGTCCTGGATTAGGGGGTCCTCGCATAGCCGACCTATGATTCATGGGCCAAACTGTATGGGCAGCTAGGCGGGCATCGGATGATCGAAGACCACCTGCGCCAGATGGAAGCTCTGAGGAGTCGTGACATATTCTCCAATTTATTAGCTGTAGTTAGGCATGTTATCTCTTCGGCATGTAACCGACCATGTGTAAGCCTAGGACACCCTCGACATCTATATAAGCCGAAGGGTCTTAGGGTATAGGGACAGAACAACTCATCTAGGGTTAGCTATACGATCTCGAGGTAGATCGAATTTCTAACCCCTTACATAATCAATACAACCAAGCAGGACGTAGGGTATTACCTCCATAGAAGGGCCCGAACCTGGGTAAAATCGTGTCCCCTTTATCTCCTATTACCATCAATTCCAGTCTCACAGTTCGGGACCCCCTACCTGAGATCCGCCGATTTTGACACCGACATTGGTGCTTTCATTGAGAGTTCCTCTGTGAGCACCAATAGAATCGATGGCTCGCCCCGTCGCAAGTAGAGGGATCTGTATCGAGGGGACTCTCACCCCCGATCAGAGTTTCATCGGCAACGATATCTTGTCGCATGCCGGCCCGGTCGGTCGTCATGGCCAGATCGTAAGGTTTCCCCCAATCAGAGTATCAAGTTCGGAACCCTAGAGTTTGTGGTTGATTCACGGGGAACACTCATTCTAATGGAACCCTCAACCTTCGAAGAAAAACTTGCAAGTCCGGATGCTTTGGCGTCCAAGACATTGGGTCCCACGGTGGAACGGAACATAGATCCGCTTCGGTGTAACTCTCAAACCATCACACCACTTGACGAATCCACTCGTATCAGCTGCATGCATGCTGCTATTGCCTCGTTCTTAAACGAGTTGTTTGATCGGATCGAAGCTATGCGTATATCGGATGACCAGGTTCCGATCTATGATCGGCTCGGTATCAGACCCGATGACAGGGAGATTCATGTCCCTCCGGTCACCCACCTTGTCGCTACCATCGAGTGTCTGGCTGCAGATTCTGCCCGACAGCCGGAATTGAAAACCATATATACTTTGGTCCTCGATCTCCAAGACCCCGTCGATGAATCAGAGGCAGGGAATCGCTTTAAAGCCGGACCGCGACCGGTCCAGGATCCGTTGGACAATTTGGAAACTGCTATTCCGAACACTCGTTGCGACATGAAACCAAAAAATTTCCCACCCACCGCCCAAGATGATCATCCAAGTACAGCGCCGAAGCCCATGTCTTCGGACTTTCGGGATATCAAGGAACTACAAGGAGAATTAGTCCACCACTTTTGGGCAAAACTCCTACTCTCTAGGAGCAGAGTAAAAGGTCTTAGTGACAAAGATGTAATGGAAAATTACATTCGCAATTGCCATGATGAAGGGATTCTCAATGCCCTGGCCTGCCGACGCATAAGCGACTTTTCAGAGTTATCCCAATTGGTACATAAGTACTATGCCATGGAGAGTGTCTGGCAATCCAAGCGATTGTTCTCGGAACCAATTTTCTCCGAACACCCTAGAGGATCTCGAAAAAATAGGATACCTCCAAATCGTCCAGCCAGGTATGAACCCGTCGAAAAAAGAAACAAGTCCCTGTCTGGGACCGGTACCGTCCTCGATGGAATTTTCGATAAACCTTGCCCCATTCATTCCATGTTGTTAAACATGAACCCAATATATAGCCTACGAGCTTGCTGGGTCCTCAGGAAAGTCATAAAAAATGGTGAGGCCATCCTCGACACACCTTCGTCGAACATGCGCTCTCCTTCACCACCCGGATTTAATGTCGAAGTCCTGACGGTCTATGATATCTTCCCCTCGAGGAGCAGGCGTAAAAGAGCTCTTAGGGAGCACGAGCAAGTCTGCCATGTGGCAGCTACTAGCCCATGGGCAGACGTACCGATTACTTTCGGGGACACTGACCAGCCGCCCATCCTTCCCGGTCATTCACCGGCCGCTCTAGTCTTCAATCCCATCATTGATGGATACAGGCTACATAAAGTGCTAATGGATGGAAACAGTGGTCTTAACCTCATATACGAGGCCACTCTGCAAAAATATAGTTCGACCGATCTCGCATCAAATATAGCAACACGACCTTCCGGGGAATTATCCCAGGGAAAGAGGCACGTTGTTCCGGATGTATCATGCTGGACGTTGTGTTCGGTACGCCCGAAAACTATCGATCCGAAGAACTTCTCTTCCACATCGTCCCCTTCCCAAGTGGCTATCATGCCCTATTGGGACGCAACGCCTTTACAAAGTTCCAGGCTATACCCCATATAGGTATATGAAACTTAAAATGCCGGGACCAAATGGAGTGATCACGATCGCTAGTGATCTGAACATAGCCCTTTGGGCTGAAAACAAAATGACAGCACTCGCCCTCGAGGCATTAGCGGAAACTTTCACCATCGAAGAGTTGACCGCTCTATGGTCGACAGTTAATAGGGACGATGTGATCCTTAGCAAAAGGCCCAAGTCCACGTCCTTTAAACCCATAGAGGAAATTGTCAAATTTCAAGTGCATCCAACGGACCCCAATAAGACAGCGTCCATTGGAGCCCAGCTCGATCCCCTCATGGGCGAAGCATTGTGGAATTTCATCCGCGAAAATTGGGACATTTTCGCCTGACATCCTTCCAATATGCCCGGAATCCCACGTCGGCTCACTGAACATAGCTTAAACATTATTACAGGCTTTAAGCCCATAAAACAGACGGTGCGCCGCTTCTCAGAACCCAAACAACAAGCCATGGGTGAAGACTTAGCCAAATTTCTCGAGGCCAGATTTATTCGGTATATTAAACACCCCTAGTGGCTAGCAAACCTGGTGATGGTACCTAAGAAAGACAAGTCACGACGGTCGTGTGTTGATTTCAAAGAGCTCAACAAAGCATGCCCCAAGGACCCTTTCCCCTTATCATGCATAGACCAGATCATTTATGCCACAACTGGACACGATTTGTTGTGCTTCCTCGATGCTTACTCTGGATATCATCAAATTAAAATGAAGGAATCCGATCAAGCGGCTACTGCATTCACCACCCCCTACGGGCAATTTTTCTTCAACATGATGCCCTTTGGGCTAAAAAACACCGGGGCCACATACCAGCGCATGATCCAAACCTGCCTCGTGATACAGCTCGGAAAGACTGTCAAGGAATATGTGGATGATGTGGTAATCAAAACCAGACATGTCGACCAGTTGATCGACGACTTACGTCAAACTTTCGCTAATCTACACGAATATGATATGAGTCTCAATCCGGAAAAATGTGTATTTGGAGTTCCCTTTGGTAAGCTGCTTGGATTCATCATCTCCTATAGAGGAATAGAGGCAAATCCAGCTAAAATTTGTGCTTTATCAGAACTTTCAATCCCCATAGAGCTGAAGCATGTCCACAGGCTAGTCGGGTGTGTATCGGTGTTAAGCCGCTTTATCTTCCGCCTCAGAGAAAAGACTTTGATGCTCTATAAGCTGCTGAAACAGACCAACAATATCGAATGGGACGACGAAGCAGTGGTTGCGTTAGAAGAAATCAAAACACTACTGGCAACCAACCCCATACTCACGGCACCAGGTGCAGGCGAGCCCATGTTGTTATACATATCGGCCACCAACAAAGTCGCCAGTGCGGTGCTCGTCATTGAACAAGATGAGGAGGGACATAAATTCTGGACTCAGAAGCCGGTATATTATGTGTCAGAGGTGCTAACGTAGTGAAAGTCCAGATACCCACATTATCAAAAAATATCCTATACAGTATTCATGGCATCGAGGAAACTTAGACACTACTTCCAGGAGTGTGCGGTAATGGTGGCATCGGAAGTCCCCTTGAATGATATAATCAACAACAGGGACGCCACCGGTCTCATAGCCAAATGGGCCATTGAGCTCCTTCCCTTTGAAATAACCTACAAGCCACGCCGCGCCATTAAATCTCAGGTACTGGCAGACTTCCTGGCTGAATTGACAGAGGCCGAGCTCCACAAGGAGTATAGTGCATACCCCCATTGGAAAATGTACTTTGATGGATCCAAGACCTTGGCCGGTATGGGGGTTGGAGTTATCCTCACATCCCTCACAGGCGACAATGTGAGATACGTGTTGCAAATAGTGTATGTCGACTCCAACAATGCCGCCGAATATGAAACTCTTCTCCATGGTCTTCGGATGGCGATGTCAATGGGCGTACGATGGCCAGAGGTACGGGAAGACTCAAACTTGGCCATATCCCAAATTAACGACGAGTTCGATGCCAAAAATCCGAAGATGGCGGCATATAGAAACGCTGTCCTCAAGATATCTGCTCGGTTCGAGGGGTTGGAATTCCACCATGTTGCTCGAGACAACAACCAAGCCGTCGATATACTGGCCCGTATGGGAGCCAAGCATGATCCCGTCCCGAGAAACACCTTCTAGGAGCATCTCTTCAAGCCCTCCATAGTGTGGCACGAAGACGATAATGGCGCCGCTCCGAGTACAGCAGATGAAGTTGTTCCTCCTATAAACGAGCCAGATGATGGCATTATCGGCAGCTCAACGATGAATGAGATGCCCTTGGCTCATGAGGTAATGGCAGTAATTGCGCCATGGACAGAGCCCTTCCTCGCTTACCTTCTTCACAAGGAACTCCCCGATGATGAAACTGAGGCACGGTGCATAGTTCTGCGATCCAAGGCCTATAATGTACACGAGGGTGAGTTATACAAGAAAATCACCACCGGAGTATTACAGAGGTGCATATCCGAGGAAGAAGGACGGGTGCTCCTCGCCGAAATCCATGTAGGAATGGGCGGGCATCACGTCGCGGCAAGATCCCTTCCCGGCAAGGCCTTCCGAGCCGGTTTCTTTTGGCCTACAGCTCGGACGGATGCCCAGTCACTTTTTCAACATTGCGTTGGGTGTCAACTCTTCGCAAATCAAAGTCACATGGCCACAACAGCTCTTCAAACTATTCTGATCACCTGGCCTTTTGTGGTCTGGGGGTTGGACATAGTCGGACCCCTTAAAGGGGGAACCAAGAAAAATAAATACCTACTGGTCATGGTTGACAAGTTCACCAAATGGATAGAAGCAAAGCATGTTAAATCGTCTAAATCCGGACCAGTGATTGACTTTATATCTAGCGTAGTACACCATTACGGTGTCCCGCGTAGTATAATAATGGACAAAGGATCCAACTTCACGACCCAAGAGGTCAAGGACTGGTGCGCAAAAATGGGCATAAAGCTTGATTATGCATCGGTCTATCATCCGCAGACCAATGGACAGGTCAAGCGAGCAAACGGTCTCATTATGAGCGGCATCAAGCCATGTTTGGTCCGATCTCTTCATGAGTACAACTGACATTGGGTGGAGGAACTCGACTCCATTCTATGGGTCCTGCGTACCACCTTTAATAGATCAACGGGTTACACAACGTTTCTTATGGTCTATGGGGCAGAGGCAGTTCTCCCCTACGATATTATCCACGACGCACCAAGAGTGCACATGTACGAGGAAAAGGAGGCCGAGTTGGATTGGCAGGACGACGTAGACGCCTTGGAGGGGGAGCGGGACATAGCTCTGGCTTGATCCACTCTTTATCAACAGCAAGCTCGGTGGTACCAAAGTAGGGAGATCAGGGGAAAAGCATACAATGTAGGAGAACTCGTCCTACGGCTCCCAGAGAATATAGAAGCACAAACTCAACCCCAAATGGGAGGGTCCTTTCATCAAAAACAAAGTGCTCGTGGGAGGGGCCTATCGCTTGCGTAGTCCATCCGATAACCGGCTTGAACCAAATCCATGGAACGCAGCTCATCTTCGGCGCTTCTACGGATAAACCGTTGTCGTCTAAATTCCCCTACATTTTTTCCTTTTTGTTATTTTTTGCCTTTTTTGCCTTTTCCCTTCCCACTCTGCTGTTTGATAGGGACAATTTCATTCCTTACCCTATGTTCGGCTTTACCAATCTTGTACTACAGATAATTGGCATACACCATAAAGTGTTAAATCCGAACACAGCACGTAGGGGCTTCTTTCAATAGCCAAAAATTTATTTGCTCGTACTTACCGGGTGCGCATGTTTCTTTTGCCATGGTCTAGCCATCATATGCATCAATTCGAACTAAGACTTTGCCAAGCTGGGTTGCCTCACTCTTGTGATTACTCTCTATGTTCCCGATTGTTTGGCTAGAGAGTAAAGGGAGCACCTCTGCGATTGTTAGGACTGGGTCATCCGGACACGTACCTCAGACGGGTGAAGCCGAAAGCTAGCTATCTTACGTAGACAATTGGTCGGCTATGACGGAAACACCTTATACGGCTCTGGTTGCTATTACCGTTGTTTGGGTCTTTTCTTCCCAAAGGACACTTAGCCGCATACTGCAAGTATGCGGATTTCTATCTATTCTCTTTGTAGAACCCTGACGAAAGGTATTGATAGAGGTACTATTTTCATCGCAAGATGTTTCTTACGCTACGTCGTAATATAACATATCTTTTTGTGTGCTTTCTTTCTGTTCGCGCCACATGGCCGGATTGCCTGGTTCCCCGAATACAGTTCGCTCTCTTGCGAAGGAATGATAAGGAGGAACACTCCTGAGCTCTTCGCACGGGAGGGAGAAGCCGATGGCCGGTTAAGACAAAGTTTACAACACAGATTGTTTATACACATGCACATATAAATTACATGTGCGGTTGCTGATCGAGATCATCAATTATTGTGTTGAGGGGGCAGTCTGCTTGCGAAAGATGGGCGACTGGCATCACCTGGTCATATACCAAGTGGAGTGGCACTTCTTTTCCATCCATTCCCACAAAACCAACCCGCGCCATATGCATGGGTTTAAGTCCGGTGAAACGGGTCTTGACCATTGCCTACACCTCCCGTGCTCCATCGCGGTAGGCCGAAGTCTTCCACAGCTCGAACCTATCCTGAGCCCCCTTAAATCAATCCACAAGTGTGGCTAGCCCTTTAGGTGGCTGTTCGGTGGGCCATAGTGCCTTCACCATCCCTTTCATTGCTTTTTGCACGCGCTTATGGAGAGAGGTCAGCTTCTTCAGCAGGTCCCCTTGGTATGATTTAATCTCCTCTTTAGGATGCCCGGGCAGGAGGCCTGCACATAGGATAATAGCGCAGTTACTATCATTCCCTACATCGGAAATATTTACTGATAGCGGAATCTTACTTACCAAATACACCCTTCTGAAGCTTTCGATTCTCTTCTTGAGCTTGGGCCAATTGGGTCTTTAAACTCTTTATTTCTTCGGCCTGTTTTTGTATAACGAGGCAGCCATCCTGATGCTGGGACTCCACATACCTCTGAGAATCCCGGGCTTCTTACAACTGCCTTTCCATATGTCCTATTGATTCGGCTGTTACACGGAATCCATATGTCAGGCACGATGATATAAAAAGATTAGCAGTAAATGCATACTCACCATGGGCCTCTCGCGTAAATCTCTTCACTTGTGCTAGTTCGGCCTTCACGGATTGTACTTCATGTGGCTCTCCTCGAGTTCCTTGGCCAATTGCTTGGATTGTTGCTTTGAGGCTTGCGTTAGCAGTCAAACAGTGTGGAGATCCCTAATTCATTGGTTCTAAAACAAATTAAGGCTCAGGGGCTACTAGGCTTACACAAGTATTTAGATTCTATAAAATCCGATCACTTACCTAAATGTTGGTTGTTATCAGCTTCATAGCTTTGCCGAATCCAGATCGGGTGGCCCCGAGGTGTACATCCGCCGAGTGTAGGGCGCCGAACTCCTGGTCAGAGAAAATTGGGTGCCGCATGGCCTCCCATCTGTGCCGATGATGCATGGCACTCTCCACCTCCGATTTGGTGACGGATACTCCATCACCAGATTCGGCGGGCGCCGGATTGTCCATGGGGGCTTCTGTAGAAGAAGCTGCATGGGTCGTGGCCCGGGAGCTTCGGGTGTCTCCAGACACCTAGGTAGCCCCTTAGGTAGGAGAGGATGGGGTGTTTCTCCTAGGTATTTCAATGAAACGAGCTGCTATTAGACTCTACTAACTACAACAATAAAGCAGATAATCGGACAATGTACCTTCGGGATGAGCGGACAGGTGGATTCGTCCCCATGTCCGGCTCCTTTGCAGGGTCCCGGTTGGCCTCGGATTCTGCCGAAGCTTTGGGTGCTGGCGCATGGCACACGAATCGGTGGTGCTAGGGGGTCAGGACCGGCACGTCCGGGGCGCTCTTGGTAGCGGGCCTCTTGCGAGGGGGAGTTTTTCTTCTTGCCCGCGGCAGGGATGGAGAATGACCCGGGGTAATCAATTATGATAGCCATCGTGGTCTGGACGATGTTGTCCTGGAAATAGACTCCGTTTTCGAAGTCAAGGAGAAGATTTGGGTCCTTGTTGAAACCCGAATTGTTGTCGTGTGAATGGTTCTCGGGCTGAGGAGCCGGACAGTTGATTGTCTCGATGAAACTCCTCCATTCTTGTTCACGCCAAGACCTCGATCAAATAGAGTGCGGAATGAAACCCTGAACTATTTCATGATTGAAAAAGAAAGCCTTACCTGTTTGATGGGATTGTGGGCCGAATACCCTTCCTTGGTTGACGGCGGAATGAAGTCTTTTTGCTCTCCTTTGTACAGGTCGGCAAGTGCGGCGGCCAACATTGTTGGGTTAGCGGGACCTAGTTTTCGGGAGCGCGTGGCGTTGCTTGTCCCATTGTATCGCCATAAGGGGTGTATCCTCTATTGGAGGGGTTGCACACAATGGCAGATAGCGGCAGCCATGACATCAATCATGGTCAGTCGGTGGTGGACAAGCATCTCCACCTGTGCGGCCAGGCGTCGCACTTCGGCACTTTCCTCTTGAGATGAGTTGTTGGGTCACCAGTTATACCTCTTCTTCGGGAGGAGGTCGGAGTGTTTAGGAAGACCTATCCGAGTTGGTTCAAACAGGGGGACATCTTCAATATAGAACCACTCCGAGGATCATTCTTCGGATTTCCTCGATGTGCCTGTCGGATCCCCCGTCCCCGCTATGTGGCATACTTCGGCCCCGCCGACCTCTAAGATTATCTTGTCCCGAGTTTGGGGGACGAGGTAGAAGTATTCCCTCCACAAATCAAAATGTGCTTCGCACCCTAAGAACATCTCGTAGAGGGCGACAAAGCCTGAGATGCGTAAAATTGACCTTGGAGTGAGATGGTGGAGTTGGATCCCGTAGAACTCCAGTAACCCCCTCAGGAACGGATGGATTGGAAACCCAAGCCCCTGGAGGAGGAAGGGGACGAAGCACACGCACACCCCCTTGTTTGGATTGGGGAAGCGCTCGTTGAAAACCTCGTCACCATAAGAGAACCGACCTGCTGGGGTCGCCACCAGATTTGATGGTGGAAGATATCCTTGGGTCTCCAGATTACGGAGCGACAGGAGTGTTACGGAACAGCTAGTCCAATCTCCTGGGCGCTGGTCGTACTTACTTGTGAAGGAGCTGGGAGCGTTAGCCATGTTTTGTGTGGAGCTTCCGCTAGGAGTTTCTTTCGACGAGAGGGAAGAAGAAGATGTGGTCTGAACCACGATTTTGTTTGGTTAAATGGGTTGGTGCCTCCGTTGCGGAGGGGTAACATTGTAAAAATCGTTGGTCACTCGCCTCCCCACGATGCGCGAAAGTCGACGAACTCGCGCAATTATTATAATAAACTTGCGCCCGCGATGCCTGGGATCTTACCGAAGACTGGTTGGTTGCCAAACAAAGAAGGATGAGGGACTCGCCTTGCAAGCCGAAGACGATGACATAAGGAGACCGACCAAATATATATCAACATTGAAGGCCAGTCTAGGGGCTACTAAGGGAGTCCTGGATTAGGGGGTCCTCGGATAGCCGACCTATTGTTCATGACCTGGACTGTATGGGTCGCAAGGTGGGCATCAGATGATCGAACACCACCTACGCAAGATGGAAGCTTCGGGAAGTCCTGACGTATTCTCCAAGTTATTAGCTGTAGTTAGGCATGTTATCTCTTTGGCATGTAACCGACCATGTGTAAGCCTAGGACACCCTCGGCATATATATAAGTCGGAGGGTTTTAGGGTATAGGGACAGAACAACTCATCTAGGGTTAGCTATACAATCTCGAGGTAGATCAACTCTGTAACCCCTTACATGATTAATATAACCAAGCAGGACGTAGGGTATTACCTTCATAGGAGGGCCCGAAACTGGGTAAACTCGTGTCCCCTTTGTCTCCTGTTACCGTCGATTCTAGTCTCAAAATTCAGGACCCCCTACCCGAGATCCGCCGGCTTTGACATCGACAGCGCGCTCTTCCCCTACCAAGGTGACCAAGTCCTCGTAGGCTACCTTGGCGGCCTGCAGGTTGGCCGTAGGGGTGTCGTAGACGGGCAAGTTGTCGCCGAGGATTTCCGCGACCATGCGGCCACGGTCGCGCACAGCCTCACGCCGGCTGGGTTCGGTGCCAGTTGGGGTGAGACCATAAGTGGAGGCGTACTCCCGCTGAGCGGCCTCCATATGGCGCTGCTCAGCCACGAGGGCGCTAGCGTCCTCAAACAGTGCCGCCTCTAGCTCGACAACGATGGTGTCTGGGTTCACCATCGGGGCAATGGGAGTGCTTAGCCCCCTAAGGGTAGTGCCGAGCGGATCTGAGGTGCCGGTACGGGCAGCGGCCACGTGGGCCTCGGCCCATGCATGGCCGGAGGAGGTGGATGAAACAGTGACCATCACCTCCATGCAGATGTGGGAGCCGTTGGGCTCGGCCGGGAGGAGATCCCCAACGGACGAGGGCGGATCAGTGCAGCAGAGCACCTGGCTAGGGTACTCGTCAGTTGCTAGCTCGTTGGCGAGACTCGGCTTGCCGAACCGTTTGATGAGCGTGGCGATGTCAAGCGCAAGGTCGCCACCGAGGCGTTTACCAGGGAAACTGACATTGTTGCCAGCAAGGCCTGCCGGAGCAAGCCCCCACGCGCCTGCGGTTCCATCCGGACGCAGAGCGGCCGGCGGAGGTAGTGAAGGGTCTCGCCCGGAGCGTGACTCTGGTTGGCGCCGCATATGGCCCCACGATGGGCGCCAACTATCGTCGTTTTCTCAGGACAGATGCCATGGGTAGGCTTATCGAAGGTGGTTGGGTCCGGAGGACGCCGACGGGCTCCATTGGCGGGATTAGGCACAAGCGGCAGTGGACGCAAGAAGTACCCAGGTTCAAGGCCCTCCGTGGGAGGTAATACCCTTAGTCCTGCTAGGTCTAGGTTGATAGATGAGGGTGGTTACAATGGTGCTCCTAAAGTTGTTGTCGAGGGGTGGAGGAAAGAGCAGCCAGCTCCTTCTCCTTCGCTACGTGAGTGGATGTGGGAGGAAGAGATCCTGTGTGTGCTCGTTCGTGTGTCCCCTTTGCATGGGGGGGCTCGGGGGGGTATAGGCCAACCCTCGGCTTACAATATTTCTAAAGTGTCGGTTATGGGGACCCGGCGGGCAGCCTCTTAGGCCAGCCAGGGGGACCGCCCGCCGCGTCTTGTTGTCGGTAGGGCCCACTGGCTGCGCTGTCCCATCGCCCTCTGGGGCCTGCCGACCAGCTTCGCAATTGGCCCAAGCTCACCTGCCGCGACACGGGCTGCCCCAAGTGGCGTCGCTTAGCGCCAACCGGCCGAGGTCTCTGGTACGGCCGGCAGCGCTGTAGCCACACAGAGGCGGGTAATGGAGTAGGTTGGGGCGTGCCGGCACAGTTTCCCCGCTCGGTCGTGGTCAGCCAAGGTCAGGGGTACGACCGGCTGCACTGTAGCCATGCGCGCTCACGTGTCAACAATTGTTGTGGCCACATTGGGGCTCGTCGTGGGAGTCTTGTCTTGTCGTCGTACCCACACACAGAGAGATGGGATGGGGGCCTGTTCAATCGAGGGTCAACGAAAGAGCCATCCTGGAGGCAGCCGGCCAGGGCTGAGCCAGCTCCCCGGCCAGCCGGCCATGAGCTAGCCGGCAACGAGCCTGCCGGTCGCGCGCCAGTTGGCCACGAGGCATCCGGTAACGTACCCGCCGGCCAAGGACGAGCTCGTGACATGATTTTTCTTGAAGCGGGGGGGAGGGAGGAGAACCCCGTAGCTTTGTCCTACCTAGGGGTAATAACCCCGTCAGTTCTCATCCTCGGCCACTTGCCCCGCCAACGCGTGTGCTGCTGCGTCCGGCTGCACTACCTCTTTGTTGCGAACGACGCGTTGAGAAGCGCGGCCTCATAGAGCGCTCGTTGGTCCGCAACAAAGTTCGGGTTTGTCGCGACCATGGTGGCCATGACCTCCTCGCTTGCATGCTCGATGTAGATTTGGCCCTCCGTCGGTCAGTGCTACTCGAGAAGGCATGGGTTGTATCATTGCTCCTCCTGCGCGTGCCAGAACACTGACATAGGAGCCAACGCAGGCTACTCTTCCTCCGCAATGGCGGTGTCATAGTGTGCTTGCGTCTGCTCCATGGTCAAGCCAACAAGCACAAGTGCAGGTCGGTCTCAGCGTGGTGTCATCGTCCAAGAGCATCTTCATCGTGAGATTGTCGTCAGAGATCTTAGGCGGGCTAGCCGGCATGTTGTGTTCGATCCGCCAAGTGCGACAGGACTGTCAAGCAACCGCAAGGACAAACACCTTGTGCCTCATCTCCGACGATAGACTATCCCACAAAGCGTTCCGCTCATGGTCATGGCGGATGTGGTAGATGAAGGAGGATGTGGAGCGGATGTGTTGTGGTGTGTAGTTAGCAGGGAGTGATCGCCTCTAAATAGTAGATTGTGGTGCGGCCAAGAGACCGGGTGCGTCAATACATGACGATATAGTTGGTTCCTCAGGCGACGAGAGCCTTCTTAATGATGACATACAAACGGACGGGATTTGAATAGACATGGTAGATATCACTACAGGAATTCAGTTACTTGTCGTGTGCTAGATCTTTGTCGTCTGCTAGCGGACGTCAAAGAAAGCCTTTGCCATCAGCTTACAAAAAATGGACGACAAAGGATGGGAAGACGGCAAAGAAAGTCTTTTCCATCAGCCCTCCCTTTGTCGTCGTCTAGCGGACGACAAATATTGGGCAGGCAGACGGCAAAGGTCACGGGCGGGCCCCACTGCACCCTAGGTATATCGTTGTTGTCGAGTAAGATTTGCCATCTGCCTCCCCCTCTTTGTCGTTCGCTAGCGGACAGCAAAGAGGACGTCCCCCTAACGGTCATGGCACTAGCAAATGGCAAAGAGCCCCCCCCATAACGGCCAGATCCACCTCCACCCCCCTCACTCACCCGCATCTCCATCCCACCCCACCATCGCGCCACCAGCCTCTCTCTCCCTCTGGCGCTCCCGCCCCACCCGACGCCCATGGGAAACCGCCCCCATCCATCGGCCGCTCACCCCCACCGACCGCCCCGCCTCCCCGCGGTGATCCCCTCCTCCCTGTGGCTCCCTCTCTCTATCCCTCCCTCTCCCTCCCTCCCGCTGCTCCTCGACACCCACCGGCCGCCCCGCCGTCCCACCACCCCACGGCAAGTCCCCCTCCATGTGGCCCCGCGGCCCCCACCCACCGGCCGCCACCCCCACCCACCGGCCACCCCTTCGTCCCGCTGCTCATCGGTCGGCCCGCCGTCCCGTCGCCCTTGCAGCGAGCGCCCCCTTTCCGCGGCGCCCCACCACCTCCCTCCCAGTCCATTCCACCGGGCCCCTCCTCCACCAGTACCTTCAAAGGTAATTTTTTTTATTATTTTTTTATGTTAATTTGTTAGTTAGTTAATTTAGGTTGGTTAGTTAGTTAGGTTCGTTTAGGTTAGTTAGTTAGTTAGTTAGTTGAAGCAATTTACGAACTTATATTCCTTGGTGATAACAGACCAAACGTCATAGTCTTCAAATGTTATTGGTTCCAGCTGAAGGAGACTAGAAGGACTCATGAACATATAGGGATAGTCGAAATCAAACAAAGCACCCATTTAGATGTTCCCGATGTCTATATTATGGGTCAACAGACGACCCAAGTTTTCTATCTACCGTGGGCCTGCCAAACTAATCAAAATCTGAAAGGTTGGGATGTCATTTATGATGTGCCGCCACATTTTAGACCACCTCCCCTCAATGAAGATGATTATGAACCTCACATTAACCCAAACACATATGAAGGAGAATTCTTTTAAGAAACACGTCTTTCCAAAAAACATTTCAAGAACCGCTCTACCTCAGCCCAAAACATTGAGGTAGATAGCGACAGTGAATCCGACTTCACCCCTGAGCCGGAACAAGAAGAGACGGAAGAAGAAGAGGTTACTGCTATGGATGACCTCTCAATGCTTGACCTTTACATAAAGGAGGCCTTCCACATGTTGCTGGCGATAGTGATGATGATGCATTTATTAATGATAGTGATGATGATGATGATGCATTTATTGATCCCAGAGCATATATAGACGATGAAGATTATTATTAGTTCATGTGAGGTATACATGATGATGATACGCTCAAATTATATATATACATATTACTATTCATGTCGGTATTCAGTTTTTTTATGTTGTACTAATTGTGTCTACTCTTTATCATGAGCAGGTCTTGTAATATAGTGGGCGCGGGTCAAGAGCAATCCGAGGATCCTTCATCGGCGCATGGTGGGAGGGGTACTTCCATTCCACCCCAAACTCTCCGGAGAGCGTTGTACGACAGTATTGGCTCACCCGAGGGCACTTCTTCATCGATTAAGTTTCCCACAGGGAGAGGAGGTACAGGGAAGAAGAGAGCTCCTAAAGCTACACGTGGTGGCTGCGGGAGAGATACGAAGGCTGCTACACCTTCCTCGCTGCCACCCGTAGCTCATTCACCAGAGCATAGGACTGCTACGGTGGACTCGTCTGAGGTGGAGGCTACAAGGACTCTTGTCCGCGAGCCTCGAGATTTTTACTAAGGGGGTAGGTGTTGTAACACTCCAAAAAATTTGATTTGTTTTTTATAAAATTCTATATTGGATTTGGAGGAAGTTATTGAATTATTCTAAGAAGACCCTTCTCCTAAAAGCTTTTGATGACAAATATTTTATGAAACCTTCTCAATTTTGATTCTGGTCTTGAGGGTTTTACAACATGTGTTGGTTACACACAGATACTCTTGGGATAGATTGCTATTTCTTTTATTAAAAAGAATTTCTATGTAATGGGATTTATTCTTTCCTATTCA
Organism: Hordeum marinum; assembly: GCA_022496015.1. Classification (NCBI taxonomy): domain Eukaryota; kingdom Viridiplantae; phylum Streptophyta; class Magnoliopsida; order Poales; family Poaceae; genus Hordeum; species Hordeum marinum. The sequence continues at coordinate 403,115,409 of CM039677.1, forward strand.
AAAATAACCCTATGCTACTCTCTTGCAATGACTTGCATTTCAAATTTTCTTCCTAAACCCTCCTCCCTACTTTGGGTCAAGACAAGCATGCTATTCCAGCAAGGTTCAACCTACTCTCAATTTCTTTTCTATTTATGCTTCCTCAAATCATTTTCTGTGATTTATTTTGTACCCCTCTAGTTTACAAAGGAAGTATCAGATTCCTTTAAGCTTTGGTCCCAAATAAATTACCCTAGCTACTCCTTGGTACCCTCAACCTATATCACCAAAGATCTCCTGGTCCCCAGTTCAAAAATTTCAAAGTTTGTTTACTACAAATTTGGATCAGATTTGCCATTTTTGATGCAATTCATTCTTCCACCTTTCCAAAAATTCTGAGAAAATTTGAGGAGCTTCTAGATGCATCAAGAGGCCATCCCTCCAAGTTTCAGCTCTAGAAAAATTTTCCACGTGCGTCAATCATTTTATCGAGCAGCTGGCGTGCACTATTTCAGTCAAGATTCAGAGTTTCAGTGAAAGCTTCAGAGGCAGTGTCATTTTTCGTTAGTTGTTAGTGTCAATCTCGCTAGTGTTTGCCCTGGCGTCTTGCTCCATGTTCCTCCTTCTTAACCTGGACGCCGCATGTACGGTTTGCTGGTTGTGGGCGTCGGTGGTGAGCTGGCACGCCAACACCAACCCCTTCCACGGCAACATGGTCGCCGGCCGCCATCGCCAGAAGCCTTCTCTGCAGAACGTCGTAGCACAGCACCGCCCACTCCACCACGAGCCTCCGCGTGGCCGTTCTCTTCTCTGCGCGCGTTGTAGAACTATCGTTGTGGCCTAGAGCTAGAGAGCGCGCCCTCTGCAGCCGGTGCGTGCCCGTGAGGTCATTCCGTCGAGGCCGTGGTAATAGACCAAATTTGATCGAGATTAGACCATAAATGAAGCCCTATTTGTCATAGCAACCTGCCCTGCAGCCGTAACCTCCTGCTAGCCTCGCCGACCACCGTGATCCGCACCGGATATATTTCCTGACATGGCAACTGCCTCGCCCGCCTATAAATAGGAGGGCCCGAGCCACCCATCGACCCAACACCACTTCACAACCTACCCAGACTTCGCCCAGACTCTACGAGGACCTCGAGGAGGTCTTCTTCCTCACCTTCGGCCGCCCCGATCCGCTTTGGATGCCAGGAAAATTCGCCCTGGTGAAGGCATGTTCTCGGCCCAAACCTCGTTAGCTCTATCCTCGTTGATCCCCTCTTCTGACCCACACGTCAATTTGGCGTCTGCAGCTCTGTCCGGCGAGATCCATCATTGCCCGAAGCTGCCGTCCAGCGGAGAGGAAGCGGCTGTCGCCATGGTGCTCTCCAATGTCTCCTTCCACCACTCATCGACGCGGAATAGACCCGTGAGTGCAACCGTCCCCTTGCCCTCCTCTGGATCGCTGTCGATTGTCATCGGTGACCACCGCAAGCCTCTGTCACCGGTGGGATTTTTAAACCTGACGGGTGGGACCCCCTCGTCGGGATTCTATTCTTTTCGAACCGTTCTGAAAAGGCCTTCCGGCAGAGTTTGTTTTCTCCTTGAGTTGGCGTATTTCCATTGAAACGTTTTCTATTTTTCAAACTACCCCTGGATAATTTTATATTTATAAAAGATTAGTCCCTGCACTAAAACCTTTATAACTTTTAAACAAAAGATTATTTGGAGTCGATTCTTTTTTTGTCATCTCTACTTTTCTATCTAGTTTTTATATCATATTTATTTGAAAAATACCTGGAACAATTTTTATGCAGGCACGGTGTTTACGTTAGAATTCGATATTTTATCTGACGTAGATACCGAAGGAGGTGACGGTGCCGTTAATTTCGCCGAGCTAGACTCTGACTACTCTGAACCAGGCAAGCATGATTGAACCTTTGATATGATGAGTGTTTTCATGTTTGCTTGAGTGGTTATTCTCATGGCATGTTTATATAAGCATTTGTTGAATGTCATATTTCATGCATAGTAAGTTGCAAGTGAGCTACAAACTTGATGTGATCATGAAATGATGAAACAACCTAGTCATGTGGTGGCATGATAGGTTCTAGGCTAGTATTGTTGGAGCATGCCAGTTCTATAACAAACTGTTTAACTCTAGTGTTGACATAGATCGAGTCTTGTCCCCGTTCTCCTTCTTTTCGTACTGCCACATGTTTTGTGCAATGAATACGGTTTAGTAAGTTGCAAACCTCTTCCCATGTACACACCAAATAGAGGGGTCGTGATGAGGGTTCCATGGCCCTAGATTAAAGCCCATCATCCGGTCAGGGGGCATGGGTGTTTCCGGTTGGGACCGAGAGGGGGGCACCCCTTAGAGCACGCGATGTAAATGTGATCCCATGCTATTCGAGGTGTTGGCCTCTCCGTCTTAAGGTTTTTCTTGACCGTTGCCTAGGGTGATACCTAGCATCGGTATGTGAAATGGGTGTGTACTGGTTAGGTGTGTTTTCTTCTAAAATACCATAGACGGAACTAGTCCTTTGTGACTACTGAAATCTGTTGGTTGTGGGTAAAGAGTACAACCTTTGCAGAGTCAAAACTATTCAAATAGTCGTGTCCACGGTCAAGGACATTGGTTGACAGGTCAAGTGTCGGTCTCAGTGTCAGTCTTTGGAGAACTAATATGTTAAATAACGGAAGTAAACTTAGATGAATATTATTCCTGTGGATTGACTAACCTGCTTACTATTATGTACCGAGTATTCCTTGGGATGGTGCTACCTCCCGGATTATTCGTATTTGAATGTTGAAATATAAGCCCTTTATGTGGTGTCGCTCAAACTCCTACTGTGGCATTCATGTTATTTACTTTTGATATAAGGCCTTTATGTGATGTCGCTCAGACGTCCGACTGTGGCATTCCTGTTATTTACTTTTATAAGCCCTTTATGTGATGTCGCTCAGATGTACGACTGTGGAATTTGTTGGAAATATGCCCAAATGGCAATAATAAATTAGTTATTATCATATTACTTGATCATGATAATCGTTTATTATCCATGCTATAATTGTGTTGATCAGAAACTCAGATACATGTGTGGATACATAGACAACACCATGTCCCTAGTATGCCTCTAATAGACTAGCTCGTTGATCAAAGATGGCTATGGTTTCCTAGACATGGATATGCGATGTCATTTGGTAACGGGATCTCATCATTGGGAGAATGATGTGATGGACAAGACCCAAACTACAAACGTAGCATATGATCGTGTCAGTTTATTACTACTATTTTCTGCATGTCATGTATATGTTCCTATGACCATGAGATCATGCAACTCACTAACACCGAAGGAGTACCTTGTGTGTATCAAATGTCGCAACGTAACTGGGTGACTATAAAGGTGCTCTACAGGTATCTCCGAGGGTGTCTGTTGGGTTGGCATGGATTAAGACTGGGATTTGTTACTCCGTGTGACGGAGAGGTATCTTGTTGCTCAGACGACCGACTGTGGCATTCTTCTTGTTTACTTTCATTATAAGCCTTTTATGAGATGTCGCATCACACTTCCGACTGTGGCACGTACTGTTATTTATTTTTCAGTATAAGCCCTTTATGTGGTGTCGCCCCGATGCCTGACTGCGGCATGTTAAATTTTTTTACTTTTCGAGGTGCCGCTTCAGACACCCGATGGGTCTTCTCCTATTTTATTGGAAGTTCGGGAGGATTACCGCCCAACTTCCTTTTTATTTATCTTGCAGTGCAAATTAATTACATGAGTGTGTATTACTAGTTTTTTCTCATGTGCATCATGGTTGCATTTGTTATATTTTATGTCCAAAATTTCATGCGAGTACATTCAAAGTACTCACCTGGCTTGTTGATTTGCCCAGATGTTGACGAAGGCGATCTTATGGATGAAGAGTACGATAGTGAGTCTGATGCCTAGAGGAGTCCCAGTTAGTCTCTTGCGAACCTGGAGTTTGTCAATTGTATTATATTCGCTTCCGCTACCCAAATAAATCATCAAGCCTCACTCTGACGCTTGAGGAGTTGTAAGATATTAGAGTCACGTCACCCACTCCACTGTGACATATCCACCACCACCTTTTTATTGTGAGTCAGTAGCTATGCCGCCATACCCATTGTGTCATATCGGCCTTTATGTGTAATATTGGTGTGCCTGTAATAAATTTTTGAGCATCCTCGTCTCAACCCTGTGTAATAGTAAGTATTAATGGTTTTCTGTATCAAGGACTTGTCTACCAGTAACAAGAATTTTCTGTACTGCTTAGACGTAAGGGGCGATTTTTCAATAAATGTTTTATTGAAAAACCGGTCGTGACAACCTTCGTATCAGAGCCAGGCTGACTGTAGGAAGCCACTAGGTGTGATCGCTAATCGGTTATTAGCGTAATAGTGCTATTGTAGCAATTTTTCTGTTAGTCATCATAAATTTATGATTTGACTAACTGGAATTTTTGTCTACTTTTGTAGATGGCTGGCCGCGACTGTGAGCACAGGTGTTCTCCAATGTGCCCGAGGGGTTTATCAAGCTCCTCACCTCCATCGCCAAGATTGCGATTGGGCCATCGACTCGTCTACAGTTCACACTTTACCAGCACAAGCTCAGCGACAGTGTGTCTATGCACCAGGCCGTGGTACAGTTTAAGGGAAGGCATGCTGAACCACGCCACTTTTGATTTGTTGGGATGGACATGCCTACGGAGAGGCATGCTATGCAGATGGCTGCCCATGAGGCAATTGCTCGTCTCCGGGATGCTCTTCCTTCGATGAAGGCTCGCCGCTATTGCTATCTCCCATGTCACGTGCCATACACTTGTCACTATGCATTTTCCTGCACTAGGGGAGAGAGATGAGGCTATTGAGATGCTTGTTGAGTAGCTCAAAGCTCTTGAGGCAGCTTTTGATAACCTCGTGGACGACTTTGTGGCTGCTCATATGGCCTTAGTTGAGGGCTGCATCGCCAACAGGAGGGAGCTTCTCCATACAGCACCACCACTGTCGTATATCTCGTCTGCAGCATCGTATACACCTTCCATCTTAGCCACCGCACGCCGGCTGCCAACCACTGAGGAATTTGACCAAGTCATTGCTCCTACCCTAGTTAGTGTTGCACCACCTGCCGCACCCGCACCAGCTCCACAGCTCAGTACTTCGCGCCTAGATCCTATTATTGAGGAGGAGGTTGAGTCTCCAGCACCTTTGGGACTCACCCTCGGCTGGCTGAGGGAAGTTTTTACCATCTCCGACTGAGTGCGCCGAGCAGCAGTGTGATGTATCAGCTTGTATGATATGTTTATATATATAGGTTTGGTAAGAAGTAATTTGTATGCGCATCATGTAGGAACTCGGAGAAGTGCACTAGCCTAAATAACATGTCACGAGTGTGTACGTGCATCCTGAGTGTCGTACTGTATAATTATGGCTTGCTTATAACATATATACTGAGCGGTCCTTCTCCATGCGCAATCAAATATTTTCTTGAAAAAGTGTCCACGTGCTTCAATCATTTCATCGAGCAGCTGGCGTGCACTGTTTCAGTCAAGATTCAGAGCTTCGGTGAAAGCTTCAAAGACAGTGTCATTTTTCGTCAGTCGTTAGTGTCAATCTCGCTAGTGTTTGCCCTCACGTCTTGCTCCATGTTCCTCCTTCTTATCCTGGACTCCGCATGTACAGTTGGCCGGTTGTGGGCGTCGGTGGTGAGCTGGCATGCCGGCACTGACCCCTTCCACGGCAACAGGGGCGTTGGCCGCTATCGCCAGAAGCCTCCTTTGCAGAACACCGTAGCACAGCACCGCCCACTCCACCAGGAGCCTCTGCGTGTCCGTACTCTTCTCTGCGTGCTGTAGAACCATCGTCGTGGCCTGGAGACAGAGAGCGTGCCCTCTGTAGCCGGTACGCGCCCGTGAGGCCATTCCGTTGAGGCCATGGTAGTAGACCAAATCTGATCGAGATTAGACCATGAATGGTGCCCTATTGGTCATAGCACCTGCCCTGCAGCCGTAACCTCCTGCTAGCCTCGCCGACCACCGTGATCCGCACAGGAGATATTTCCCGACACAGCAACCGCCTCGCCCACCTATAAATAGGAGGCCCCAAGCCACCCATTGACCCAGCACCACTCCACAACCTCCCCAGACTTCGCCCAGCCTCTAGGAGGACCTCGAGGAGGTCTTCTTCCTCACCTCCGGCTGCCCCGATACGCTTCAGATGCCAGCAAAATTCGCCCTGGTGAAGGCATGTTCTCAGCCCAAACCTCGTTAACTCTCTCCTCGTTGATCCCCTCTTTTGACCCGCACTCAATTTGGCATCTACAGCTCTGTCTAGCGAGATCCATCATCGCCCGAAGCTGTCGTCTGCCGGAGAGGAAGTGGACGTCGCCGGGGTGCTCTTCGATGCTTCCTTGCACCACTCATCGACGCGGAATAGACCCGTGAGTGCAACCCTCCCCTTGCCCTCCTTTGGATCGCCGTCGATCGTTGCCGGTGACCACCGTGAGCCTCTATCACCGGTGGGATTTTTAAACCTGACGGATGGGACCCCCTTGTCAGGATTCTATTCTTTTCGAACTATTTCTGAAAACACCTTCCGGGAGAGTTCGTTTTATCCTTGAGTTGGCTTATTTCCATTGAAACGTTTTCTGTTTTTATCAAACTACCCCTGGATAATTTTCTGTTTATAACAGATTAGTCCCTGGACTAAAACCTTTATAACTTTTAAGCGAAAGATTATTTGGAGTTGATTCTTTTTCTGTCATCTCTACTTTTCTGTCTAGTTTTCTTATCATATTTATTTGAAAAATACTTGGAACAATTTTTATGCACACACGGTATTTACATTAGAATTCGATATTTTATGTGCGTAGATACCGAAGGAGGTGATGGTGGCGTCAGTTTTGCCGAGCTAGACTCCGACTACTCTGAACCAGGCAAGAATGATTGAACCTTTAATATGATGAGTGTTTTCATGTTTGCTTGAGTGGTTATTCTCATGGCATGTTTATATAAGCATTTTTTGAATGTTATATTTCATGCATAGTAAGTTGCAAGTGAGCTACAGACTTGATGTGATCATGAAATGATGAAACAACCTAGTCATGTGGTGGCATGATAGGTTCTAGGCTGGTATTGTTGGAGCATGCCAGTTCTGTAACAAAATGTTTAACTCCAGTGTTGACATAGATCGAGTCTTGTCCCCGTTTTCCTTCTTTTCATACTGCCACATGTTTTCTGCAAAGAATACAATTTAGTAAGTTGCAAACCTCTTCCCATGTACACACCAAATAGAGGGGTCGTGATGAGGGTTCCATGGCCCTAGATTAAAGCCCGTCATTCGGTCAAGGGGCATGGGTGTTTCCGGTTGGGACCAAGAGGGAGGCACCCCTTAGAGTATGCGTTATAAATTTGATCCCATGCTATTCGAGGTGTTGGCCTCCCCGCCTTAAGGTTTTTCTTGACCCTTGCCTAGGGTGATACCTGGCATCGGGATGTGAAATGGGTGTGTATTGGTTAGGTGTGTTTTCTTCTAAAATACCGTAGACGGAACTAGTCCATTGTGACTACCTAAATCCATTGGCTGTGGATAAAGAGTACAACCTCTACAGGGTCAAAACTATTCGAATAGCCGTGTCCATGGTCAAGGACATTGGTTGACAGGTCAAGTGTTTGTATCAGTGTCAGTCTCTGGAGAACTAATATGTTAAATAACAGAAGTAAACTTGGCTGGCTATTATTCCTGTGGATGGACTAACTTGTTTACTATTATGTACCGAGTATTTCTTGGGATGGTGCTACCTCCCGGATTGCTCGTATTTGAATGTTGAAATATAAGCCCTTTATGTGATGTCGCTCAGACGTCCGACTATGGCATTCCTGTTATTTACTTTTGATATAAGCCCTTTATGTGATGTCGCTCCGACATACGACTATGGAATTTGTTGGAAATATGCCCAAATGGCAATAATAAACTAGTTATTATCATATTCCTTGATCATGATAATCGTTTATTATCCATGCTATAATTGTGTTGATCGGAAACTCAGATACATGTGTGGATACATAGACAACACCATGTCCCTAGTATGCCTCTAATAGACTAGCTCGTTGATCAAAGATGGCTATGGTTTCCTAGACATGGACATGAGATGTCATTTGGTAACGGGATTTCATCATTGGGAGAATGATGTGATGGACAAGACCCAAACTACAAACGTAGCATATGATCGTGTCAGTTTATTACTACTATTTTCTGCATGTCATGTATATGTTCCTATGACCATGAGATCATGCAACTCACTGACACCGAAGGAGTACCTTGTGTGTATCAAACATCGCAACGTAACTGGGTGACTATAAAGGTGCTCTACAGGTATCTCCAAGGGTGTCTGTTGGGTTGGCATGGATCAAGACTGGGATTTGTTACTCCGTGTGACGGAGAGGTATCTCGGGGCCCACTCGGTAATACAACATCACAATAAGCCTTGCAAGCAATGTGACTAAGTGTTAGTCACGGGATCTTGTATTATGTAATGAGTGAAGAAAATTGCCGGTAACGAGGTTCAACTAGGTATGGAGATACCAATGTTTGAATCTCGGGCAAGTAACATACCGAAGAACAAAGGGAACATCATACGGGATTAACTGAATCCTTGACATAGAGGTTCGACCAATAAAGATCTTCATAGAATATGTAGGAACCAATATGGACATCCAGGTCCCTCTATTGGTTATTGATCATAGAGGTGTCTCGGTCATGTCTACATACTTCTCGAACCAGCAGGGTCTACACACTTAAGGTTTGGTGACGTTTCGATAGTATAGAGTTATGTATGGTGGTGACCGAAGGTTGTTCGGAGTCCCGGATGAGATCCCGGACGTCACAAGGAGCTCTGGAATGGTCCGGAGGTAAATATTGATATATAGAAGTCCTATTTTGGTCGCCGGAAAAGTTTCGGGCTCACCCGTCGTGTATCGGGAGTGCCGGTAGTATACCGGGAGACCATCGGGAGGGGTATTTCGACCCAAGAGGCTACATGGGCTGTGGTAGGATGAATACCAGCCCTTAGTGGGCTGGAGGAAGTCCCACAAAGGTCCCATGCGTCTAGGAAGAAAAAGCCCAAAACGAAAAAGGTGGAAAAAGGCAAAAGGGCTAAATTAGGAAGGAGTCCTAATCCTACTAGGAGTGGAGGAGGAGGACTCCTCCCTCCTGGTTCGGCCGACCCAAGGACTGGCTCCTTGGGAGCCAAGCCTCCTCCTCCTCTCCTCCTATATATACTAGAGGGTTTTAGGGTTTTGGCACAAGATTTTCAGCCACGTGCTACCCGTTCCTCCAGTGCTTAGTTTCTCCTCTAGTTCGGATTTCTACAGTGCTTAGGCAAAGCCCTGCCAGAATAGCTCCACCACCATCGTCGGAGCGCCGTCACACTGCCGGAGAACTCTTCTACCTCTCCGCTCCCTCTTGCTGGATCAAGAAGGCGGAGATCATCATCAAGTTGTACGTGTGCTGAACACGTAGGTGATGTTCGTTCGGTGCTTGATCGGGACGGATCGTGATTGGATCGCGGGACGCTTGGCGATTTGGATCGCGAAGAAGTTCGACTACACCAACCGCGTTTCTTAACGCTTCCCGCTTAGCGATCTACAAGGGTATGTAGATTCACTCTCCCTCTCGTAGATGCTCTTCACCATGGATAGGTCTTGTGTGAGCGTAGGAAACTTTTTGTTTCCCATGCGACGTTCCCCAACAGTGGCATCATGAGCGAGGTTTATGTGTAGATGAGATCTCGAGTAGAACACAAAGAGTTTGTGGGCGTTTATGCTTAGATTGCTTCATCCCTTGGTCATGTTTTGGTTCAGCGGTATTGTGGGATGAAGCGGCCCGGACCAACCTTACTCGTACGCTTATGAGAGACCGGTTCCATCGACTGACGTGTACCCTCGTTGCACAAAGATGGCTGGCGGGTGTCTGTTTCTCCTACTTTAGTTGGATTGGATTCGACAAAGGCAGTCCTGAGAAGGTTGAAAAGCAACTTATGTATCACCGTTGTGGTTTTTGCGTAGGTGAGAATTGTTCTTGCTAGATACCCGTCGCAGCCACGTAAAACATGCAATAACAATTAGAGGACGTCTAACTTGTTTTTGTAGGATATGTTGTGATGTGATATGGCCAATTACATGATGAGATATATATGTGATGTATGAGATGATCATGTTTCGTATAGAATATCATGACTTGCATGTCGATGAGTACGGCAACCGGCAGGAGCCATAGGGTTGTCTTTAATTATTGTATGACCTGCGTGTCAATCATTAAGCCCTATATAATGCTTTACTTTATCGCTAAACGGTAGCAATAGTAGTAGAAGCATGATGTGCACGACAACCCCGATGGAGACACGTTGATGGAGATCAAGATGATGGAGATCATGGTGTCATGCCGGTGACGATGGAGATCATGCCGGTGCATTCAAGATGGAGATCAAAAGCACAAGTTCATGGCCATATAATGTCACTTATGATTTGCATGTGATGTTAATCCTTTTATGCACCTTGTTTTTCATAGGACGACGGTATCATTATAAGGTGATCCCTCACTTAATTTCAAGATAAATTGTGTTCTCCCCGAGTGTGCACCGTTGCGAAAGTTCGTCGTGTCGACACACCACGTGATGATCGGGTGTCATAGACTCTACGTTCACATACAACAGGTGCAAGCCAGTGTTGCACATGCAGAACACTCGAGTTAAACTTGACGAGCCTAGCATGTACAGACATGGCCTCGGAACACAAGAGACCGAAAGGGCGAACATGAGTCATATAGTAGATATGATCAACATGATGATGTTCATCATTGAAACCACCTCAACTCACATGATGATAGGACTTGAGGGTGTGAATTTGGATCATGTGTCACTCGAATGACCGGAGGGATGTCAATTTGAGTGGGAGTTCTTCAGTAATATGATTAATTGAACTCATTATCATGAACATAGACAATAGTGTCTTTGCAAATTATGTTGTAGATTACTTTCTCGCGTTGTAGCTCCCTTGAATTTTTATATGTTCCTAGAGAAATCGAGTTGAAAGATGATGGTAGCAATATTGCGGACTGGGTCCGTGATCTGAGGATTGTCCTCATTGCTGCACAGAAGGATTATGTCCTTAATGCACCGCTCGGTGCACCAACCCCTCTAGCGTCGTTTGTAGATGTTGTGAACATCTAACAGGCACGTTCTGATAAATACTTGATAGTTTAGTGCATCATGCATTATGGCTTAGAATTGAGGCTCTGGAATGTTTTGAACGTCACGGAACATATGAGATGTTCTAAGAGCTGAAATTAGGATCTCAGGCTTATGACCGTGTTGCGAGATATGAGATCTCCAATAAGATTCTTTTCCTGCAAGATGAAAAAGAATAGCTCAATCGTTGAGCATGTGCTTAGATTGTCTGGGTGCTACAATCGCTTGAATCGAGTGGGAGTTGATTTTCCAGATAAGATAGTGATTGATATAGTTCTCCAAGTCACTGTCACTAAGCTACTAGAACTTGGTGATGAACTATAAAATGCCAGGCATAGAATAATGATCCCTGAGCTGTTCGCGATGTTTGACACCGCGAAGGTAGAAATCAATAAGGAGCATCAAGTGTTGATGATTAGTAAAACCACTAGTTTCGGGAAGGGCAAGGGCAAGGAGGGAAACTTCATGGATAGCAAGTCAGTTGCTGCTCTAGTGAAGCAATCCAAAGTTGAACCCAAACCCGAGACTAAGTGCTTCGATTATGAGGAGAGCGGTCGCTGAAGCGGAACAACCCTAGATACTTGGTAAATAAGAAGGCTGGCAACGTCGACAGAAGTATATTTGATATACGTGTTATTGATGTATACCTTGCTAGTACTCCTAGTAGCACCTGGGTATTGGATACCGGTTCGGTTGCTAAATGTTAGTAACTCGAAATAAAAGCTACGGAATAAACGGAGAATTGGCTAAGGGTGAGGTGACGATGTGTGTTGGAAATGTTTCCAAGGTTGATGTGATCAACATCGCATGCTCTCTCTACCTTCGGGATTAGTGATGAACATAAATAAATGTTATTTGGTGTTTTGCGTTGAGCATGAACGTGATTAGATCGTGTTTATTGCAACACGGTTATCCATTTAAGTTAGAGAATAATGGTTATTCTGTTTACATGAATAATACCTTCAATGATCATGCACCGAGTGAGAATGGTTTGTTGAATCTTGATCGTAGTAATACACATGTTCATAACATTGATGCCAAAAGATACAAAGTTAATAATAATAGTACCACATACTTGTGGCACTGCTGCTAAATGTCATATTGGTATAAAACGCATGAAGAAACTCCATGCTGATAGATCTTTGGACTCATTCGATTTCGAATCGGTTGAGACATGCGAACCATGCCTCTTGGTCAAGATGACTAAGGACCCCGTTTTCTGGTTTGATGGAGCGGAAAAGTTATTTATTGGAAATGATACATGTTGATGTATGCGATCCAATGAGTCTTATAGCATGCAGTGAATATCGTTATTTTCTTACCTTCACTGATGATTTGAGTAGATATAGTGTATATTTACTTAATAAAACACAAGTCTGAATCATTTGAAAGGTTCAAGCAAATTCAGAGTGAAGTTTAAGATCATCATGACAAGAAGAAATGTCTATGATATGATCATGGAGGTGAATATATGAGTTACGAGTTTGGCATACAACTTTAGACAATATGAAAGTTGTTTCACAACACACGCCACCTGGAACACCATAGTGTGATGGTGTGTCCAAACGTCATAGTCGTGCTCTATTGGATATGGTGCGTGCTATGATGTCTCTTATCGTTTTGTTACTACAATTTTGGGGTTATGCATTAGAGACAACTAGATTCACTTTAAATAGGGCACCATCTAAATCCGTTGAGATGACACCATGTGAATTATGGTTTGATAGAAACCTAAGCTGTCATTTCTTAATGTTTGGGGCTGCGACGCTTGTGTGGAAAAATGTTTTCACCTAATGAGCTCGAACCCAAAGAGGACAAATGCATCTTCATAGATTACCCTAAGAACAGTTGGGTGAACCTTCTATCTAAGATCCAAGCATAAAGTGTTTGTTGCTAAAACTGGGTCCTTTCTCAAGGAAAAGTTTCTCTCAAAAGAATTGAGTGGGAGGAAGATAGAACTTGACGAGGTTATTGAACCTTTGTTTCAACCAGAGAGTAGCGCAATGCATAAATATGTTTCTGTGGAAGCTACGTCAGTTGAAGAGGAAGTAAATGATGATGATCATGAAGCTTCGGATCAAGTTACTATCAAACCTTGTAGGTCGACAAGGATGTGTACTGCTCCTGAGCGGTACGACAACCCTGTCTTGGAGGCCATGTTGTTGGACAACGATGAACCTACGAGATGTGAAGAAGCGATGATGGGCCCGGATTCCGACAAATGGTTAGAGGCCATGAAATCCGAGAAAGGATCCATGTATGACAGCCAGGTATAGGCTTTGATAGACTTGCTCATTGAACGGCAGGTCGTCGAGTACAAATGGACCTTTAAGATGAAGACAGACGCTGATGGTAAATGTCACCATTTATAAAGCTCTACTTGTTGCAAAAAAGTTTACGACAAGTTCAATGAGTTGACTATGATGAGACTTTCTCACTCGTAGCGATGCTAAAGTCTGTTGGAATTATGTTAGCAGTTGCTGCATTTTTCAATTATGAAATCTGGCAGATGGATGTCAAAACATCATTTCGTTAACGGTTTAATTGAGGAAAGGTTGTATGTGATACAACCAGAAGGTTTTGTCAGTCCTAAGGATGCTAAAAGGTGAGCAAGCTTCAGTGATCCTTCTATGGACTGAAGCAAGCATCTTGGAGTTGGAATATACACTTTGAAGAGGTGGTCAAAGTTTTGTAGTTTATACAAAGTTTATGAGAAACTTGTATTTACAATAAAGTGAGTGGGAGCACTATAGAATTTCTGATAAGTATATGTGGATGACATATTGTTGATCGGAAATAATGTAGAATTTCTGGAAAGCATAAACGGTTGTTTGAAAAGTGTTTTTCAAAGGAAGACCTGGATAAAGCTACCTAATTGTTCAGCATCAAGATCTATAGAGATAGATCAAGATGTTTGATGAGACTTTCAATGAGTACATACCTTGACAAGATTTTGAAAGAGTTCAAAATGGATCAGTCAGAGAAAGAGTTCTCGCCTGATTTGTAAGGTGTGAAGTTGAGTGAGACTCAAAGCTCGACCACGACAGAAGAAAGAGAAAGGACGAACGCCGTCCCCTGTGCCTTAGCCATAGGCTCTGTATAGTATGTCATGCTGTGTACCACACGTGTGTGTGCCTTGCCATGAGTCCATCAAGGGGTACAAGAGTGATCCAGGAGTGGATCACTGGACAGCGGTCAAGATTATCCTTAGTAACTAAAGACTAAGGAGATGTTTCTCGATTATGGAGGTGATAAAGAGTTCGTCGTAAAGAGTTACTTCGATGAAAGCTTTAACACCAATCCGGATGACTCGTAGTAGCAATCTGGATACGTATAGTGGAGCAGCCATTTGGAATAGTACCAAGTGGAGTGTGGTAGCAGTGTTTATGGTTTGACATAGAGATTTGCAAAGTACACACGGATCTGAATGTCGCAGACCCGTTGACTATAAAACCTCTCTCACATGCAAAGCATGATCGAGCCCCAAAACTCATTGGGTGTTAGATTCATAACAATGCGAATCACATGGTGATGTGAACTAGATTATTGACTCTAGTGCAAGTGGGAGACTGTTGGAAATATTCCCTAGAGGCAATAATAAATTAGTTATTATCATATTTCCTTGTTCATGATAATCGTTTATTATCCATGCTATAATTGTGTTGATCGGAAACTCAGATACATGTGTGGATACATAGACAACACCATGTCCCTAGTATGCCTCTAATAGACTAGCTCGTTGATCAAATATGGCTACGGTTTCCTAGTCATGGACATGAGATGTCATTTGGTAACAGGATCTCATCATTGGGAGAATGATGTGATGGACAAGACCCTAACTACAAATGTAGCATATGATCGTGTCAGTTTATTGCTACTGTTTTCTGCATGTCAAGTATATGTTCCTATGACCATGAGATCATGCAACTCACTGACACCGGAGGAGTACCTTGTGTGTATCAAATGTCGCAACGTAACTGGGTGACTATAAAGGTGCTCTACAGGTATCTCTGAGGATGTCTGTTGGGTTGGCATGGATCAAGACTGGGATTTGTTACTCCGTGTGACGGAGAGGTATCTCAGGGCCCACTCGGTAATACAACATCACAATAAGCCTTGAAAGCAATGTGACTAAGTGTTAGTCATGGATTCTTGTATTATGGAACGAGTAAAGAGATGCCGGTAATGAGGTTGAACTAGGTATGAAGATACCGACGATCGAATCTCGGGCAAGTAACATACCGAAGAACAAAGGGAACATTATACGGGATTAACTGAATCCTTGACATAGAGGTTCGACTGATAAAGATCTTCGTAGAATATGTAGGAACCAATATGGACATCCAGGTCCCGCTATTGGTTATTGACCGTAGAGTTGTCTCGGTCATGTCTACATAGTTCTCGAACCCGCAGGGTCTGCACACTTATGGTTTGGTGACGTTTCGGTAGTATAGAGTTATGTATGGTGGTGACCGAAGGTTGTTCGGAGTCCCGGATGAGATCCCGTACATCACGAGGAGCTCCAGAATGGTCCGGAGGTAAAGATTGATATATAGGAAGTCCTATTTTGGTCGCCGGAAAAGTTTCGGGCTCATCGGTAGTATACCGGGAGACCATCGGGAGGGGTATTTCGACCCAAGAGGCTACATGGGTTGTGGGAGGATGAATACCAGCCCTTAGTGGGCGGGAGGCAGTCCCACAAAGGGCCCATGCGGCTGGGAAGAAAAAGCCCAAAAGGAAAAAGGTGGAAAAAGGCAAAAGGACTAAATTAGGAAGGAGTCCTAATCCTACTAGGAGTGGAGGAGGAGGACTCCTCCCTCCTGGTTCGGCCGACCCAAGGGCTGGCTCCTTGGGAGCCAAGCCTCCTCCTCCTCTCCTCCTATATATACTAGAGGATTTTAGGGTTTTGGCACAAGATTTTCAGCCACGTGCTATCCGTTCCTCCAGTGCATAGTTTCTCCTCTAGATCGGATTTCTGCAGTGCTTAGGCAAAGCCCTGCCAAAATAGCTCCACCACCATCGCCGGAGTGTCGTCATGCTGCCAGAGAACTCTTCTACCTCTCCACTCCCTCTTGCTGGATCAAGAAGACGGAGATCGTCATCAAGCTGTACGTGTGCTGAACGCAGAGGTGCCGTCCGTTCGGTGCTTGATCGGGATAGATCGTGATTGGATCGCGGGACGCTCGGCGATTTGGATCACGAAGACGTTCGACTACACCAACCACGTTTCTTAACGCTTCCCTCTTAGCAATCTACAAGGGTATGTAGATTCACTCTCCCTCTCATAGATGCTCGTCACCATGGATAGCTCTTGTGTGAGCGTAGTTAATTTTTTGTTTCCCATGCGATGTTCCCCAACAGCATTCCTATTATTTACTTTTGATATAAGCCATTTATGTGATGTCGCTCAGACGTCCGACTGTGGCATTCTTGTTGTTTACTTTCATTATAAGCCCTTTATGAGATGTCGCATCAGACGTCCGACTGTGGCACGTATTGTTATTTATTTTTCAGTATAAGCCCTTTATGTGGTGTCGCCCCGACGCCCGACTGCGGCATATTAATTTTGTTTTACCTTTCGAGGCGTCGCTTCAGACACCCGATCGGCCTTCTCCTATTTTATTGGAAGTTCGGGAGGATTACCG
Organism: Hordeum marinum; assembly: GCA_022496015.1. NCBI lineage: Eukaryota > Viridiplantae > Streptophyta > Magnoliopsida > Poales > Poaceae > Hordeum > Hordeum marinum. Next base: position 403,132,285 of record CM039677.1, read on the forward strand.
CCCGACTTCATTTTTATTTATCTTGCAGTGCAAATTTATTACCTGGGTGTGTATTACTAGTTTTTTCTCATGTGCATCATGGTTGCATTTGTTATATCTTATGTCCAAACTGTCTTGCGAGTACATTCAAAGTACTCACCTGGCTTGTTGATTTGGCCACATGTTGACGTAGGTGATCTTATGGATGAAGAGTACGATAGTGAGTCTGACGCCTAGAGGAGTCCCAGTAAGTCTCTTGCGATCCTGGATTTGGTCACTTGTATTATATTCGCTTCCACTACCCAAATAAATCAACGAGCCTCACTCCGACGCTTGAGGAGTTGTAAGATATTAGAATCACGTCACCCACTCCACTGTGACATATCCACCATCATCTTTTTATTGTGAGTCAGTAGCTATGCCGCCATACCCATTGTGTCATATCCACCTTTATGTGTAATATTGGCGTGCCTGTAGTAAATTGTTAAGCAGACTCAACTCAACCCTGTGTAATAGTAAGTACTGCTGGATTTATGTATCAAGGATTTGTCTACCAGTAAGAAGGATTTTATGTATTGGTCAGATGTAAGGGGCGATTTTACAATAAATGTTTTATTGAAAAACCGGTCCTGACAACCTTCGCATCAGAGGCTGACTGTAGGAAACCACTAGGTGCGATCGCTAATCGGTTATTAGCGTAATAGTGCTATTTTAGCATTTTGCAAATTGTAGCAATTTTTCTGTTAGTCATCATAAATTTATGATTTGACTGTCTGGAATTTTTGTCTACTTTTGTAGATGGCTGGCCGCGACTGTGAGTCACAGGTGTTCGCCAATGTGCCTGAGGGGTTTATCAAGCTCCTCGCCTCCATCGCCAAGATTGCGATTGGGCCATCGACTCGTCCGGAGTTCACACTTTACCAGCACAAGCTCAGCGACAGCGTGTCTATGCACCAGGCCGTGGTGCAGTTTAACGGAAGACATGCTAAACCACGTCACTTTCGATTTGTTGGGAGGGCCATGCCTACGGAGAGGCATGCTATGCAGATGGCTGCCCGTGAGGCAATTGCTCGTCTCTGGGATGTTCTTCCTTTGATGAAGGCTCGTTGCTACCTCTATCTCCCATGCCACGTGCCATACACTTGTCACTATGCATTTGCATGTACTAGGGGAGAGAGAGATGAGGCTATGAGATGCTTGTTGAGTATCTCAAAGCTCCTGAGGCAGCTTTTGAGAACCTCATGGACGACTTTGTGGCTGCTCGTATGGACTCAGTTTAGGGTTGTGTCGCCAACAGGAGGGAGCTTCTCCATACAGCACCACCACTGTTGTACATCTCGTCTACAGCATCGTACACACCTTCCATCTTAGCCACCACACGCTGGCTGCCAACCGTTGAGGAGTTTGACCAAGTCATTGCTCCTACCCCAGTTAGTGCTGCACCACCTGCCGCACCCGCACCAGCTCCATAGCCCAGTACTCCGCGCCTAGAGCCTATTATTGAGGAGGAGGTTGAGTCTCCAGCACCTCTGGGACTCACCCTCGGCTGGCCGAGGGAAGTTTTTACCATCTCCGACTGAGTGCGTCGAGCAGCAATGTGATGTATCAGCTTGTATGATATGTTTATATGTATATAGGGTTGGTGAGAATTAATTTGTATGTGCATCATGTAGGAACTCGGAGAAATGCACTAGCCTAAATAACATGTCAGGAGTGTGTACGCACATCCTGAGTGCCGTACTGTATAATTATGGCTTGCTTGTAACATATGTACTGAGCATTCCTTCTCCATGCGCAATCAAATATTTTCTTGAAAAATCTTGGAGTATTTAAATTTTCAGCTTTTGCAAAATTATTTATTTTTGCCACTCAGATTTTCTCATGTGTTTTGCAAAAAAACACCCCAGAGTGGAAAATGCCTCGTCCCTAGACTCGTTCTATGCCAAGTCCACGAAGAAAATTATGATACACAAGCAGGTAACAATTTCACACACAGACAGTCAAGTCAGCAAGACAGTGAAGCAGCATTTTCTCAAGTATGCCGCCTTTATGAGCAAAGCCAACAACATCATCGAGAGATGATGAATCATATTATCAATATGGGAAATCACCGAGAACAATACCAGCAGCATTCCAAATTATGTGAGTTGCAAAAGACACGTCCCCCAACTTTCTCTCACATTGATAAACCTCTTGAGGCCGATGAGTGGCTTCGAGACATTGAGAGAATATTAATTATTGCACAATGTTCAGACCGTGAAAAAGTACTTTATGCACCCCACTACCTCACAGGAGCAGCTGCATCGTGGGGGGAAAATTTCCTACACATGCACCCCCAATGAAGATAACATCACCTCGGAGGAATTTAAGGAAAAAATTCATGGGGCGCACATTCCCAAAAGTGTTATGAAGATCAAGAAAAGGGAGTTTGATGATCTCAAGAAGAGAAGCATGACAGTGACTGAGTATAATAGCCAGTTTACTCAATTATCTCGTTATGCCAACAAAGAACATATGACTGAAGATAAAAAGATGGAAAAATTTCTGGACGGTCTGGCACCAGCACTCAAATGCCAGTTGGTCGTTCACACCTTCCTAGATTTCAAGACACTTGTGGACAAGGCCATTACACTAGAAAATGAGCGTCGCAGCTTGGATGATATTCAAAAGCGCAAAAGGGACAAGACTGCTCATTCCCGCAATAACAAGAACAAGAATGATTTCCAGAGAAATGGGGCGAATAAATCCTCAACAAACACTCCTCGTCCAAATAATAATTTCCATGCAAGGGACAAGGAATTTACGTATCACCCAGGCGTTACCTGCTACGCCTGTGGAGAGGAAGGACACTATGCCAAGCAGTGCCCAAAGCCAAGAAACTTGGCTCCCAAGCCGAACAACAATGGAAATAATGCAGCTCCCACACGCAACAACTTCAATCCCAATAATAACCACAGGAAGGGTCACGTGAACCATGGGACCAAGGATGGAGCACAGAATGCTCCGGAAATCGTACTCGGTATGTTTCCTGTCAACTCAATACCGACCAAGGTTTTGTTTGATTCTAGAGCTTCTCACTCGTTCATTTCCAAGAAATTTGCTTTGCAACATGATTTTCCGATTCTCCCCTTGGAAAATTCCATGACCATCAAGTCCCTCGGGATTAAGCAAATCACTCAGAGTTACTGCCAAGGTGTGGTTATTGAGATTGAAGGACTAAAGTTTTGGGCAAACCTCATTATATTGGAAAATAAAGAGTTGGATGTTATCCTAGGAATGGACTAGTTAACCACCAACAAGGGATTTATCGACTGTTTCAATCGGACAGTGACTCTCACTCACCATCACGGAAAGACAATAAGAATTGCAGCTCTAGAAAGACCAACATCACTTCAACCAAGATTAAACAAGGTGGATATTTTTGAATTAAGTAATGTTCTAGTGGTGTGTGAATTTCCTGATGTATTTCCAGAAGAGCTACCAGGTATGCCACCAGACAAAGAGATAGAGTTCATCATTGAACTAGCACCTGGCACCAAACCTATCTACAAGAAACCATATAGAATGACACCATCCGAGTTGATAGAATTAAAGAAGCAGATAAAAGAATTACTGGACAAAGGCTATATCAGGCCCAACTCCTCACCTTGGGGTTCACCGGTATTGTTTGCCAAGAAAAGTGATGGAACTCTAAGATTATGTGTGGACTATCGAGCCCTGAACATGGTCACCATCAAAAACAAATATACGATGCCACGAATAAATGATTTATTTGACCAGCTCGCACAAGCCAAGGTTTTATCAAAAATTGATTTGAGGTCAGGATATCATCAACTAAAGATACGAACAGAGGATATTCCTAAGACAACATTTACCTCCAGATACAGGTTATATGAATTTACAGTAATGCCGTTCGGACTGACAAATGCCCCCGCATATTTTGTCCACCTCATGTACAAAGTGTTTATGAAGTATATGGACAAATTTATTGTGGTGTTCATTGATGATATTTTGGTATATTCCAAGACACCAGAAGAACATGCTGAACATCTCAAAATCGTATTGGTAGAATTAAGGAAACATCAATTGTACGCCAAATTCAGCAAATGTGAATTTTGGTTAAAACAAGTTGGTTGTCTAGGCCACGTATTGACCCAAGACGGTGTTGCCGTGGACCCTGAAAAGGTCAAGGTTGTACTTGAGTGGAAACAACCATCCAATGTAACAGATATACGAAGCTTTTTGGGAATGGCTGGATATTATAGAAGATTTATTAAGGGATTTTCCACCATAGCAAAACCCATGACACAGCTACTCAAGAAGGATAAGAAATTTGAGTGGACCGATGCCTGTGAGAAAAGTTTCCAAGAATTGAAGAAGAGATTAACGACAGTACCAGTATTAGTCGTGCTAGACGTACACAAATTTTTTAAAGTATATTGCGACGCGTCCAGGAAAGGCCTTGGATGCGTATTAATGCAAGAAGGCAAAGTAGTCACATATGCTTCCAGGAAACTACGAAGGCATAAAGAAAATTGCCCTACTCATGACTTGGAATTGGCAGCTGTTATTCATGCACTCAAGGAATGGAGGCACTTTTTACTTGGAAACCGTTGTGAAATATATACAGACCATAAAAGTCTCAAATATATTTTCACACAGCCAGAACTCAATTTACGACAACGACGCTGGTTGGAATTAATGAAGGATTATGATGTTGGTATTCACTACCATCCAGGCAAGGCGAATGTAGTGGCAGATGCTCTCAGCCGAAACCCAAGCTCTAACAGCTGCAGTCTACAAAGTTTAAGACCTGAATTTCTGCGGGAGTTTGCCAGACTCAACATGCTGTTAGTCACAGAAGGCACTGTGGCAAATTTGGAAATACAGCCCACCTTGATGGAACAGATTAAAGAAGCTCAGCATGGACACCCTAGCATCGAAGGCATAAAAAGAAAAGTGAGTGTGGGCAAGGCCTCAGAATTTGTCATAGACGACAAGGGAATATTATGGTACAGAGACATGCTATGCATACCAAATATAAAAGACCTCAAACAATAAATTTTGACCGAAGCCCACACCGCTCCATATTCAATTCATCCCGGAGGAACCAAAATGTACAAGGACATTCAGGAAAAAAATTGGTGGCACGGTATGAAAACGGATATAGCCACATTTATTGCATGTTGTGACTCATGCCAGCGCATTAAATCCGAGCACCAAAAACCAACAGGACTATTACGGCCAAACAGGGTACCTGAGTGGAAGTGGGACGAAATTGGCATGGATTTTATTATCGGACTACCTTGGTTACGACACGGAAATGATGCCATTTGGGTCATCACTAATAGGTTAACCAAAATGGCACATTTTATTCCAGTAAAGACAACCCGCACCACACAGAAGCTTGCCAGGCTTTATCTCAACCGTATTGTCTGTTTACATGGGGTTCCCAAGATTATAATATCCGATAGAGGTACTCAATTCATCTCCAGATTTAGGGATCATCTACAACAAGCTCTGGGAATTCAACTAGTATTTAGTACAACATACCATCCCCAGACTGAAGGACAAACTGAACATGTGAACCAAATTCTGGAGGACATGCTAAGAGCATGTGTTCTCACCTATGGAGCCAGTTGGGAAGAAAGCTTGTCGTACGCTAAATTTGCGTACAACAACAGTTACCAAGCCAGTCTACAAATGGCGCCTTTTGAAGCCTTGTATGGACGAAGATGTCGTACCCCGCTCAATTGGTCCGAGACAGGAGATAGTCGTATATTCGGCCCCGACATGCTCAAGGAAGCTGAGGAAAAAATTAAACAAATTAGAAACCGACTCAAGACAGCCCAAAGCCGACAAAAGAGTTACTATGATCAAAAACACTGTGAAGTCAGTTTTGAACCAGGTGAATACATCTACCTACGAGTATCCCCAATGAGAGTTTTGTAAAGGTCTAAGGTCAAGGGAAAATTGGAACCTCAATTTATTGGGCCTTTCAGGATAATTGCTAGGAGAGGCAGAGTAACTTACCAACTTGATCTACCCGCAGAACTATCAGACGTCCATGACGTATTTCACATCTCACAGTTAAGGAAGTGTGTGAGCAACCCAGAGAAACAAGTATCACATGACAGTATAGACATTCAGCCAAACCTCACGTATAGGGAACATCCAATCAAAATATTGGAGGAGTCTAAAAGAAGGACCCGTCAGAAGACAATCAAATTTTTCAGGGTTTAGTGGAGCAATCACACCGAGGATGAAGCAACATGGGAAAGAGAGGATTTTCTTCGGGCAGAGCATCCACACCTATTTGAGGATTAGCTGAAATCTCAGGGACGAGATTTTTCCTAATGGGGTAGGTGTTGTAACACTCCAAAAAAATTGATTTGGTTTTTATCAAATTCTATACTGGATTTGGAGGAAGTTATTTGAATTCTTCTAAAAAGACCCTTCTCCTAAAAGCTTTTGATGACAAATATTTTATGAAACTTTCTCAATCTTGATTATGGTCTTGAGGGTTTTACAACATGTGTTGGTTCAACACAAATACTCTTGGGATAGTTTGCTATTTATTTTATTAAAAAGAATTTATATGAAATGGGATTTATTCTTTCCTATTCAAAAATAACCCTATGCTACTCTCTTGCCATGACTTGCATTTCAAATTTTCTTCCTAAACCCTCCTCCCTACTTTGGGTCAAGCCAAGCATGCTATTCCAGCAAGGTTCAACCTACTCTCATTTTCTTTTCTATTTATTCTTTCTCAAATCATTTTTTATGATTTTTTTTGTACCCCTCTAGTTTACGAAGGAAGTATTAGATTCCTTTGAGCTTTGGTCCCAAATAAATTACCCTAGCTACTCCTTGGTACCCTCAACCTATATCACCAAAGATCTCCTGGTCCCCGGTTCAAAAATTTCAAAGTTTGTTTACTGCAAATTTGGATTAGATTTGCCATTTTTGATGCAATTCATTCTTCCACCTTTCCAAAAATTCTGAGAAAATTTGAGGAGCTTCTGGATGCATCAAGAGGCCACCCGTCCAAGTTTCAGCTCCAGAAAAAAATTCCACGTGCGTCAATCATTTCATCGAGCAGCTGACGTGCACTGTTTCAGCCAAGATTCAGAGTTTCAGTGAAAGCTTTAGAAACAATGTCGTTTTTGTCAGCCGTCAATGTCAATCTCTCTAGTGTTTGCCCTGGCGTCTTGCTCCCTATTCCTCCTTATCCTGGACGCCGCACGGACGTTTGGCTGGTTGTGGGCATCGGTGGTGAGCTAGCACGCCGGCACCGACCCCTTCCACGGCAACAGGGCCGTCGGCCGCCATCGCCGGAAGCCTCCTCTGCAGTAGCACTGCCCACTCCACCAGGAGCCTCTGCGTGGCCGTCCTCTTCTCTGCGCGCACTTCAGAACTGCCGCCATGGCCTGGAGCCAGAGAGCGCGCCCTCTGTAGCCGGTGCGCGCCCGTGAGGCCATTCCGTCGAGGCCATGGTAATAGACCAAATTTGATCGAGATTAGACCATGAATGGAGCCCTATTGGTCGTAGCAACCTGCCCCGCAGCCGTAACCTCCTTCTAGCCTCACCGACCACCAAGATCCGCACCGGATATATTTCCCGACATGGCAACCGCCTCGCCCGCCTATAAATAGGAGGCCCCAAGCCACCCATCGACCCAACACCACTTCACAACCTACCCAGACTTCGCCCAGACTCTACGAGGACCTCGAGGAGGTCTTCTTCCTCACCTTCGGCCGCCCCGATCCGCTTTGGATGCCAGGAAAATTCGCCCTGGTGAAGGCATGTTCTCGGCCCAAACCTCGTTAGCTCTATCCTCGTTGATCCCCTCTTCTGACCCACACGTCAATTTGGCGTCTGCAGCTCTGTCCGGCGAGATCCATCATTGCCCGAAGCTGCCGTCCAGCGGAGAGGAAGCGGCTGTCGCCATGGTGCTCTCCAATGCCTCCTTCCACCACTCATCGACGCGGAATAGACCCGTGAGTGCAACCGTCCCCTTGCCCTCCTCTGGATCGCTGTCGATTGTCATCGGTGACCACCGCAAGCCTCTGTCACCGGTGGGATTTTTAAACCTGACGGGTGGGACCCCCTCGTCGGGATTCTATTCTTTTCGAACCGTTCTGAAAAGGCCTTCCGGCAGAGTTCGTTTTCTCCTTGAGTTGGTGTATCTCCATTGAAACGTTTTCTGTTTTAATCAAACTACCCCTGGATAATTTTATGTTTATAACAGATTAGTCCCTGGACTAAAACCTATATAACTTTTAAGCAAAAGATTATTTGGAGTTGATTCTTTTTGTGTCATCTCTACTTTTCTGTCTAGTTTTTTTATCATATTTATTTGAAAAATACTTGGAACAATTTTTATGCACGCATGGTATTTACGTTAGAATTCGATATTTTATGTGACGTAGATACCGAAGGAGGTGACGGTGCCATCAATTTCGCCGAGCAAGACTCATACTATGAGTGTTTTCATGTTTGCTTGAGTGGTTATTCTCATGGCATGTTTATATAAGCATTTGTTGAATGTTATATTTCATCCATAGTAAGTTGCAATGAGCTACAAACTTGATGTGATCATGAAATGATGAAACAACCTAGTCATGTGGTGGCATGATAGGTTCTAGGCTGGTATTGTTGGAGCATGCCAGTTCTATAACAAATTATTTAACTCCAGTGTTGACGTAGATTGAGTCTTGTCCCTGTTCTCCTTCTTTTCATACCGCCACATGTTTTCTGCAAAGAATACGGTTTAGTAAGTTGCAAACCTCTTCCCATGTACACACCAAATAGAGGGGTCGTGATGAGGGTTCCATGGCCCTGGATTAAAGCCCGTCATCCGGTCAGGGGGCATGGGTGTTTCCGGTTGGGACCAAGAGGGGGCCACCCCTTAGAGTGCACAATATAAATTTGATCCCATGCTATTCAAGGTGTTGGCCTCCCTGTCTTAAGGTTTTCCTTGACCGTTGCCTAGGGTGATACCTGGCATCAGGATGTGAAATGGGTGTGTACTGGTTAGGTGTGTTTTCTTCTAACATACCGTAGATGGAACTAGTCCTTTGTAACTACTGAAATCCGTTGGCTATGGGTAAAGAGTAGAACCTCTGCAGAGTCAAAACTATTTCGAATAGCCGTGTCCACGGTCAAGGACATTGGTTGACGGGTCAAGTGTCGGTCTCAGTGTTAGTCTCTGGAGAACTAATATGTTAAACAACGGAAGTAAACTTGGCTGAATATTATTCCTATGGATGGACTAACCTGTTTACTATTATGTACCGAGTATTCCTTGGGATGGTGCTACCTCCCGCATTACTCGTATTTGAATGTTGAAACATAAGCCCTTTATGTGATGTCACTCAGACGTCCGACTGTGGCATTCCTGTTATTTACTTTTGATATAAGCCCTTTATGTGATGTCGCTCAGACGTCCGACTGTGGCATTCCTGTTATTTACTTTTGATATAAGCCCTTTATGTGATGTCACTCAGACGTCCGACTGTGGCATTCATGTTATTTACTTTTGATATAAGCCCTTTATGTGATGTCGCTCAGACTTCCGACTGTGGCATTCTTGTTGTTTACTTTCATTATAAGCCCTTTATGAGATGTCGCATCAGACGTCCGACTATGGCACATACTATTATTTATTTTTCAGTATAAGCCCTTTATGTGGTGTCGCCCTGACGCCCGACTACGACATGTTAAATTTTTTTTACCTTTCGAGGCGTCGCTTCAGACACCCGATGGGTCTTCTCCTATTTTATTGGAATTTCGGGAGGACTACCGCCCGACTTCCTTTTTATTTATCTTGTAGTGCAAATTTATTACCTGAGTGTGTATTACTAGTTTTTGCTCATGTGCATCATGGTTGCATTTGCTATATCTTATGTCCATTGTGTCTTGCGAGTACATTCAAAGTACTCACTTGGCTTGTTGATTTGGCCAGATGTTGAAGAAGACGATCTTATGGATGAAGAGTACGATAGTGAGTCCGACGCCTAGAGGAGTCTCAGTTAGTCTCTTGTGATCCTGGAGTTGGTCACTTGTATTATATTCGCTTCCGCTACCCAAATAAATCATCGAGCCTCACTCCAACGCTTGAGGAGTTGTAAGATATTAGAGTCACGTCACCCACTCCACCGTGACGTATCCACCACCACCTTTTTATTGCGAGTCAGTAGCTATGCCGCCATACCCATTGTGTCATATCCGCCTTTATGTGTAATATTGGCGTGTCTGTAATAAATTGTTGAGCAGCCTCAGCTCAACCCTGTGTAAAAGTAAATATTACTGGATTTTTGTATCAAGGATTTGTCTACCAGTAAGAAGGATTTTCTGTACTGGTCAGACGTAAGACACGAGGCTCGGGTACAGGTTGTTCGAGACTACTATGCCTCGCAGCATATTAAGAAGGCCAAGTCGTCGTCTCGCCAAAAGTTTTTGGACAAGGAGTTGTACATGAAGGTAATTACCAATTCTTAAGGCCTTGTACTTAGTTTCCTTTGCTTTGATTCGTAGGCATAGCTCTCAAATTTCTCTTTACTAACTTAGGTGCCCCCGAGATGGTGTGCCGATAAGATGGGTTGTTGGGAGGCGTTGGTGAATGAAATGTGCTCTGACCAATGGCGAGTCGTCCACGACGATGCCAAGGCACGACGTGCCAAAATGGAAGGTGTGCCACACCATCAAGGCAGCGCCAACATTTATGAGTTCGGGCGGAACTGGGTATGTGGTTTGCTTCATGATTCCTGCAATTCATTCTTGTAGTGGTAAGTTTACACATATTATTAATACTTCGTTCCTCTCTTGTAGGCTCATCACAATAAGACGGAGGTACCAGAGGTGTACGACCTCTATGCCATGGCCCATACTGCCTCATACAAGAAGGTCAAGGCATTATCTAAGTCTGACCTCGATAATCCTGAGAACTTCACCAATATCTCCTCCCACCACAAGCTCGTGAGTTATAGAGATGTGGGAAAGGCGGTGAATGGGGAGGACTTCAACCCGAGCCAGCAACCACTTGATCCAGACCTGGTGATGTTAGCTGGCCATGGGAGGCCCCATGGCTTGATACCCATTGGAGATGGACATATACGGTCTTCGAGCACTTTCCGGCAGATCAAGGCATGCCAAACGAGCTCCTACCCTGAGATGTTGCCTCATCCACGGCCAGTCCAGCTCGCCATCGAGGTTAGTTATACAGACTTAGATAGCTTTCCTCCATTACATTGTCTGTGGGAACAAAGATGATTACAATGATAACGAGGAGGTGTGTTGCAAGCTGCTCTGCAGAAATAGAGAGAGACAACCTAGGCGCTTCTGGCGGAACAGGCCCGGAAGGTGGAGGAGGAGAAGAGGGATCTGGAGGAGAGGACGGCTAAGTTGTTGGAGTAGGAGAGGGCACGGAACAATGCATCTCACCGGGCCATGTACGAGCTCATCGTGGTAAGTTTCTTCTTCATATTAGCCAAATCATGCACTACATGTTCTATTAATTAATAACCAATATGATTGACTTGGCAAAACCAAATGTGCAGACTTTGTGCGAGAAGACCGGCCAGACCCCTCCGCCGATGCCAGTCATTACCACGGCCGGAACGGTGAGTTTCATTTTCAATATTCATTAGTTACTAGTCTTAATATTTCAGCATCATCATGCTAACGCAAATGATCTTTGGTACAACATAACTCCCGAGCCGCATCACACGACCCGAGCAACCCTAGTGCTTCACCTCCGTGATGACGAGGAGGGTAAGCCCTTATATGTCACTTACTTGGCTCATTTTCTCAAACAAAGACAAACTTAGCACAATGAAAAACTTACCACTTAGAAAAATGTCATATTTTACCTAAGTTAGCTTTGTGTGGGGACCCCGACTCATAAGTCGTGATCACCGAATGCACGTGTACAGTGATCCCAGAGATCAATGCTCACTGAACACACAGAAGCTGAATAACAAGAGTCTTACATCCACATTTAGCGTCTTACACAAATAAAGACCATGAAGATCAAGTCTTACATAGATAGGGCCGCAAGGGCTAAACATTTAAACATAACAAACAGCGGAAGTCTTGGTCAAAAGCGTGAACCCATGCCATCTGCCTTAAATCTATAGGCATTCTGACTCGGAAGCGTCCTAGTTTGCATGTTCGTCACCAACGAACTCTTCACCGTACTCATGTTCTTTCATGACTGGCCAATTCAATAACCAGTGGCAAGCCAATGATTACTTTGAATGTACTCGCAAGCAACCCATGTTTGGAACAAGGTTCAACAGAGCATGATATAGCACTAAGTAGGTAATTTTGTAGAAAGCCAATTTTGAATGCAATGTCATGATCAAGCAACTATATGTAAGCATGCATCAACAGTTGGCAGATATCCATATGAACAAGTTACAGATATCATCATAAGCAGGGGTTGAACATCTCATGTTCATTCGTCACATCAAGTCTTCAGACTTGTCTCAAGTATCATCCTTCTGTCTTCCGCACACACACCAAGTTCGCGAAAACGTCTGGACGTAGTTTAAGAAGGACCTCCAACTGTCCATGACCGTGGACACGGCTATTCCAATAGTTTTACACTCTACAGAGGTTGCACACTTTACTCACAAGACTCGGGGAACTTCCGTGTCATCCACGACTCGCGGTATTTAACATACCCGAGGTAAGCACCCGAACAACGCCTTTCCCCTGGCGATACTAAACAAAGAGTCCACTCGATTGGTACATAGCCCACATGATGTACATCACACGTAGCATCCATGTAGGGACCAACGGTGTGCCCGGTGCCTGTGAAGACAGCGCATGATCGTCCATACCGGCACGACCCCGTATCGAGAGTGACCACACCACTCCTGCCACTAGTAATGCGAGCTCCTTGCTAGTACCCACCAGAGTAATCAACAAAGCCCCGTCCCATAAGGGGTATCGTGGTTGTGCATGTAAGGTTGGGACGGTCAGCAAATCTTAAAACTCTCCGTTTTCGAAAACACACCCTCATCTTGTTCTGGTACACCACTTCTTTCTCAAGTGGTTACCTAACTCATCATCATCTCCCTCGGGCATTAGTGGAACCCGACGGGGTTTTTGAAATCACTTCTTAGTTCCATCTCCATGCATAATCCCGATCCCACTTGCATAGCATCTATTAGCAACCTAATTACTCCCACCCACACAACCCTCATAAGGAGGTAGGGTCATGCACAATGCAAGTATCAACAAGAAGTATTGGGGCATCCCACCAAAGTGGACACCACATCATCATGATCAATACAAAGAAATATAGTGCTATATGCCATGCAATAAAAAGGGTTCATAGTCATGGTCAAAGGGCTGCTTGCCTGGCTCAACAAAGTCTTCGGGGTCTTCAAAGTCTTCGGGTCCAACCCCCTCGTCAATAGCGCAATCTATCGTCGTGATAAATGACGATAATAATAAGCATCACACAAAAACAGAGCACACAAAGCTACTATTAAAATGCTACCCTATTCTGATAAATACTAAAAACTATACTAAAAATATTTGTCTAAGGTTTTGTTGTGAAAACATTTTTGAGAGCTATTTAACAGAGGGGAAAAGATGCCTAAAACAGGTTTTAAAATAAAACAGTACATAAAAAGTTTTCAAATTTTTTCACAAATGGCACTATTAAATTCTACATATTATTCTAAGATTTTAGGTGGAAAAATATTTGGCATTGGATATTTGTTTTGTTCTGAGGGATTTTTGGAAATCATAACAGAAAATAAAAAGGGGAAGGGGCACTGTGTCGTGGACCAGAACTAGCCGCAACTGGTCCGGCCCAGAGCAAAGTGGCCCCATGCGAGCCGGTGCGCCCGCCCTCGTCAGGTTCAAACCTGACGGGCGGGGCCCGTGTGCCAGGGAGAGGGAGAGGGAGTCAGGCAAGGCAAAGGCTGACAAGCGGCCTCCACTTGCCAGGGTCATCGTCAACCTTCGTCCAGGAGATGGTGGTGCTCACCGGCGGGGAAGGCAGGCACGGCAAGGGAAGCTAGAGGCGGGAACGGGCTCAATGTCTAGTCGTCGTTCCTCTGGAGGTGGAGGGAAGGCCGGAGGTGCCCTGGCTCGCCGGCGACGAACACCCGCAGTAGAGCTGCTTCGGGAGGGGATCAAGGGCGGTGCTCCCTCGCTGGAAATGGACGGGGAGGAAGGGGGAAGACGTCAGGGGAACCCTACGGGCCTGATGGAGGAGAGAAGAGCGCCGGAGCGGGCCTATGTCCCAAGATCGACGGAGCTCCGCCGTAGTGGCGCCTCGGTCGATCTCGAGCACTGGTGCTCGGGGGGCTCAAACGGGGGTTCAGGACGGCCAAATGAGAGTAAGAGAGAGAGCCAAAGGAGGGGATAGGGGGCTCGGGGATGCCTTTTATAGGCGAGCCATCGACCACTGATTCGCTGGTGCGCCAGCGAGCTCGGGGTCGTGGCTAGAAGGTGCGGCAGGAGACGGGGGGGTGTCTGGGGTGCTCTTGGGGCTGGTCTAGGACGAGCGGGAGCGAGAGAGAGAGAGAGAGGAGAGCCCGTGCATGCAAGGCTCGGGGTTGGCCGAACCGGGCGGCGTCGGATGCGCATGTGGGAGGGTGAGAGAGAAAGGGGGAGGAAGGGGTCGTTGCCCTGGCGTGTTGCGGATGTCAAGGTGCATTGACTGGCGGGAGAGGAAGGCCCGAGGTGGTCGGGTATAGGCAGGAGAGGGAGGTCAACCCTCTGGAGCGCGGCAGCATGCTCTAGAGCGTGACTTTGGCCTGCATGATGAGGCCTTGGTGCGCTCTGACGCGTCCACTGATGTCCAGAGGCTGTGGAAGGGAGTAAACAATAGGAAAAGAGGCATGGGATGCTCTGGGGTGGCCAGGAGTGAGAGAGAGAAGTGAGAAAGATGTTGTCCAGGGGGTGCAAGTGGGGGTTTTGCCCCCTCAATCATGGAGCTAGCCGTTGGTCTTTCTCCTAGAGGTGCTGGGGGTCTAGGTGGAGCTGTGGTAAAAAAATGCTCATGGAGAACAAGGGAAGGGGCTCAATTATTGTTTCTTGGATTAAGCCTAAAGGTGTTTGATCAGCATTGGGGCAGGCTAGGCTCACCCACTGGATATGAAACCTAACAGGATGAAGTGGTGGTAATAATTGTGCTTGATCATGAAGTTTCAGCTTAATTGATCAAAGTTGACAATGTAAACTTTGTAAACCCTAGATTTTAACAAAAATTGACTTCTGTAGATCCAGGTGTACAAATCTACTCTCCTTAATGCACCACTTGGTGTAACAAACTTATTTGGGTAATGGAACATGTCCACAAAGTTTGGGGTCAAGGGAAGAAACTTCACAATGTAAAGTTGTTCAAATTTGAATCTGAACACGGAGGGTTTTGGAATAGTTTGATGAATCAAAACAATTTGGATTGAGATGAAACTTTGCAAGATCATCACCTATGATAGTGTTGGCTTGCTGGAATTTTCTTGGAATTTATTCAGAATGTTTCTTATAGAAATATTTCAAAAGCTTGATTTGGACAGAAAGGGTTTTGAGGGTTTTTGCCCATGATTCTCAACATGACCATGTGTTGAAACTCATATATATGAAAAATATATGTCCAGTGAGTTTCCCTAAATTTTCTCAAATATTTTGAAAGCATTTAAATATTTTTCCCTATGAAAAACCATTTCTGGTCTTAAGAAAAATCCTTTAAAAATATTAAAAATATATTTAAAATCAATATTTGGTGGTTTTGGTAAGTCATAATCATAGTAGGTTTCAAATAGAGTCTTTGGGGGGAAAGGTGCCACCCAATTTGAGGACTTGTAGTGCAAACCTCAACTCAGGGGGTTTTGAAAACCTAATTTGAATAAATCCTTTTTGATCAAAATAATATTTGATAAAAATAGTTTTGGGCACTATTCACATGGCATGATCATTGGGCAAGAAGTTTGGTTCAAGGAAGATGAATATGGAGAGGAGTAGAACCTAAGAGTGCGAGACAAACTCAACATAACAATCAAACAAGCATTAATTCAAACAAGCATGCACTCAAAAAGTTATAATTGGTTCCAAATTTTTATAAATCCAAGCATAACAAAGTGATATAAACACAGGGTGTGACACTTTCTTTACTCTAAAATGAAATAGTAAGCTTACTTACCTCCAAAATGACATATTGTACCCAAGTTAGCTCTAAAATGACATATTGTACCTAAGTTCGATCTAAAATGACCTATACTTAGCATTGTTTCCTCCACGCTGACATAATAAGCTTAGTTAACTCAACAATGACATAATTGACTTGGTAACCTCATAGATTCCATAGACTTAGCTTATTTTTTTGCAAAATGACACAATAAGCTTAGTTAGGTAAAAATGTGATAATTACCTAGGTTAGCTCTAAAATGACACAAATAAGCAATAAAAAGAAGAAAAATAAGAGGATAAAGAGAAAGAGAAGAAAAACGCTTCTTCTTCTTCATCATCTTTTTCTTCTTCTAGTTCTTCTTCTTCTTCTTGGTAACCTCATAGATGCCATAGACTTACCTTTTTTTTGCAAAATGACACCATAAGCTTAGTTAGGTCAAGAATGGCATAATTACCTAGGTTAGCTCTAAAATGGCACAAATAAGCAATAAGAAGAAGAAAAACAAGAGGATAAAGAGAAAGAGAAGAAAAACACTTCTTCTTCCTCCTCCTCTTTTTCTTCTTCTAGTTCTTCTTCTTCTTCTTCTTCTTCTTATTCTTCTAGTATTCTTCTTCTAACTTTCTTATTTCCCATTTTGCAGATTTGATTCACTTCATGGAAGCTTGCATTGATGGAGTTCTTGTGTTTACTTTCTGTTTTGATTTTGTATCGATGAACATTGTGAAACTTGCTACCTATGGATGAAACTATGCATGTATGGATGAAACTTGCACTTTTGATTTGGTATGTTTGTTGGATGACCATATATATATGTGTGTGCTTGTGATATGGCAGGGATATAGTTTCTGTGAATTATATATATATATATGTGTGTGTGTGTGTGTGTGTGTGTGTGTGCTTATGTGTGTGTGCTTGTGAAAATGATTGGATATAACAAAAAACAAAATAAAAGGGCAAATACAGGAACTTTGCTGTCTACCACCGACGGCAAAGGGCTCTTTGCCGTCTGCCCCGAACGGCAAAGGTGACACATGGCGGCCACCTGTGAAACCTGGGAAGCCCAGCCTGGGGACATTTGGTCTCTTTTCCATCTGCGGTAGACGGCAAAGGGGGAGGAGGCAGACGGCAAAGATGGGGAGGGAGGCGGACGGCAAAGAAGGGGGGCAGTTGGCAAAGGGGGTGGGAGGCAGACGGCAAAGGGGAGGGGGTAAACGGCAAAGGGGGTGGGGGGCACATGGCAAAGGGGGCGGGAGGGTAGACGGCAAAAGGTGAGGTCCGTTAGACACCTCTAACGGCGACGCCGTCAGCAGTTGCCGTCCATGCCCTTTGTCGTCCGCAAGCTGACGGCATTGTGCCTTTTTCGTCCGCTGGGCCGAAGCAGACGACAACGAATCCCTTTGCTGGAGCTAGCTGGGCCCAAATTTGTGTCGTCCGCCTTTGTGCCTTTGTCTTCTGCCATGACAGACGGCAAAGTGCCTGATTCATATATTGTATCCCTCCCGTGCCATCCAATAAACTTCTCTCCGGCATTGAATAGATGCAAACATAGGAGATGCGCCGCAGACGGTGCTCTCGATAGGCGCGCCGCATCAATGTCGTCGCCTATGAGAAGTTGCGTCCGCTTCGGGCTGGCGCGGGGGTGAAGGGTTTTTGGTGGACTAGGTTAGTCAGGAGCGGACGTGGCAACAGTCCGCGCGTTAGCAAAGCCTCTTAGTTTGTCTTCGATCTGTGGGAAAAAACGTGTCTGAACCGGCCCGCAGCCTGATGCAGGATCGCGTTTGATGGCGAAACATGTCCACACCGTGCCATCCGGACGGTTATGGGTGATTTGATGGTCCGTGTTGGAGATACCGTGATAAGTTGACATAGTTGCATGCTAGTGAAAATCAACTATTTAGATGTATATTCCGGTGTTCTTCTCCTCCCGAGCTCAAATGAGCTCGAGTGAACAGTAAAATCGAAAAAAATGAAATTTTTTGTGATAACATTGTCAAAAGTTGTAAGTGCTTGCAAAAAAACGTCATGAAATCACATTTCCATAAGGTGTGGTAAAAAAAATCAGTGTTCGAAAATGCTTTTGAAAGTAGCATTTTCGAAGTATCGATTTTTTTACCACACCTGGTAGGAATGTGATTTTATGACGAATGTTTACAAGCACTTACAACTTTTGTCAATATTTATCAAAAAAAATCAGATTTTTTGACTAAATTTTAAATTTGTTTTGATTTTATTGTTCATCCAAGCTCATTTGAGCTCGGGCTAAAAAACTCTGCATCCAAGAACACTTTCCTACATTCCTCGACTTTACCATGGATGCATGTATGTAACATGAAATATGTCCCTGCATGTTATCTAGTTCGGAGTATCTATCTATCTAATTAATTAAATTATTTTTTGACAGAGCTAGTTAATTAACTCTGCGACGAAAGAAAAAAAAAGACATGCGGCTCGCGGGTGCCCGGTGACGCATGATGTCGGACAGCATAATCTATCAAGGATACAGTTCGGCCTCTCGTCTTTACGATTGTTATCCAAACGAGAGAGAAAAAATATTCGGACCTTTTCGCATGAAAATGACTTTTTCTTGTTTATTCACCACGAATGGTCAGCATCATGATCGATTATTGAGGACGAAGCCTGGCAGCCATTATTATCACAAGCACAGTGGCCGGCTTGTAGCCTATCTTGGTTTAGCCTGTGTGCATCCCCAATCAGGAGCTGCCTCATCAAGCTTTGCTTGGTTGATTAATCGACAAGAATGCCGTGCCATCCGAGCTGAACGTGACGATATCATTAGCCCATGCCTGCTGGATCCAAGACCATATGCGGTCCTTGTTCCTGTAGCTGGTGTGGATCCACAAACTGGATGCTAACTGGTTTTGGGTATCTGATTTGATTTCCCATATGACTATGATAAGAAATCGCACCAACTTGAAGCTCAAAAGGCATGACCAATTCATGTGCTGTTTCTTGGACGGTGTAGGACAGGTGCTGTACATATGCATGACTGCGTGGCCGTCTGCCTTCTACTGTACCAACTCCCTCTGACCTAAGATCATAATAATTATACAAAACAATCTGCAAATTAACTCGCAGGTTACACGCTGGTGCTGCACTGAACCGTGACGTCTGACACCGATGCCTTACCGTCCCGCTGGTTTATACTAGTATCAATGATCAGTAACTAAGTAGTGGTATGTAGTTGGTGTATTCGTTAACCATTAGTCGCTGCTTTAGTAATGGCATCGCGTTTCTCTTTGATTGGTTGAATACTTCCATTTACATAAGACCTATTCGACCTTGTGTCTTTGTCTTTGTTCTCTTGTGGTTCTGGATCATTCAGACCCCGTTGAACGTACGTCCAGCTGACGACAAGGCCGAAAAGATGAAGGCTTGTTGCACTTCTTGCGGCGGGCGGTTGGTACCGCCATTCGCCGGATCCTTCGATGAATACAGTGCCGAATAACCCGGGCTTCCCGCGTGCAGCGAAACGACGGAGGCTGAGCACGAAAGTGTTAGCGTTGGCTAAGATTATGCGGTATCAGGCTAACCAATATATCATGTTGACTGATACTCACCCCGTCACTCGAGTGATTTTCAGAAGGCACAAGCTTCAATCATCCATGGACAGATGGACTAGAAGAGAATATTTCTTTGCTTCTCTCTGTTTCGGCACGGTACTGAAACGAAAGTCATACCCATTTAACCCCCCTAAAAAGAAGACGAAAAAACCCAGAGCCCAAAACACCTTTTATCTCACACTTTTACCTTGTTGAGAAGCACAATTATTCTTTTTAAAAGTAAATATGTATTATTTTTTAAACACACTATAAACGCAAGCGCTCGTATACACGCGCATACATGTATTCCTATGAACACACACGTATACCCTATCTCAATGAGCACCTCCGAGAAACTGAGCCGGCATATCATCTTGAAATTTACGAAGTCACCGTAGGCACCTCGTCGTCGACGGAAACGTCTCCTCCCACTAAATGTGCATCGCCGAAAAATCTGAAATAAATCTAGGAATAAATATGAACACCAGGATTTGAAACCTAGTGGGCTGGTCATACCATAGTCCCTCTAACCATCCAACCACATATTGGTTCATAATATGCACTTCTTATGAAAGCACACAAACAGTTGTGCTTCTTACGGAAGCAAATTTGAGCCTCCTACAAAAAGCAAATAGGTGTTTTTCGTGAAAACACATTTTTCTTTCTTTTTTGAGAAGCACAACTGCTTCTCACGAAAGCAAATCTATGCCCTCATGAGAATCAAATAACCCCTTTTCGATAAGCATAATTGTTCTTGTCGCAATTTTTTCTTCCAAACCCTAGGAAAAACCGGATGTAAACAGGAAAAAATCCAAAAAAGAAAATGCGTACAGAAAAAAGTCTGAGGAAACGACCAACATGCGAGATGTGGTGATGACTGAACGCGTCACTTGACGTGCTCCCAGGAACCAAAAGTGACCCCTGGGGGTCCCTCGCAAGGGCTAACCTCGAGTTAGTTGCTCTCCAATACATAACTACACGACCTCCTAAACAACGCTCTTTGTCTCAAAGGCCCTCAATTGGCACAGGCGCGAGCAACCGGTCCGGCCTATTAAGGTACGCGTCTCTCGTGGCCTTTTCCGTACCTACTGTAGCAACTTGGATCACTGCGGTACGCATGTCAAAAAACATCGCAACACATGTTTTTCAAGGGTAGTTTATAAAGCATTTTAAAAAATGAACAATTTTTGATAATTCAAAACATTTTAAAATTTCCACATTTTTTCGAATGCGAACATTTTTGTGAAAGCTCGAACAATTTTTGAAAAAAGAGACATTTATTCAAAACACAATTTATTTTTCAAAATCTAGACATTTTGGAAAACATATTTCTTGAAATTCCATTCATGTTTTCACAATCCAAACAATTTTTGATTTTTTACACATTTTTGGAAATCACTAACAATTTATCAAATTTCGAATTTTTTTAAAGTCAAACATTATTTAAATTCCGAATAATGTTTTAAAACCACGGTCATTTTTTGAAATCTCAATAAAATGGAAAATCAAATAATGAATAAAGGTGAAAAAAGATAAGAAAAAAACTAGACTAAAACCTTTTAGAAGGTTCAAAATCCGATAAAAGAAATGGGGGTCTGTAGAACCTACAATACCTTAAATAGGCCGACCAATCTCACCTTGTCTTCATGAGCTCCTTGTGCGAAACAATGACATCTTGACGCAGAGAGCGTTAAATAGGAATTGCGCATAACTACCAAATAAATAGTCCGAAAAAATAAAAACTAGGCCAGCCGAGTTAAGGGAGACAGAACTAGGCTAGCCCAAATAGGACAAAAAAGTAGAAGGGGATGATATGAGATTGTGCCCTTGCATGAAAATAATAATCTGAGACTATGCCCTAACATAAATATATGTATATGGATTATGGGATACAATATATTGAAATAATAATTATTATTTTAAAATGTATCATCATCACCATTTGTTTTGTAACTATAGGCTATATACTGTGCAAAATATACCAACATACCTCGGCTTAGTTCATTGAGTATATTATATTTCCGTACTTTAGGGAATGTCAGACCAAAGTAAGGACCTCCACATTACAATGGGCTAAATGTGGATGCCAGAGTAGAGAGAGAAAATTGTCTAGCACGAGTGCGAGCGAATGTGAAAAATACTTCCTCCATTCCATAATATGAAAACACTTTTTTACACTGATATAGTATTAAAAATGCTTTTGCATTATAGAACGAAAGGAGTGGATCCTAAGTTCAGAAAGCTTAGCAACACTGGCTAAGTTTAGCGCTGAATGCAAAAAAACAAAGTTCCTTCTTATTTTGTAATTATGTAGAACACCATGGTAAGCTAATTAAATTATTATTTTAAACTTCTAGGATTAGCATATAAAGGTGTAACTAAGCAGCATTCTCCTTCTCCCGTCAGGTATGGCATGAGGTCCTCTTTTGGTTTTGTACCACAACAGACCTTCCTCGTATGAAGTTGCCATTTATGGATTGGTGGACGGTCTCTTGCGACCCCCCCCCCCCCCCTCGGTCGCCTTACGTAAGGAGCTCTCCTCACTTCTTATGCCGACTACTTGGTGGCTCTGAAAGAATCGCAAGGAATGCGTCTTCAATGGCTTCACGCTCTTTGTTGCTTCTCTTGTGTGAACCATCCAAGGGGGGGGCTAGACTTTGGGCTAGAGATAGAGCCAAGAGGCTCAACATATTGTTGTCCGAGACGTAGGCTCTGTATTTGAAGGGTTTAGTATCCCTTTTTTTTGTTCCTCTCATACACACACAACCACGCCAATCTGTGTACATGGTTTTGTGAGTTGCACCTTGTAGTTGTTTCACTCTCGACCTATCAATGAGATGAGAAATCTTTTATTTGCAAAAGAAAAAATCAAAAGAGTAAACATGGAGTAATCTATGTGGAGTCCAGGGATGCAGCCTTGAGGAACTTCTTTTCACAAAGCACATCAAACTACTTATTTTCACATTAACAGGATGACACAAAAACACCGTACCAAACAAGAGTTCAAAGAAGTCACGGAAGATGAGAGAAGCTAACACTACTATATATGAAAGAATAAGATGAAGTTGTATAGCACGCCAGTCCATCGGACTCCTTTGATTCTAACCGACCTCCAAGTGGCTATCTCAATTTGTGATGTAATCACTATTTGCAGGAAATCGAGAGCCCGGTTGTCAAAAGTAATGTTGTTCCTCTCCTTACACGACTACCATCAAATGAAGGGTGGAAGAACACCCGACCAACATGCATAGCCAGCATCTCCAAGGTAGAATTTGTCGTCGGGAATGTTGATCCCATCAGGTCGACTCATGCTGTCACTAAGAATGTTAGCATCATGCGCTGACCCCTCCCAGCCAGCCAGCACATATGTGAACTTCACATCAAAGTCAACAGCAGTAAGAACATTCTAGCTTGTGTAGTGCTTCCTCCCCCTGTATGCTGCAGACTGTGACCTAGGAACTCTGGCAGTGACATGAGTACCATCTATTGCCCCAATGCAATCCTGAAAATGGCATCACAAGCCTGTGTTAGTGCTCAACTTGAACATTACAAGCATATCAAGCCATGAAAAATGTATATTGGCAATGCTCACCTTGAAGTATGGATACCATCTTGGGCTTCCGCGAATCTTGGGTGGAGTCCGGCCAGATGGTCTCCTGATCATCTCTCCTCTAAGCTCACAAACAACAAAAAGCACCTGCTTGAAGTACCAAGAGATGGTCTCCATTGATCTCATGGACGTGTTGTGAATGACCCTAAACATCTAGTTATGGCCAACAACATGGAGGAACATGGCCACTTGCTCTTCCACACAGGCGTTGATGTTATCTTGTAGCAGCCCCCTGCTCCTGAAGGTCTCGACAAGCCTGGCAAATGGTGTTCTTTTCATTCGAAGCATCCACAGAGCCTCGACGTCATTGTAGTTGTAGATGTAGTTCGGATTTTGGATCCTCTCTTAATCCCGGATAAACATTGGTCCATAGCGGATCAAAGGTTGCCCAACATGACGAACAACTCTCTGGTCATGAACATGACCCATGCCTGAATCACACTTATCAGTGTTGTTGCCTGAATTATCAGCCTCATCCGTACGTCCATAACCTAGTCGACATCGACAGTTCGTTCAGTGGGAAGTTGATCCTACACCTTGCCTAACGCCCTAAACACCGACCTAACAAAGGGGGGAGGGGGTGCTGCTTACCTGCATCGAAGACGAGGACGGCGTAGGGGGAGCCATGGCCAATAACAAGGGGAGCACCAGATCCGCCGCAAACGCCGCTGCTGCCTCTAGCGCAGATCTGAAATCGCAGTAGCCGCCGGTGGTGTGGCAGTAGGGAATAAAGTGGCTATGGGTGAGCGAGTAGAAAGGGGGTGAGGCTAGATTTGGCGCCAGGACGGCGCACCAGATTTCCAATCTCCCCCCATCCCCCCTCACCCTCGTGTCACACCCGCCCGTGCGACCTCGCGCCGCACTCACCCTGCCTCGCGAGAAACTTTCGATCTGAGCGTTTCCAGCGAGCCAGGCTCCGGGCTGCTTTGAGAAGCGTGCGATGCAGGCCCAACACTGAAACCAGCCAACCAAACAGGCCACTTCCTACTCGCGCGGTCCTCGTTGCGCTCGATGCGGGCAACCAAACACGTCCTAGGCCAACGAATGACTTCGGCTTTCTAAGCGTTTTTCCTTTTTATATTTCACATTTCATTTGGGATCCTCTAGTTTTGGGAAGCTAAACTGGCTTTTATTCGAGTTTTTTAGTGATTCACACGTCATTTTCAAGGCCGGTTTTATTCTAGTTTTCTGTTTTCTTTTCTTAAAACAAACCTGTTTTTTTAGAAAAACAATGAACTATTCCCAAACTGTAACAGCCCGGGACCGACGCTCCAGAAGATTCTAGAAGATTCCCCTTTTATTTCCATTCTCGTCTGTGTTCGTTTGGTTGTCGCATTCATCATCGCATCATTCGCATTATCTGCATAGCATCGTCACTTGTTTTCAAACTTGCATATGTTTGTAGTTGTCGGTTCTCTTCGTTCTCATCGCTAACCATTTTGAGACCAACCACACATGCATGCGCCCGCAGCATCGTTTTACAATGTTTAAAAAGGCGCGCTAAAAATATTTTTGGATTGGGTCGAAACCTAGCGTGCGGTCTTATTATAGTGTAGGTAGACCGCATGTCGAATTTCGTCGCATTCCGAGTTCGTTTGATACCCCGTTGGTTAGTCGTAGCAGTGCGGTCATCGGTTATTCGTCGCACGTTTTCAGTGTTTAAAACCCTCGTGTCACGGGCCACCAACCTTCCCTCTCATCTCCCCATAGCCAATCTACACAGCCCACTCGCCCACCTTGCTAGCCCCCTCCGCTTCCAGACCGTCGAATCGACATCCGATGGTCCGAAAACGGACAATATCTGCTAACCCTAGCCCCTAAAACTACAAATAGACACCCTAGCCTGCCTAATCTGGCCTAACCCTAGTCTTCCCCTCGGTTTCTGTGCCAAACCACCCTCAGCCGCCGCCATCCCCCTCCTCCTCGCGTAGGCCCGCCAGGAGCCCGGTCGGGCCCGCCTGAGCCCATCTGGGCCGAGGGGCCGCCGCCTCCCAGCGTAGGGAACGGGAGCTCCCATGGCGCCCGAGCGCTCCCGCAGCTCCCCGTGCAGCCTCGCAGCCCGACCATCGGAGGGCCGCCGGTCCCCGCGCCGCCGTCGACCGCCCCTGTCATCGGAACCCTCGCCACCCTCTCCTCCTTTCCTTTCACCTCCCCTACGCCTCACCCCTCTCTTCTCTCCCGCAGGTGCCGCCCGCCATGGAGGGACGCCGGAGCCTTGCAGCTTTGCCGCCAGCTAGATCCTGTTGGGGAACATCGCATGGGAAACAAAAAATTTCCTACGCACACGCAAACCTATCCATGGTGATGAGCATCTACGAGAGGGAGAGTGGATCTACGTACCCTTGTAGATCGCTAAGCGGGAAGCGTTAAGAAACGCGGTTGGTGTAGTCGAACATCTTCGCGATCCAAATCGCCGAGCGTCCCGCGATCTCATCATGATCCGTCCCGTGATCCAATCACGATCCGTCCTGTGAACTCATCACGATCCGTCCCGCGATCTTGATCACGATCTGTCCCGCGAACTCATCATGATCTGTTTCGCGATCTCATCACGAACTGTCTCGCGATCTCGATCACGGTCCTTCCGATCTAGCGCCGAACGGACGGCACCTCCGCGTTCAGCACACGTGCAGCTTGATGACGATCTCCACCATCTTGATCCAGCAAGAGGAGGTGGAGAGGAGAGAGAGTTCACCATCAACGTGACGGTGCTCCGGTGATGGTGGTGGAGTAATTCTGGCACGGCTTCGCCTAAGCACTGCGAAAAACCAATCTAGAGGAGCACCGCCGGAACGGGTAGCACGTGGCTGCAATTGTTAGCCAAATCCTAGCTATTCCACTAGTATATATAGGAGGAGAGGAGAGGAGAGGCAGCCAAGGCCTTTGGTTCAGCCGAAATAGGAGGTGGGAAGCAATCCTACTTCACCTCCAATCCTAGTTGGAGTAGGATTGCCTCCTATTGGCTGATTTTTCACCTTTTCCTTAGCCTTTTTCTCTCCGTGCGCCATGGGACTTTTGTGGCTGATTTACCAGCCCACTAAGGGCTGGTTAATACTCTCGCACAGCCCATGGTCCCTCTAGGGTCGAAAAAACCCTCCCGGAGGCCTCCCGGTACACTACCGGCACTCCCGGTACACTACCGATGAGCACGAAACCTTTCCGGAAACCAAACTGGGACTTCCTATATATGAATCTTTACCTCCGGACCATTCCGGAGCTCCTCGTGATGTCCGGGATCTCATCCGGGACTCCGAACAACCTTCGGTCACCACCATACATAACTCTACACTACCGAAACGTCACTGAACCTTAAGTGTGCAGACCCTGCGGGTTCGAGAACTATGTAGACATGACCGGGACACCTCTACGGTCCATAACCAATGGCGGGACCTGGACGTCCACATTGGTTCCTACATATTCTACGAAGATCTTTATCGGTCAAACCTCTATGTCAAGGATTCAGTTAATCTCGTATAACGTTCCCTTTGTTCTTCGGTATGTTACTTGCCCGAGATTCGATCGTCGGTATCTCCATACCTAGTTCAACCTCGTTACGGCAAGTCTCTTTACTCGTTCTGTAATACAAGATCCCGTGACTAACACTTAGCCACATTGCTTGCAAGGCTTGTTGTGATGTTGTATTACCGAGTGGGCCCCGAGATACCTCTCCGTCACATGGAGTAACAAATCTCAGTCTCGATCCATGCCAACTCAACAGACACCATCGGAGATACCTGTAGAGCACCTTTATAGTCACCCAGTTACGTTGCGACGTTTGATACACACAAGACACTCCTCCGATGTCCGTGAGTTGCATGATCTCATGGTCATAGGAACATATACTTGACATGCAGAAAACAGTAGCAATAAACTGACACGATCATATGCTACGTTTGTAATTTGGGTCTTGTCCATCACGTCATTCTCCTAATGATGTGATCCCGTTATCAAATGACATCTCATGTCCATGGCTAGGAAACCTTAACCATCTTTTGATCAACGAGCTAGTCTATTAGAGGCATAGTAGGGACATGGTTTTGTCTATGTATCCACACATGTATCTAAGTCTCCGATCAATACAATTATAGCATGGATAATAAACAATTATCATGAACAAGGAAATATGATAATAACTAATTTATTATTGCCTCTAGGGCATATTTCCAACAGATCCTGGCCGGAGAAGGCCGCCTCCAGTCGCCCTCGACCCATCCCCGGCCTCCCCTGCCAGCCCTGCATCCCATCCGCCGCTCCGCCATGGCGCCGCCGCCCCTGCCTCCCCGATCCGATCGGGAGGAGGAGGATGACGCGCTGCCGCTGGCGTTGACCCGTGCCTGGGCCGTCGCAGTGCCCACGTGGGCCTCGCCTCCCTTCGGCCCAGTTCGCCCCAGCCGACCTCAGCCCGATTTGGCCCATGGTGAGCCCAGCCTCCCCCCCCCCCCCCCCCCCCCCGCGTTTTTTTTCGTGTGTAGGCCCAATTGCATATTTTAAAATGTTAATAATTAATCAACCGTACGTCGGAATAAAATGTTTTATATATGTAAATGCTTAGAAAAATGTGTAGATTAATTATATGCCAATTTCATTCATGCTTAAATATTTAACATGCACTTTGTGTTATTTTGCATAATTAGCATATTTCGCATTTGCACATATATGTTTAATCATGCATCGGAATTAAGAAAAAAAACTTCATTAAAATGTTCATGTTATCGGCTTTACATTTTCATGCATGACAAACCTGTTCATTGTAATAATTACATTTAACTTGCATTTATAATTGCTAACGGGGTTATTCCATTAACTCGCATAATTAAATATGACATATTTTCCTATTTGAACTTATATATATTAAATATGATTTTGGGGTAGAAAAATTCATAGAATTTATCTGTGCATTTAGTTTTGCCATTTGAGTAAGTTGTGTGCATGTCATTTTGTTGTGATGCCTTTTGTTATTTTCGTGTGATTTAATACATGCATGATATGAAATAATTTTGAGCATGAGATATGCCCTTTGATATCTGTCCTAATCCGTGGACATTTTGCTTGCCATAGAAATGCATGTTTAGGTGTTGTTTTCTTGTTGTCTACATGCTATAAAAATTGTGCTGTTTTGAGATGCTAAAATATTTCTAAGGCTGGAATCTGTAATATTTTGTTGTTGTCTTGTCATGTGTTTTGCTAGTGATCTAGAACCCTTTTGTGGTTGGTGTAATAGAGTTATTTGTAGTAGATGATGTCCTTTAGTATGCTGTTAAGTTTCATGTCATAATATGACCTATAGCATATAGCTTTACTGCTGTCAACATGCCTTCGTGATAAAAACTGCACTGTCAAAAACTGTTATTTTCACTAAGTCTGAAACTGTTTTCAAATAGCCATCTTGAGCTTCCTACCATGTGATCCATACATGTTTTGTATATGATATATGAAGATGAAATGAAGTGTGTGTTATATGCTACTGCCCCATGCTTAGTTTGTGCATCTTAGGATGTTGTAGCTTGTTGTTTTCATGTGTGCAAAATGCTAAGTTGCTGTTTTGGGCAGATTTCAATTAAAACTTGTTGTGGTGGTTGTGGTTGAACCGTAGCTCCGTTTTGGTCATGCCATATATGAAACTTGCTTAGAATCTCATGTAGTTTCATAATAACTTGCTGCATTCATGATTGGAAATGTTTATGATGGTATTTTCCATGCATTTGCATTCATGACATGTGCATCTTGTGTTGCTCATATCTTTTAGACCGTAGCTTCGTTTGAGATTATCAACATATGTAAATCGACTAGAATGATGTGTAGAACTGCATGGTATGTTTTATTCTGTTGTTTAACAAATATAAAATATGATTATTTTATATCTGGACCAATTTCTAAATTAACACATGAGGTCGTTTCGGAAATACTATAAGTTATTTCTGATCTCATTTAAGATGCCTAGATAGTGTAGTTTACTTATGCTTCACCTCTTGCCATGTCTAACAACATTTAACATTGATGTGTACCTAAACGGGAATGAACTAAATAATTCGAACATGGAGTTTCGTCAATATGCAACTCGTTGCATATTGAGCTTCACTTTAATGTGTAGTAGTTATTTGATGTGAATTGTCATGCCTAACATATTCAAACCGAACATGCATCATAATTGTTTACGCATCATGTCATGCATATGTTGTGGTGTATCTTGTGTTGATTGTTTGTTTCTGGATTGCTTCTTCTTGATAGAGTTCCGAAAGCGTTCGGAGTGTGAGGATTCGTTCGACTACGTTGGCTCGTCTTCTTCATGGACTCGATCTTCTTCCGAGCGGGATCTCAGAAAAGATGACACGTTTCCCTGGATACCATTACTATCATTGCCATGCTAGATGTCTCGTTTTTATCGCTATGACACGCTACCTACCACTTGTTTTTCAAGCCTCCCAACATTGCCATAAAAAGTCTCTAACCCTTCCACATCCCAGCAAACTGTTGTTTGGCTATGTTACCGCTTGCTCAGCCCTTCTTATAGCATTTCTAGCTGCAGGTGCAATTGTTTCCATGTGTCAACATGGACATCCTTTTGTTATATCACAATATTGTTGCTATTTAATTTAATGCACATATATACTTGGTAAAGGTGGAAGGCTTGGACTTTTGCTCGGTGTTCTGTTCCACTCTTGCCATCCCTAGTTACTTGTGAACCGGTGTAATGTTCCATATTTGAGCGCTCCTAACATGCTCGGGGTTGTTATTGGGACCCCCTTGATTTTTGTTTTGGGATAAGACTTGTCTGGCAAGGCCCAACATTGGTACTACATTTGCCTAATAAGTAATAAAATTGCATAGGGACCCGCCGGCACCCGCGGATAATTAATCAACCCCTGGGCCAGTGCTCCTCATGAGTGTTGGTCCAAAATAGAGCACTGTACAGGGCCAACCCGGGGCAACTCGGGAGATTTCTATCAGGCCATTGTACGCGTCGCTCATCTGCTGTGCCCTGAGAACGAGATACGCGGCTCCTATCGGGATTGTCGGCATGTCGGGCGGCCTTGCTGGATTTGTTTTACCTTTCTCGAACGTCTTGAGTGAGGAACTCTGATCTTCTTCGGGCTATCTCGAGGTGTCGGATTTCCTTTGGAATTGCCTAGGATGATCATGAGATCCGTGGTCGAGGTTATTCCCATTGCGTGTGGTTAATTTGTGATGGATGAGTTGGAGCACCCCTGCAGGGTAAATCTTTTCAAGAAGTCGTGTCCGCGGTTATGTGGCAAACTTGGAAATTTTGTTTAACACCCGGTCATAGCAAACTTGAAGTAAAACTCTAATAAAATACATCAACTGTGTGTGTAACCGTGACTGTCTCTTCTCGTGAGTTCTTATCCGGAAGGGAACACGATGGGTTATGATTGACGTAAGTAGGTGTTTAGGATCAGTTAATGATCATTACTAGTTCACGTCCGTTATGCGTAGACCACCATACTTTACTTTCTATACTCGTAAGTTAGCCACTCAAACAAATACTTAGTCGCTTGTTGCAGCCTCACCACTTAACCATACCTCACCTATTAAGCTTTAATAGTCTTGATACCCTTGGAAATGAGATTGCTGAGTCCATGTGGCTCACAGATTACTACAACAATAGTTGCAGGTACAGGTAATGCGATGATTTGATGTGAGCGCGATGTTTGTTTGATTTGGATTTCTTCTTCTTCATCATCATCAGTCTAGGATGGGTTCCAGGCGGCAGCTTGGGATAGCAAGGATGGATGTCATTTTATCGTTTGATTTCGTCCGTAATCGGACCCTGCTCTTATGTATGATGTTTGAGTATGTTGTTGTATTGATGTGACTCTGATGTAGCTTGTGGCGAGTGTAAGCCAATTCCATATACTCATCTCTTCTGTACATGTACTTGTATTATATCCATTCTTGCAACACGACGAGATGCGCTTCTATCCCTGTCAAGGCCCTCGTGCCGAAATAAGGATAGAATCGCATCTTGGGCGTGACACAAACTCCATTAACTTTTGTTCAAAAATGACTACTCTAAGGGCATATTTTTCCTTAAGTGGTTTTGGTGATTGATGACAATGCCTTTGCGGACTAATCGTATGCATTGAGCATTTCAGATATCTCATGTCTAGGCACAAGACGATTCGGTGCCCCTCGGAGCTTATCAAAGATGGTTGTTCTCTATATTTCCTTTCGGTGAATTTAAGTCATAAGAAAGCCATACTATTAAGAGGGGGTCCACTTCGAAAAGGTTTGGGTGGAATCAACACGTACACATCAATCCTATTAGCACCACCTTTCCTTTACTTCGGTGGAGCACCAGCCGTTTTCCTCGTCTGTGTAAAGTGAAGCCCGCGGGGGTACTTATGTTCAGTGGCCAACGGTAGTACCGCTGAAGGAAGCGGTAGTATCGCAGGAGCCCGCGGTAGTACCGCTCAGAGGAGCGGTAGTACCGCTGACCCCTGGCCTAATACGTACGCCTGCGGTACTAGGTGCGGATGTAATTT
Organism: Hordeum marinum; assembly: GCA_022496015.1. NCBI lineage: Eukaryota > Viridiplantae > Streptophyta > Magnoliopsida > Poales > Poaceae > Hordeum > Hordeum marinum. Next base: position 403,164,092 of record CM039677.1, read on the forward strand.
TTTACATCCGCCCTAGTGCGGTAGTACTGTGATGCAGTTCCGGTACTACCGTGCCGGACTTTTTTGCAGTTTCGTCCTCAGCGAAGGTAGGCACGGAAGTAATTTTTTACTTCCGTGCACCTCCAAGTGCCTGTCTCTACCGACCATGCGGTAGTACCGCATGGGCTCGCGGTAGTACCGCTCTGGCGGTTCTACCGCTAGCTGCCTAGTGCAATCGGCCTGAGTTTGATACTCCTGTGCGAGCGATAGTACCACAGGTCGCAGCGGTAGTACCGCAAGCACTTGCGGTAGTACCGTGGTCTGCTGCGGTAGTACCGCGACGCGCGGGGCTGAGGGTGGGGATAACGATTGGATCTTTTCCCCCACTATAAAAGGGAGGTCTTCTTCCTCAAGAACATTACCTCTTCCTTTCCCAAGCTCCATTGTTTCTCAAAGCTCCATTTTAGCCCGATCTCTCTCCCTAGCCAATCAAACTTGTTGATTTTTTAGGGATTGGTTGACAAGGCCTTGATCTACACTTGCACCAAGAGAAATTTGATTCTCCCCACTAATCCCTTGCGGATCTTGTTACTCTTGGGTACTTGAGCACCCTAGACGGTTAAGGTCACCTTGGAGCCACATTCCATTATGGTGAAGCTTCGTGGTGTCATTGGGAGCCTCCAATTAAGTTGTGAAGATAGCCCCAACCTTGTTCGTAAAGGTTCGGTCACCGCCTTCAAGGGCACCAATAGTAGAATCACGACATCTCGCATTGTGTGAGGGCGTGAGGAGAATACAGTGGCCCTAGTGGCTTCGTGGGGAGCATTGTGCCTCCACACCGCTCCAAACGTAGACGTACTTCCTCACAAGGAAAGGAACTCCGGTAACACATCCTCGTCTCCACCGGCTCCACTTTTGGTTATCTCTTACCTTTACTTCTTGCAAGCTATTATTGTGTTGTATCCCTTGCTTGCTTGTGTGCTTGTTGTGTTTAGCATCATATAGGTTCCTCACCTAGTTGCACATCTAGCCAACTTATTTGATGCTAAGCTTAAATTGTTAAGGAAAAGTTTAAAAGTGTTAGTTGTCTATTCCCCCTCCCCCCTCTAGTCTACCATATCGATTCTTTCAACTACTTTTTTGAAAACTGGTGAACTCTTTTTTCAAAATCGATGAACTTTCTTTCAATTTTTTGAACCTTTTTTCTAATTCGATGAACTTTTCTCAAAAAAATAATGAATTTTTTAGTCTAATGAATTTTATTCAAAATCAATGATTTTTTTCCAGATTTGATGAACTTTTTTCAGATTCGGTGAACTTTTTTCCAGATTCGATGTACTTCTTTCAAATTTAGGTAACTTTTTTCCAAATTCAATGAATGTTTTTTCAACTTCGGTGAACTTTTAAAAACAAAATCGTGAAATTTTGTTCAAAATCCGTGAAATTTTTTGAATTATGAAACGTTCTCCTTTTCCATGATTTATTTCTTTTTATATTGATGAACATGAACAAAGTTGACTATATGTTAATGTTTATACTAAAAGGGGGATCAAATAATATTAGTTCCTAATTGTAGGCAATAAACTGAGCCTGGTCTAGTGGGAAGGCCGAAAGCACTCGACTTAGGTGAGTAGAATCCCATTCCTACTTTGCTTGAATTATCATTCCGTTTTCACTTCACGTTTGTTTTTCCCTGCAGGTTGATTGGGACGGCCCGGTATGCACCGCCTGCAGGCGCCACTTCAACAAATCGGCGCAGAAGGCGCCGAGTAGGACCTCCCGTACGTTCCTAATTGGCGCATCAGGCGCCACTCCCCCTAAGCTGCTGCTCACGCATCATCGCTCATGGCCCAGCCCATGTACATTGCGAAAACTCAATGCACTCCTGGTTCGTTCCATGGATCGCATTTACCGATAGCTATTGAAAGTTGACTGGTCACCCGTTGAATTATATTTAAAAAAAAGTCAGTCGTTGAATTATGAAAAAACCAAGAAAAATTGAAAATTTACAAAAAACGAAAAAGATAGTTGGATGGTGAAAACGCTTTGAATGATCGTGTAAAGCGCCAAATAGGGAATGCCGATCCAAGTCCTCCCAAACCTTGTTAAAACTGAGCGCCAACAATCTCAGCCCATCTCTAATCTTTTCCTACGAACAGGTCCAAACGCTCGCTCCTTTAAGAAAAAGGGCCCAACTGAGAACACACATGTTGAATACAGTGTTCACGGCGACGTTGATGACCTTCTGCACTGGACTTCGGACTGCTCGCGAGCTTGTCGCCGTCGGCACACGCATTAATCATGTAGCGCACCAAACGGCATGCAATATCGCGAATGGTGAACCCGAAAGGCGTCGGGTAAAAGGGCCGGCATATCTGCCAAACGTTTGCCACAAAAGATGGCATGTACGGACGTTCGTGTGGTAGGTTCAATGTACTTCGAGAAACTGGGTGGCGTTTTTCAAGAAAAACTGCCATGGCATTTCAGTTTGCACCGTACGATCCATACCGTGTGGCAGTTTAGGCGTTCGCTACCAGTTGCTCCCTGACAAACATTCGCCACGTAGTATCTCCGGGGTAAAATGCCTCCTTCGCATTCGGGACAAAGTTAAAGTTGAGTTGAGGTCCTCTCTGGCTCTCTCTCCTCCGCCACGTCTACGTGAAGCAGTGCCCGTGCCCCATGCCCGTGCTCAGCCGCTGTCATCGCATTCACGTCTTTCCCCATGCTACAATGCGTACAGTCGACCAGTTGCCATGTTTGTGCTGACCGTTGCACCGTGCGCTCGTGCTCCCATCCTTGGCTTTTACGGACGTGCAAGATATCTTTGCACCAGACGGCGGCGGGGCGACCCATGCCTCGCCACTGCTACTGCGTCACCCTTTGATGCATCGCCATGCCGATGCTACAGTGCCACGCACGTCCGTTGCTTTGTGCCAGCGAAAGAACTGCGCCAAGACTCGGTGTAAGAGTAAATCTCGCTGTCGCTGTGATCTCCTCCCTTGAAATTGTGCAGGTGTCCTTCGTACGCTTCAAGTTTAATTTTGTCCCGGGCGCGCAGGAGGCATTTACCCCTAGGAGCACGACGAGATCCAGTCAAATATGGAGTCAGCTAGCCACCTTGTATAGAGAGTAACAAGTCCGTCCGTCCGTCCGTACTGCCTCAAGGCCTGTACTAATGGCGCATCTCGACTTCGTGGATGGGACATTTGACCAGGAGGATCTTTCAGGTCTCGATGTGGAGGGGATTTTGCCTGTGTGCAGGTGTCGACGTGCATCGACCGGCGCATGCTTGATGCTTGTGTCCCGTACGTAGATCGGGTCATCGAGACGTGGCGTGCATATGCCTTGTGGAACCATTTTTTTTTATAACACACCTTATATTAATTAGATAAAACAAGATTTTTATAATCGTTCATTACAAAATTTGCCATACAGGACGAAACACTATTACATAAAAGACCCTCGGACTTGTTTTCAAAACTAAATTTAGCAATTTTATGCGCCACCCTATTAGCCTGCCTATCAACTTTGACGATCTTAACATCCTTTATAAGTTTTGAGATGCTCAATGCCTCTCTTTTATAAGTTGTGGAACCATTTTTTTTATAACACACCTTATATTAATTAGATAAAACAAGATTTTTATAATCGTTCATTACAAAATTTGCCATACAGGACGAAACACTATTACATAAAAGACCCTCGGACTTGTTTTCAAAACTAAATTTAGCAATTTTATGCGCCACCCTATTAGCCTGCCTATCAACTTTGACGATCTTAACATCCTTTATAAGTTTTGAGATGCTCAATGCCTCTCTTTTATAAGTTGTGGAACCATTTTTTTTTATAACACACCTTATATTAATTAGATAAAACAAGATTTTTATAATCGTTCATTACAAAATTTGCCATACAGGACGAAACACTATTACATAAAAGACCCTCGGACTTGTTTTCAAAACTAAATTTAGCAATTTTATGCGCCACCCTATTAGCCTGCCTATCAACTTTGACGATCTTAACATCCTTTATAAGTTTTGAGATGCTCAATGCCTCTCTTTTATAAGTTGTGGAACCATTTTTTTTTATAACACACCTTATATTAATTAGATAAAACAAGATTTTTATAATCGTTCATTACAAAATTTGCCATACAGGACGAAACACTATTACATAAAAGACCCTCGGACTTGTTTTCAAAACTAAATTTAGCAATTTTATGCGCCACCCTATTAGCCTGCCTATCAACTTTGACGATCTTAACATCCTTTATAAGTTTTGAGATGCTCAATGCCTCTCTTTTATAAGTTGTGGAACCATTTTTTTTTATAACACACCTTATATTAATTAGATAAAACAAGATTTTTATAATCGTTCATTACAAAATTTGCCATACAGGACGAAACACTATTACATAAAAGACCCTCGGACTTGTTTTCAAAACTAAATTTAGCAATTTTATGCGCCACCCTATTAGCCTGCCTATCAACTTTGACGATCTTAACATCCTTTATAAGTTTTGAGATGCTCAATGCCTCTCTTTTCAGATTCATACGGAGAGACCTATCAATGAAATCGTTTACCAAGAAAGATACAACAAAAGCGCAATCAGTTTTCAAAATAATAGGTTTGTGTAGCGTAATATCAATGTATAAGCCGGCAATGGTCGAATGAGGTTCCGCTTCATCCGTACTTGTGCAAGACTGAATAAAATCCCAAGACGAAACCAAAATTTCACCTAGGCTATTCCTAGCCACAACCCCCACACTAGCAAATCTCATGCTCTCCGCGAAACTAGCATCAACATTTATTTTAATATATTCAGTATCCGGAGGCTCCAAAACCCGACGAGCACTCACGGATTGAATAACGTACCTCAAAATATCAGTCCCTCCCTTACCTTTGTTGCTTAAGACGACTTGCACTCCGGAGCTAGCAGAGGTGAATGGCTTCCAGTAATTTCCGACAAATATAACAGAGGCAGATAACGATTTTTTTTCCTCTACCAAAGATTATATCATTTCTAAGATGCCAAGCTCTCCAGAACATGAATAATACTTGCTCGCATACCAATGACTTCAACTGATCCAAAAGAATAAAAATTTAGTCCGGTCCAGTACATCTAAAAAGCTCCTCTCCAAGAATATTGCACATACTCCCTCTTTCCGAAATACTTGTCCAAGAAATAGCTAAAGATGGATATATCTAGATGTATTTTAATTTTAGATACATCTACTTTTACCTATTTCTTTAACAAGTTTATTCGAACGGAAGAAGTATCTCTTGTCCCAGCATCAGGCCATCAGCTGCACTTTTCATCTCTTAACTGAAAATTGATTTTCGCGTCGGCTATTTATCCGGCAACCGAAAAAATCCAACTATCCGGGCAAAACCACTGAAACCCGAAAAAACCCAAGCCACTGTTGAATAGTCGGTCATTCTCGCACGACGAGACAGTGTGTCAGTGCCACTGCTAGGCCTATCCCGAACAGTAAAAAAACCTAGTTCGTGGGCATGTCTGAAAATTCAGCGGACGCTGCTGCATTGTCCTTGGCACTTCGACGGACGTTCTCGTCGGAGCTACGCGCTCTGGCGAGACAGTGAGGCACGTGCTGCCCGGCCCGGCGCTGCGGTAGAAAATGCATGATAACTTTCGGCAGCATTCGGACATGGACCACCGTGCATGCCCCGTGACTTTTCAGTTTTACGCTTTTGTTTTACTACGAAAACCCTATGCTTACGGGCTACTGCTACCATCTCGTGTGGTAAAACGTAACGTAACGCAACGCGCAGTACCAGAGAGCCATCGTCTCGTCCCGATCATTAAATGCTCACATAGCCACCCAAGATGGTTTTTCTTAGAATCAGAAAATAAAGGAAAGAAAAAGTTTCTTAAGAGGTCCTATCTTATCCTAACTCTAACCCTGGGAAGTATCTCTACTCCTAAAGGGCACCTGATAGCTTATTGCCTTGGGGTTTTTTCGTCTGTTTATTTTTTTCGTCCGTTTTTTTATCCCGTCTCCCACCGTTTTCTCCCATTGGTTTATTTTTTTTCTCTCATTAAAAATCCAAATCCACCATTAAAGCAAAAGATTTTATTTTGTATTTTCTTTGGCAGGTGATGATTTGATTTAATCACATTTATTATAGGTAATTAAGAATTCCAAAAGCATACTATATATGTGAGATTACCTTCCGAAAAAATAAATCCACCATTAAAGTGGAAGATTTTGCTTTGTGTTTGCTTTGGCAGGTGATGATTCGACTTAATCACATTAATAATAGGTAATTAAAAATTTCAAAATCATACCATATATGTGAGACCACCTTCCGAGAAATCAAATCCACCATTAAAGCGGAGGATTTTGTTTTGTACTTGTTTTAGCAGGTGATGATTTGATTTAATCACATTAATAATAAGTAATTGAGAATTTCAAAATCATCCCATATATGTGAGATCACCTTCCGAGAAAACAACTATACTCCTAAAGGGTCACTTGGTAGCTTCTTGCCTCGGGTTTTTTTCGTCATCCCTCCCACCTCCCATCTGGGTTTTTTCGTCATCCATCCCATCTATAAACCCACGTATGTAACGCGGAAAAAAAGACCAAAACCACCTAGCCATGCCCCTCGCACGAAAAAAGCGGACGAAAACTGTAACGATGCCCCTCGGACCAAAAAAAACGGACAGACCGCCCGCTCGCACGAACAGGGAGTCACGGAGCGAGACTCCCCCTCACATCCCCACCCGCCCGTGCCCTCCACTTTCTTCCCCCATCTCCCCCTCCACCGCCGGCCACTTCTCCCGCTCCGCCACCGCCCCTACTGCTCCCCCGGCCCGACCTCTTGTTCGGTCAGGGCGGCCGGAACATCTCCACCTCCCCACTCCCCCATGCGACAGCGCCGCCAAAGCTTCTGGCAGAACTTCCGTCCCCACCACGGGATGCTGCCTGATCCCGTCCGCGCTGCCACACCAAACGGGCGAGGAGTACTCCCACGTGACGAGAAGGTGCACGGACCTGGATGTTGGGGAGTCGCTGGCGGAGGACGGGGTGAACGTGAACGGCGACGATGACGCGTTTCGCCTGGGTTTCGTCGGCGCGGGGAACCTGGCCGAGAGCATCGCGCACGACGTCGCAGCGTCGGGCGTCCTCCCAGCCTCCCCCGTCCGCCCCGCGCCCCACCGCCCCGCCTTCGCCTCCCTTGGTGCCATCATCCTTGCCTCCAACACCCAGATCTGTTTCTCCTTCCCCATCTAATTGACCCTGCCTCCCTCCGCTCAAAGCAGCCAAGCATCTATATATGACTGTCACACGTTCATGCCTGACAGACACTCTATGTCTCATGTGATGTTTTTTCTTTCTTATTGATGACAGTGATGTGATCGTCATCTCCGTCAAGCCCCAGATTGGTAAGTGTACCAAGTAGTATTTTCAGCCTGTGAAGGCACTCAGTTACTGATGCGTCACTGAGGACTCAGACTTAACAATTTGGCCTTTTAATTTGCGTGCTTATGAGATTATGCATATATGAAATTGCAGTGAAGCAGGTTCTGGTTGAGCTCAAGCCCTTGTTGTCTGAAGAAAAGCTTCTGGTCTCCATTGTCATTGGCATCAAGATGAAAGATTTACAGGTCAGTCAGTGTACATTCATGGCCTATCCAACTTCTCAAACTTTAATTTTGGTTAAACTACCCTCCATAAAATTGTAGAGGTGGAGCGATGCGCCATTTTCTCTCCAGCACATATGCCCGGGGTGAACGCCTGTGACTATCTTGGGGTGGGTACCCGAGGATGTGTATATTTATGTTGATAGTTGTCGAGGATTTATGAGGTGCCATGTGTGTTTGCCATAGCCCCTTTGCTAAATTTGATGTGCTGCTATACTGTTGTTGCATATGTAGAGAGGTCTGGTGCAGCGAGTGGAGGAGGATCTCGAGCACATATGCCCGGGAGGAGGAGACAACATGGTGCTTGGTGCGCATGCTGTCATTCTACTAGACCTACCTTGGTGTACTTTCAACTTCCAACTTACAGGAGAGGGAACAATAACTTTGGTATGTTACATCGACAACTTCCCACCAGGGTAAAGGATCACATTCCTGTTTTTATCCTATCTGATCTTTATGGGAGTTCCAACATTGATGTTATATGATTTTTTGAGGAAACAACATGGTACTGGAACTGATGTGAGACTTTGATGAGTTGGTAGGGGTTCTCATTTGTCAATCTTTAGGTAACTGGCATAGTGCGATGTACTAAACAATTTATGGCAGGGATATTCACTCTGGATTACTCAGATTTGTCATCATCAAACTTATCCTCTCAAATACATCTGTAGAAGTTCATCTCTGTTTTCCCTCCACGACATAACTTTATTTTTGTAGATACATTTTTCTCTGTGTCTTGACTTAAAAGTTTAAGCTCAGGCTTCAGAAGCTTGACAAATTACATGCAGACATGGCCATGTAAAAAGAACTGAAGGTGCGCTTTTATGATAAATTGAAATATATATTTCCTTTAGTCAAATCTGTATAGTATTTCTGATTAGTGAACCATATATGTTACGTTTGTTGTGTTTTAGATCCTGTCAGTTAGTTCAAGCAGCATGATTGTTTCTTACTCATGGTCTGTGGATTGCGGGACTATTGTTTATTTCTGTGATGTACTAAAATGAAATTGGAATGTGAGTCTAGACCAGGGAATTACTGCCTTGATTTCCTGGAGAATCCAGACTACTTTTTTTCATTATCTGCAGGTAAAGAAGTTCGAGAAGAACAAGGCGTCTTGCGAGCTTCTTTGTTGTATCCCTGTACAGCCAACTGTTTTATTGATTTATGCTCTTTTTAATTTCTTAACTACAATTATGGTGTGGTGATCTAAAGCTATTTGGAAGAGCTCACGTGCAAAGATGCTACAGAGAGATCTGATGCAACAAGCGACTCCTATGTGGCTGCCTTGCTTTAGATGCTAAGAAGAATGCAATAATCGTACCTTTCCTGATCAAAAGGCTCTCATCTCCCTCACTTTGTTTGTTGTAATAACAAATCTACCGTCTTCATTTATACTCTGTTGTTATTTAGTTCGAGTTGTCTTTGGTCAGCTCGTTATGTGTTTCGTTGTGGATTATTTTGGTGCAGTAAAAAATTTTGGGTACAGACCTTGGTGGTTTATTCGTAATACTAAGGAGCCACCATTGCAACCTGAACAGGGTTTGTGAGCACCTTATAGCTTAATCCTTGTATATGGATTCTACAAGCAGAAGTCATCCACATTGCTACGAGCACTTCCTGTTCCTCACAGCAGGCCTGCTGGAGGCCATGGATAGCACTCTGAACATTGTGGAGATCTTCGGTTGTACCACCTTGATGACAGGTGCTCTGAACCATGGAGTGGTGCAAGCCACCTTTTCGATTGTTTACCTCACAAGATGTGTCAATCATATTTTTTTTGTTGACAATATTTTACAATGAACTGCAGTAACGGAGCACTGCTTCAGATTTTGGTCGGGAGCTACTTCATTAAGACAAAAGATAAATCCGACCTAAAAGGTAAATAAGCTTTGGGATTCTGTACAAAAAAGGTTGATTTTTTCCTGCTGTACCAACTGGCCGCTGACTTGCCTTTAAACGATATTTAGAAATACACATGTTCCTGATCATAATATTACATTTAAACAATTATAGTGATTTTACCTACTTCATTACTTTTATGCTTTTTGTTTACTGATTTGCAGAGTACGTATAGGGCAGGAAAAGGATACGGGGATTAAGAGCCAAGAAGAAGAAGAGAGGGGGTAGGAGGAGGGGTCACTTATCTCTGCTGAAGCTGGACCGGGGTGGATTGGGCGGCTGAATTGATATAACTTTTCTTAAAAGATAATATCATGATTTTATGTTTTCCCGGATGCATTGACAATGGTTTGTCTATTCTACTATTCTTCCAGGAATATTTTCTATTAGCTTGAATAAATAGACCATTATAGAGGGAAGCGGAGCCAGAGGCATTATCAGATGTGCCGTTGGAGGCAATGATGGTGCTTAGACGGGAGTCGGACAAACATGACGATGGTGCTAAATAATCTTCTTGTTATGCAGGTGAGTTAAAAAAATCAAACATGTCTATGTTTTTTTGTTTGGACTAACCTTTTCACTCTAGAATCTAGATTTCAATCACCGTGGTCATTTCTCATCCAATGACATAAAGCTGCTCTAATTTCTATTTTTACATTCTAAAACAACACATGGGAAACAAAAGGAGAATACGTATATTATTTGGGCTTCTCCGTAGTTGCCATTTGTTCTTTGATTGTTTACAAATTTAAATCCTGCATAGAAGTTTCAGGAACTTCTGTTGATGTGTTCACAATAATTCTATATCTACTTATAGTCACATATAAAATATGAAGAAAGGCATGTAAAAAGACAGTGTGTTTTTAACTGGTTGATGTGTACAATCACTCGAGCTCCAGTTACAAAAAGAGAAGAAAAGAATAAAAAAACTAAAAAGCTTACCCGTGAAATGCTAGACCCAAAGCTTGATGATCCTCAAGGAAACTAGATGGCAGTGGTGGCTCAGAGAAGAGGATAAGCGGGGATGCGAGGGACTGATGTGGACTGCAGAATGGAAGGAAGGGGAGGGAAGCTTCGTCAATAACTATGCCAATAGTTTGATGTCACACTGCATTGCAACTCTTGTTAGATCCTAGAGAATTAGTATGATTTTGGGTGCTGAAAGAAGCTGGCACTCTCATGGACATGTTTGTCTAAGGGATTAGAATTACCCCATTCATGATTTTTGGTTCATTAAATATCCCAGGTTTCATTGTGTCTCAGTTTCCTCTTGAGACGTTGGCCCTGAGGTGCGAACTATGTGTACCCATGTCGATGTAAGGAGCCCATGCCCCAGTTATCTCTCACACGCCCTGGTGAAGTAAATAAGAAGGTCGTGCTTGTTGTGGTCATAAACACAATCGAGAGGAGGGATAACCATACTGGCAGTAATAACAAATGAGTAGGATAGGTGGGATGAGTGGGGCAAATGTGAAAGTCAATGGTGTTAATCCTCGGAGAAGGTAGCGGCGCTACGGTGTGTAGCAGGTCGCGTCGTCGTGTTGGTCGCCCTCGGCGGGATGGGATCGATGGCGTGGTAGCGCGACTGTCCTTGGCATGACTTGGCTAAGGTAGAAGATCAAGCCCGACGATGAGGGTGTTTTCCCACCTCCTTGCTAGGCTACACAACTATTCCCAAGGTTTTCCAACCAGATACAAAGACGTCAACTATGTGGCTGGAATTAATCAAGAGTTGTGAGCCCTTCTACATCTCATGGCCAGATCTTCAACGACAATTTTTCATCTAATATCTAAATAACACAAAATTAGGTCAATACAATATCGTCCAGAAATACGAATTTCATGTTGGTAGAGAAACTGGTTAACAAAATCAAAAGGAATATGATATCAAGGAAAATGCCTTAAATCTTAAAGGGACAACAAAGATATGTCGCCCCTTGGGAGTGAGTGAATGGGATCTCCATCTTTAAATATGAAATCGCTCCATCGGGGTCATGTTGGGTTGGAGGTTTTCTGTCCTCGGACCAATGAATATCAAGGAATAGGAATTGAGTTGTGAGGAATTCAACAACGCACTCGAAATAAAGCAACCCGACTTGAATTCTGATATATCGAGATGGCAACACTTATTTCCGCCAGTTATTCCAACGGACATGGACGGGTAAATTTATATATTTCATTATCATAACATTCAAATATAAACATTTATTTTATTTATCACTATATTCAAGATAATTTAATTTGTAAAATTGCAGGGGCATGCTCTCGTGGAACGGTAAAGAATTGGTTTGTCCTGTTTGCACGATGGGTATTTTTCTTTACATATTTTTGAGGCCTTTAACATGAAATATTCGTGTTAACTACATATATTGTTTGGGCACGATGGGTATGAGTTGATGAAGAAGTTTATATTGTACTTACTCAAATATCGATCAAATGAAGCTAAAAACAACATTCCTGATATTGTGCGAGGATTTCTTAAGCACATCAAGTAGACCTTAATTTGTTTCAGATTTTCAGTTGGATAATCAATCTAGATGTATACATTGTCAAATTGCCTTTTTGTTATTACTTTACATTCTATGTGAAGTGGACTTTAATTATAAAACTAATTGTGTATGTGTTATCTTTTCTCTACATGTAAAATTTAACATACATTATGCTTATCCAGTTCCAATAAAATATTTCAAAAGTCCGTGATAACGCACGGACATTCTCTTGGTTAAGGCTAGTACGGCGAGCATCTACAAAGCCTGCCACAGATCAAGGGACCGTTGGTGTTTTTGTAGCGGGAAATGTATGTGGACCGTGGGCACAGCTGGTACGAGCTTCATTTCTCGACGGACGGATTCAAGGACTTTTTGTAGAAAAACAAATAATAGCGTCATCTCCCAGCGTTTGAGAAACGCCATTCGTAACGTCTTGAGCGTCCAAGCATCATATTTTTTTTAAGTAACCACACATTTTATATCAAATAAACATAGTACAATTAGTATAAACATACATGAACAGGACGAAGACAAATGTTCCAAAAACTATGCTGAAAGGACCTCAAGAAAATGAATTATACACAAAGTTCCCTAGGGGTCTATTTACAAATCAAAGCCAACGACTCGCACCAAACTTCACTGTCACCGAGGCACTTGCCGAAAGAGAAGTGCAGCCTCCAGCATCTCAAGATCGAGGGCAACATCATCGCCAAATTGGCTTTTAGAGACGATGAATAGACCCAATGTAAACAGTCATGCGTTTGTCTCTGTGGCATATCGGTTGGAAAACATCCCCATGATGGCCGACCAGACCCGCATCCATCGCTTCCTGCCCATGAAGTTGGGGAGAACACTGGAACTGCTGCTGTCAAACCATAAATCCCACTTCTGGACTAACGTCTTATCCTGACCTATGGTGAGAGCCATAGACGACAGAACAAACAACTAATAATCTCACTACCTCGAATAGCCAGCAAGAAAATGAGGCCACCGACTTCTTAACGCCGACATGAAGGCCATCGTTGTAGCGAGGAAGAAGCCGAAGCAAATGTATTCGACGCGGCGCCGTCCTCACTGCTCCAGCACTACCAAACGAAACACAAACCCTACCTAAACAAATACCATGCACTGGGTGAATGAAGAATACGTCATTTGTTGCAATCATTTCGGACTTTAGAGCATCTATAACCGGACCCCTCAAACCCGTCTCAAACGTCATGACATGCCGCCCGTTCACTGTCCGGTCACGAAAATGCGATACAAACGGGCCTCTCAAATGAGCCTCAAACGTCCAGGCTGACGGGCACCCCCATTTTCAGCCCAAATATGAGGCGGATATGGAGGAGCCCGGGCCCGCCCGCCACGCTGGCCTGACGGCATCGCCCCATGCGGACTTGCTCATACCCGAAGGTCCGAAGGGCGTCTCGACCATCGCCGCAGTGTCAACGTCGTGTGGCGCCGCTCCGGCTCGCTGCCCGGGGCCATAGCCAGCTATTTAAGCCGACCAGCGTCCCCCAACCCTAGCCCATCTGTCTCTTCCCTTCCTCCGCCGCCACTCGAACCCATCCGCCTTCTCTCCCCCGCTCTCCAACCTCACCATGGTCTGCCAGAGGATCACCATGTACGCTTAGCTCATGCCGGAGCGCCGAAACCAGACCGAGAGGGAGATCCGGGCTCGCCGCGCCGCCCGCATCGCTGCGGGTCTCCCTTCGGACTCGCCGAAAGCGGAGGAGGAGGAGGAGGTGCCGGAGGCCATGGAGGAGGATGAGCCCGAGGAGGACGACGCTCCGGGGTTCAACATGGCAGCGGAGGAGGAGTTAGCCGTCGACCAATTCGCAAGATGGCGGAGCAGCAGGCCATCCGGGATGAGGCCGAGGTGGAGGCCAACAACCGACTCATCCGGCAAAGGCAGGCAGAGGCCGACATCCTTTTCGACGAGCTCAAGGCGGAGTTAGGGACGGAGGAAGCCGTGGCGGAGCAGCCGGAGGCGTCAGAGGAGAAGGAGCGCGGGCTGCCGCGCATCTATTCAAAGGTGGGCATAAAGATCGTCGAAATTTCCGATGAAAAATAGATAGCTCGTACATAATACGTAGATTTAATATGTTACATGTTTTTGTATGAATTTTAAAAAAATATTATAAAATATTTGAATGCAGTAGTTATTTTGTGAGGTGTGACCGATTAATGTAGCGAACGCGTTCGAACGCGTGTGCGGAAGACGCCGAATTTGCAAGGTCCATTGGTAGATTCTCTTACATTGCAAACCAACCTACACGACATGCTTGCATGCATGGGAAGCCAGCCACCCTTGGACACACACGCCTACTACGTGAACCGGTGAATGTGCCCATGCGGCCGGACGTACAGTTTGTCAGGACTCGCCATGTTCACGGTAAGCGTGGCACGTACCACGTACACTCGACCCATGCATACGCTTTTATGGATGTGCCGGGCAGAGACGGTTCGAGCCCGGCCGGCCGGACGTACAGCTCGCCAGCTAGCTCCGCACGGGGCCATGCCTCGCCCGCCCTCGGTCGCCACTGTTGCTGCGCGCGTCACCTTTTGTACGCACAGTAACTCGACACGATGCTAGTTTGGCATATCGTACGGTCGGTGTAAATGAATGAATCTCACACCCACCGCGGTCTCTCGCCGTTCGGCCGGGCTTCAGACCCTTGATTGAAGATGTACGGTACGTAGGATACGTCCACAGTGTCGTCCATGTCCCGCAGGCGGGCTGGCGGGCATTTATACGGGAGGAGGAGCGTGAGATCCAGTCAAATATGGAGCTTCAACCATCTGCTTGCCCGGCTTCAGTTGCTGCTGCGTTCCCGTACGTGCGTGGACCATTTGGCCGGCGGGATCTCGCAAATGGAGTGAGGGCTTTGTTTGACTGAAGAGGAAAACATACGTACGTCCCCGCAAAAGAAAAAGGAAAACAGACGTACGTGTCGTATGTACCCGTGTAGCATATACTACCATATTCGAGATTGACCGGGTTGAGAGGTCACTTAGGGCCTGCTACCCCGCACGAGTTCTTTTTCCTCTCGCTTCTGTAACCTAGGCACCAGAGAGGCCGGCCTTCCAGCGCATGGATAGTTTTTAGCCATGGTAGCTTAGTTTTTTTAGTTTGTTCATCGTTTTGGCTTCGGCGGCGGCGATGACGGCGCTGGATAAAGTTTTATCAGATCCTATTCCGACAAGGCGATCGGTTCTATGGTTAGGGATGGATCTGGAATCCAGTCTGTTCAAGCAAGGATAGTGTGGTGAGAGCGGCATCCTCGTGGTGGACATGTGTCATCGGGCTCTGCCGTTGCGACGGTGTTTGCTCCAGCGCTGACGCTGAGCTTGGAAGGTAGTCCTGAAACGGATGCAGATTATGGTCTGCATCGGCAGCATCTGGAAGATGATGGATTGTGTGCTGGGTTCGTGGCATGTGGATGGCAGGTATGGTTTACTCCTCCGACGCCTTAGTCATGTGGGGGCGCTAGATCTGGAGATCGATGGTGTTTCTGGGGTGTTGCCCTGGTCTGATTCGTTCAATGATAATGGTTTCGCCTTTGGCGAGCCACCTTGGAGGTCCGCAAAGCTGCATATTAGCGATGGAGCTGCGTCGAGCTTGGATGTGGAGGTGATCCGTCACTTTTTTCTTTGGTGGCTACTGTGGTGGTGCGAGAGGCAGGTGACGGGCGTTGGTGTCAAGCTCAGAGGTTTCTTCGGTCTTATTTGTAATTTTACTTCTTGGCTGATATTCCTTTGTGCAAAGGCTAGCGTTCTGCTACGTATTCAGTTCTGACAGGTCGGTGTGCACGTGACCTGTACTATGATCCTTATGATATAAATGAGACACGTATTGCCATAAAAAAAGGTCACTTAGGGCATGTCCGTGTAGCATATACTATAATATTCGAGTTGACCGGGATTAAAGGTCACTTAGGGCTTGTTTGGTTCATGACTAATTTTTTCATAACTAAGATTAGACAAAATGTGACCGTCATAGAGAAACGACTAATAAAAAATGACCACCACAATTGTGGCAAGATTTGACAAAAAAGAATTGAACCTATGACATGTAGACTATGTAACTAGAAAGATATGACAATGAATCTAACATATGCCTAAAAATTTGTGACACGACTAAGATTAGGCATGGCAACCTTAGGCTGCAAACCAAACATGTCCTTAACCTTGAGTGAATGAATGTGAATTTGCGGAGCCACAGAGGTTTGCAGACAGCTACGGGGAATGACTCAAGTTAAAGCATCTATAACTGGACCCCTCATACCCGTTTTAAACGCCTGGACAGACCGTCCACACATTGTCCGGTCAAAAAAGTTTGATCCACACACACACCCTAAACGGGCCTCAAACGTCCGGATTGATCGACACCCCTCATATCCAGCCCAAATATGGGGCGGATATGAGGCTACCCGGGCACAACCGGTCACGTCCGCCTGGCCCATCACCGACCCCAAAAATACGTCTGTCCGTAACCATAGACATCGGTCGTTTCACTCTCTCCGTCCAATCCACTTCTGACCCCTTCCCTTCAATCTGATGGGCAGCGGCAGAAGCAATTCCGGTGCAGAACCCAACGGATCCAAGATCGATGTGGACGAGGTGGCCCTCCAGATTGCCTTTAGGAGGTCACTGCATGAGCAAGGCGGCCCTGACAACAACGAATCTTCTTCCTCGGCGTCCGTTTCCCGTCGATGCAGCATCGATGACGTCGCCGGCCCTTCTTTCCCAGCACACGGCTCCGGCCGCTTTGCTCCTTCAGGTATGCCGTCCTCCTCCACCACCCTCCACTCCAGAAATGGTGTCTAGCGACCGCTGGATTCTCGTGCCCACGTAATGGCCGAGGCGCACAAGGACGCCTGAGTCCGAGGTGCGTGCAGCCAGAACCGAGCGGAAGTAGGCAAGGGAGAGGGGCGATGCGTTGGCCACACGTCGTTCGCACGCGAGCCCGCTAGTCGACCCCGAGGACACACTCCTCGCGCTGGTCCTCCGACGCACTCTCACAATAGCAGAGACATATGTTGGAAATATGTCCTAGAGGCAATAATAAATTAGTTATTATCGTATTTCCTTGTTCATGATAATCGTTTATTATCCATGCTAGAATTGTATTGATCGGAAACTCAGATACATGTGTGGATACATAGATAACACCATGTCCCTAGTATGCCTCTAATAGACTAGCTCGTTGATCAAAAATGGTTAGGGTTTCCTAGCCATGGACATGAGATGTCATTTGAGAACGGGATCACATCATTAGGAGAATGATGTGATGGACAAGACCCAAACTATAAACGTAGCATATGATCGTGTCAGTTTATTGCTACAGTTTTCTGCATGTCAAGTATCTGTTCCTATGACCATGAGATCATACAACTCACTCACACCAGAGGAGTATCTTGTGTGTATCAAACGTCACAACGTAACTGGGTGACTATAAAGATGCTCTACAAGTATCTCCGAGGGTGTCTTTTGGGTTGACATAGATCAAGACTGAGATTTGTTACTCCGTGTGACAGAGAGGTATCTCAGGGCCCACTTGGTAATACAACATCATAACAAGCCTTGCAAGCAATGTGACTAAAGTGTTAGCCACGGGATCTTGTATTACGGAACGAGTAAAGAGACTTGCTGGTAACGAGATTGAACTACATATAGAGATATCGACGATCGAATCTCGGGCAAGTAACATACTGAAAAACAAAGGGAACTGCATACGTGATTAACTGAATCCTTGACATAGAGGTTCAACAAATAAAGATCTTCATAGAATATGTAGGAACCAATATGGGCATCCAGGTCCCACTATTTGTTATTGACTGTAGAGGTGTCCCGGTCATGTCTACATAGTTCTCGAACCCGCAGGGTCTGCACACTTAAGGTTCGGTGACGTTTCGGTAGTATAGAGTTATGTATGGTGGTGACCTAAGGTTGTTCGGAGTCCCGGATGAGATCCTTGACGTCATGAGGAGCTCCGGAATGGTCCGCAGGTAAAGATTGATATATAGGAAGTCCTGTTTTGGTCACCGGAAAAGTTTCAGGCTCATCGGTAGTGTATTGGAAGTGCCGGGAGGGTACCGAGAGACCATCGGGAGGGGTGTCACGCCCCGAGGGGGCTCATGGGGTGTGGGAGGAGAAAAAACAGCCCCTAGTGGGCTGGCCTAAGCTTCCACTAAATCCCATGAGGTTTGAGAAGGAAAAAATCCAAAGGTGGAAAGAGTTTCCAAGTGGAAAGGAGGAATCCTACTCCTAATAGGATTGGAGTAGGACTCCTCCACCTCCAATTTCGGCCAACTCTTGAGGGTTTTAGGCTGCCTCCTTCCCTCCCTCCCTCCTATATATACTAGAGGATTTAGTGGGGATGGCTAACCCTAATTGCCGCGTGCTCCCTCTACTTCATCTAGATCGGTTTTCTCCTCTAGTCTAGTACGGCGGTGCTTAGGCGAAGCCCTACCGGAATAGTTCCACCACCATCGACGCCACGCCGTCGCGCTGCCGGAGAACTCATCTACCTCTCCGCTCCCTCTTGCTGGATCAAGAAGGCAGAGATCGTCATCGAGTTGTACGTGTGCTAAACGCGGAGGCGTCGTCCGTTCGACGCTAGATTGGAAGGACCGTGATCAGGATCGCGAGACGATTCGTGATTTGATCACGGGACGGATCATGATGGGATCGTGGGACGGGTTGTGATTGGATCACGAGAAGGATTGTGACGGGATCACGGGACGCTCGGCGATTTGGATCGCGAAGACGTTCGACTACATCAACCGCGTTTCTTAACGCTTCCTGCTTAGCGATCTACAAGGGTATGTAGATCCACTCTCCCTCTCATAGATGCTCATCACCATGGATAGATCTTGCGTGTGCGTAGGAAATTTTTTGTTTCCCATGCAACCTTCCCAACAGTGGCATCATGAGCTAGGTCTATGTATAGATGAGATCTCGAGTAGAACACAAAGGAGTTTGTGGGCATTGATGCTTAGATTGCTTCCTCCCTTGGTCGTATTTTCGTTCAGCGGTATTGTGGGATGAAGCGTCCCGGACCAACCTTACTCGTATGCTCAAGAGAGACCGGTTCCATCGACTGACGTGTAACTTCGTTGCACAAAGATGGCTGGCGGGTGTCCGTCTCTCCTACTTTAGTTGGATCAGATTCGACAAAGGCGGTCCTTGAGAAGGTTCAAAAGCAACTAGTGTATCACCGTTGTGGTTTTGCGTAGGTGAGAATTGTTCTTGATAGATACCCGTAGCGGCCACGTAAAAGTTGCAACAACAATTAGAGGACGTCTAACTTGTTTTTGAAGGGTATATTGTGATGTGATATGGCCAATTACATGATGAGATATATGTGATGTATGAGATGATCATGTATTGTATAGAATATCATGACTTGCATGTCGATGAGTACGACAACCGCCAGGAGCCATAGGGTCGTCTTTAATTATTGTATGACCTGCGTGTCAATCATTAAGCGCAATGTAATGCTTTACTTTATCACTAAGTGGTAGCAATAGTAGTAGAAGCATGGTGGGCGGGACAACCCCGATGGCGACACGTTGATGGAGATCATGGTGTCATGCCGGTGACGATGGAGATCATGCCGGTGATTTAAGGATGGAGATCAAAGGCACAAGTTCATGGTCATATCATGTCACTTATGATTTGCATGTGATGTTAATCCTTTATGCACCTTGTTTTGCTTAGGACGACGGTAGCATTATAAGGTGATCCCTCACTAAAATTTCAAGATAAATTGTGTTCTCCCCGAGTGTGCACCGTTGCGAAAGTTCATCGTGTCGATATACCATGTGATGATCGGGTGTGATAGACTCTATGTTCACATACAACGGGTGCAAGCCAGTGTTACACATGCGGAACACTCGAGTTAAACTTGACGAGACTAGCATGTACAGACATGGCCTCGGAACACAAGAGACCGAAAGGTCGAACATGAGTCATATAGCAGATATGATCAACATGATGATGTTCACCATTGAAACCACCTCAACTCACGTGATGATCGGACTTGAGTTGGTGAATTTGGATCATGTATCACTCGAATGACCGGAGGGATGTCAATTTGAGTGGGAGTTCTTAAGTAATATGATTAATTGAATTCATTATCATGAAAATAGTCAGTGGTGTCTTTGCAAATTATGTTGTAGATTACTAGCTCACGTTGTAGCTCCCTTGAATGTTTATATGTTCCTAGAGAAATAGAGTTGAAAGATGATGGTAGCAATATTGCAAACTGGGTCCGTGATCTGAGGATTGTCCTCGTTGCTGCACAGAAGGCTTATGTCCTTAATGCACCGCTCGGTGCACCACCACCTCTAGCGTTGTTTGTAGATGTTGTGAACATCTGACAGGCACATTCCGATGACTACTTGATAGTTCAGTGTGTCATGCATTACGGCTTAGAATTGAGGCTCCAAAATGTTTTGAACGTCACGGAACATATGAGATGTTCCAAGAGCTTATATTGGGATCTTAGGCTCGTGCCCGTGTTGTGAGATATGAGATCTCCAACAAGATTATTACCTACAAGATGAAGGAGAATAGCTCAATCGTTGAGCATGTGCTTAGATTGTCTGGGTACTACAATCGCTTGAATCGAGTGGGAGTTGATCTTCCAGATAGTATAATGATTGATATAGTTCTCCAAGTCACTGTAGCTAAGCTACTAGAGCTTCGTTATGAACTATAAAATGCCAGGGATGGAAATAATGATCCCTGAGCTATTTGCGATGTTTGACACAATGAAGGTAGAAATCAAGAAGGAGCATCAAGTTTTGATGGCTAGTGAAACCACTATTTTCGAGAAGGGCAAGGACTAGGAGGGAAACTTCATGGAAGTCAGTTGCTGCTCCAGTGAAGAAACCCAAACCCGGGAATAAGTGCTTCTATTATGAAGGGAACGTTCACTGAAGCGGGACAACCTTAGATACTTGGTAGATAAGAAGGCTGGCAACGTCGACAGAAGTATATTTGATACATGTGTTATTGATGTGTACCTTGCTAGTACTCCTAGTAGCACCTGGGTATTGGATACCGGTTCGATTGCTAAATGTTAGTAACTCGAAATGAAAACTACGGAATAAACAGGAGACTAGCTAAGGGTGAGGTGATGATGTGTGTTGGAAATGTCTCCAAGGTTGTTGTGATCAACATCGCATGCTCTCTCTAGCTTCGGGATTAGTGATGAACCTAAATAAATATTATTTGGTGTTTGCGTTAAGCATGAACATGATTAGATCGTGTTTATTGAAACACGGTTATTCATTTAAGTTAGAGAATAATGGTTATTCTGTTTACATGAATAACACCTTCAATGGTCATGCACTCAATGAGAATGGTTTGTTGAATCTTGATCGTAGTAATACACATGTTCATAACATTGATGCCAAAAGATACAAAGTTAATAATGATAGTACCACATACTTATAGCACTACGGCTAAATGTCATATTGGTCTAAATCACATGAAGAAACCCTATGCTGATGGATCTTTGGACTCATTCGGTTTCGAATCGGTTGAGACATGCGGACCATGCCTCTTGGGCAACATGACTAAAGACCCCGTTTTGAGTATGATGGAGTGGGCTAGTAACTTATTGGAAATAATACATGTTGATGTATGCGATCCAATGAGTGTTGTAGCGTGCAGTGAATATCATTATTTTTCTTACCTTCACTGATGATTTGAGTATATATAAGTATATTTGCTTAATGAAACACAAGTCTGAAACATTTGAAAAGTTCAAACAAATTCAGAGTGAAGTTTAAAGATCATCGTGACAAGAAGATAAAAATGTCTACGATATGATCGTGGAGGTGAATATCTGAGTTACGAGTTTGGCATACAACTTTAGACATTGTGAAAGTTCTTTCACAACTCACGCCACCTGGAACACCATAGTGTGATGGTGTGTTCAAACGTCATGGTCGTGCTCTATTGGATATGGTGCGTACTATGATGTCTCTTATTGTTTTGCCACTATCGTTTTGGGATTATGCATTAGAGACAACTACATTCACTTTAAATAGGGCACCATCTAAATCCGTTGAGATGACACCGTATGAATTGTGGTTTGATAGAAACCTAAGCTGTCATTTCTTAATGTTTGGGCTGCGACGCTTATGTGAAAAAAGGTTCACCTAATGAGCTCGAACCCAAAGCGGACAAATGCATCTTCATGGAATACCCTAAGAACAGTTGGGTATATTTACTATCTCAGATTCGAGCACAAAGTGTTTGTTGCTAAAACGGGTCCTTTCTCGAGAAAGAGTTTCTCTCGAAAGAATTGAGTGGAAGGAAGATAGAACTTGATGAGGTTGTTGAACCTTTGTTTCAGCCATAGAGTAGCGCATCACAAAAAGATGTTTGTGTGGAGCCTACATCAGTTGAAGAGGAAGTTAATGATGATGATCATGAAGCTTCGGATCAAGTTACTATCGAATCTCATAAGTCAAAAAGGACGCGTACTACTCCTGAGTGGCACGACAACCCTGTCTTAGATGTCACGTTGTTGGACAACAATGAACCTACGAACTATGGAGAAGCGATGATGGGCCTGGATTCCAAATGGTTAGAGGCCATGAAATCCAAGAAAGGATCCATGTATGAAAACCAAGTATAGAATTTGGTAGACTTGCCCGTTGGACGACAAGTCATTGAGTACAAATGGACCTTCAAGATGAAGGCAGACGCTGATGGTAAATGACACCATTCATAAAGCTCGACTTGTCGTAAAGAATTTACTGACAAGTTCAAGGAGTTGACTGCGATGTGACTTTGTTACTCGTAGTGATGCTAAATTCCGTTGGAATTATGTTAGCAGTTGCTGCATTTTTCAATTATGAAATCTGGCAGATGGATGTCAAAATATCGTTTCCTTAACGGTTTACTTGAGGAAAGGTTGTATGTGATACAACTATAAGGTTTTGTTAGTCCTAAGGATGCTAAAAGTTGTGCGAGCTCCAACAATCCTCCTATGGGTTGGAACAAACATCTCGGAGTTGGAATATACGCTTTGATGAGGTGATCAAAGTTTTTGAGTCTATAGAAAGTTTATGAGAAACTTGTATTTACATGAAAGTGAGTGGGAGCACTATAGAATTTCTGATATGTATATGTGGTTGACACATTGTTGATCGAAAATAGTGTAGAATTTCTGGAAAGCATAAACGGTTATTTGAAAAGAGTTCTTCTAAGGAAGACCTGGATAAAGCTACCTAATTGTTGGGCATCAAGATCTATAGAGATAGATCGAGATGCTTGATGAGACTTTCAATGAGTACATACCTAGACAAGATTTTGAAAGAGTTCAAAATGGATTAGTCAAAGAAAGAGTTCTTGCCTGGTTTGTAAGGTGTGAAGTTGAGTGAGACTCAAAGCTCGACCACGACAGAAGAAAGAGAAAGGACAAAGGTCGCCCCCGTGCCTTATCCATAGGCTTTGTATAGTATGCCATGTTGCGTACCGCACCTGTGTGTGCCTTGCCATGAGTCCATCAAGGGGTACAAAAGTGATCCAGGAGTGGATCACTGGACAACGGTCAAAATTTATCCTTAGTAACTAGAGGACTAAGGAGATGTTTCTCGATTATGGAGGTGATAAAGAGTTCGTCGTAAAGAGTTACGTTGATGCAAGTTTTAACACCAATCCGGATGACTGTTAGTAGCAATACAGATATGTATAGTGGATCAGTCATTTGGAATAGTTCCAAGTGCAGTGTGGTAGCAGTATTTGCAGTATGACATAGAGATTTGCAAAGTACACACGAATCTGAATATCGCAGACCCGTTGACTAAAAGACCTCTCTCACATGCAAAGCATGATCGAGCTGTTGGAAATATGCCCTAGAGGCAATAAATAAAGTGTTTATTATTATATTCCTTGTTCATGATAATCGTTTATTGTCCATGCTATAATTGTATTAATTGGAAACACATTACATGTGTGGGTAAATAGACAACACTTTGTCCCTAGTATGCCTCTAGTGAACTAGCTCGTTCATCAAAGATGGTCAAGGTTTCCTGGCCATTGACATGTGATGTCATTTGATGACGGGATCACACCATTAGGAGAATGATGTGATGGACAAGACCCAAACTACAAACGTAGCATATGATCGTGTCAGTTTATTGCTACTGTTTTTTGCATGTCAAGTATGTGTTCCTATGATCATAAGATCATGCAACTCATGAACATCGAAGGAGTGCCTTGTGTGTATCAAATGTCGCAACGTAACTGGGTGACTATAAAGGTGCTCTACAGGTATCTCAGAGGGTGTCTGTTGAGTTGGCATGGATCAAGACTGGGATTTGTTACTCCGTGTGAACGGAGAGGTATCTCAGGGCCCACTCGATAATACAACATCACAATAATACTTGCAAGAAATGTGACTAAGTATTAGTTGCGGGATCTTGTATTATGGAACGAGTAAAGAGACTTGCCGATAACGAGGTTGAACTAGGTATGGAGATACCGACGATCGAATCTCGGGCAAGTAACATACCGAAGAACAAAGGGAACATCGTACGGGATTAACTGAATCCTTGACATAGAGGTTCGACCGATAAAGATCTTCATAGAATATGTAGGAACCAATATGGGCATCCAGGTCTCGCTATTGGTTATTGACCGTAGAAGTGTCCCGGTCATGTCTACATAGTTCTCGAACCCGCAGGGTCTGCACACTTAAGGTTTGGTGACGTTTCGGTAGTATAGAGTTATGTATGGTGGTGACCGAAGGTTGTTCGGAGTCTCAGATGAGACCCCGGACGTCACGAGGAGCTTCGGAATGGTCCGGAGGTAAAGATTGATATATGGGAAGTCCTATTTTGGTCGCCGGAAAAGTTTTGGGCTCATCGGTAGTGTACCGGGAGTGTCGGTAGTGTACCGGGAGACCATCGGGAGGGGTATTTAGACCCAAGAGGCTACATGGGTTGTGGGAGGATGAATAACATCCCCTAGTGGGCTGGGGGAAGTCCCACACAAGGCCCATGCAGTTGGGAAGAAAAGCCCAAAAGGAAAAAGGTGGAAAAGGGCAAAAAGGCTAAATTAGGAAGGAGTCCTAATCCTACTAGGAGTGGAGGAGGAGGATTCCTCCCTCCTGGTTCGGCCGAACCTCCTTGGCTTGGAAGCCAAGGCTGCCTCCTATCCTCCTCTCATCTTATATATACTAGAGGGTTTTAGGGTTTTGCACAAGATTTTCAGCCACGTGCAACCCTACCCTCTAGTCCATAGTTTCTCCTCTAGATTGGATTTCTACAGTGCTTAGGCAAAGCCCTGCTGGAATAGCTCCACCACCATCGCCGGAGCGCCGTCACGCTGCCGGAGAACTCTTCTTCCTCTCCGCTCCTTCTTGCTGGATCAAGACGGCGGAGATCGTCATCAAGCTGTACGTGTGCTGAACGCGGAGGTGTCGTCCGTTCGGCACTAGATCGGAAGGATCGTGATCTAGTTTGTGGGACGGATCGTGATCAAGTTCGCGGGACGGATCGTGATTGGATCGCGGGACGGATCGTGAATGGATCGCGGGACGCACGGCGATTTGGATCGTGAAGACGTTCGACTACACCAACCGCGTTTCTTAACGCTTCCCGCTTAGCGATCTACAAGGGTACGTAGATCCACTCTCCCTCTCGTAGATGCTCATCACCATGGATAGATCTGCGTGTGCGTAGGATTTTTTTGTTTCCCATGCAACGTTCCCCAATAGTGGCATCATGAGCTAGGTCTATGTGTAGATGAGATCTCGAGTAGAACACAAAAGGTTTGTGGGCGTTGATGCTTAGATTGCTTTCTCCCTTGGTCGGATTTTGGTTCAGCAGTATTGTGAGATGAAGCGGCCCGGACCAACATTACTCGTACGCTTACGAGAGACCGGTTCCCTCGACCCAACTTGTTGCATAGATGGCTTGCGGGTGCCAGTTTCTCTCACTTTAGTTGGATCGGATTCGACAAAGACGGTCCTTGAGAAGGTTGAAAAGCAACTAGTGTATCACCGTTATGATTTTTGCATAGATGAAAATTGTTCTTGCTAGATACCCGTAGCAGCCACGTAAAACATGCAACAACAATTAGAGGACGTCTAACTTGTTTTTGTAAGGTATGTTGCGATGTGATATGACCAATTACATGATGTCCAAAGAAGAAAGAACCACAACGGCGCACGACGTGCGGCTCGTTAAGCATGTCACGTCCTTCTCCGTATGACCGTATCATGATACGTTGCTTCCATCTGCTAGTTTTTTTTTTTCTTTCCGTGCCATTAGCTAGACAGATACAATTGCTCTTTCCGTGCCATTAGCTAGACAGATACAATTGCTGGACTCTGCTAATTCGTTTGCAAACATCAGGTCGTCACTAGTGCCGCTGGTAAAAAGATCACGGACCTGCGCACGTTTAACAGTGCGCCACCTCGCACCTGCCAGTCAGCCCGTGGACTTGTCCGTGAACAGGAAAAGGTAAACTTGCCGGATCATGAACAGTTCCGTGAATGGACAAACAGC
Source organism: Hordeum marinum (assembly GCA_022496015.1). Classification (NCBI taxonomy): domain Eukaryota; kingdom Viridiplantae; phylum Streptophyta; class Magnoliopsida; order Poales; family Poaceae; genus Hordeum; species Hordeum marinum. The sequence goes on from CM039677.1 coordinate 403,190,668, forward strand.
CAATCGCCACGTCAATGGAGCCGCAATCATTGCTGCAGCAAAGGAGATCACGAGTCCGGCCGTGCCGGCGTCCCATGGAGGAGCCGTACCGTTGTGCGCGAGTTTTTATTTGAATGCTTTGAAATGGCGTTTGTGGTGAGAGTTTGTATGTATTCTTGTATTTTACTGTCTGCCTTTTATAAAGTCAAGACCCGCAGTTCGCGTGCTCTCGAAGCAAGAAAACCCGAAAAATAATTCCCACGACAAGGTAGAAACAAACAAACAGATTTGTTGGCTCACATATGGCCCATCGTTACCAGAAAGCTCACGTCATAGGCCACTCACCCTCCCCCTCTCCTTCTGCCCCTGCTCCGGCAATGGATTAGCTGGCAAAAATCATGTGTGATTTGCCAAGGCAAGACCCATGCAATTTACCAATACAAAAGATTGCTTCTCATTGAAAAAATGGAGGATTTACCTATATAAAAGATTTGCCATGGCAATAAGCATTTAAATAGAATCTAAAAAATGAAAAAAGCTCATGTCTCCTCATACCTAGGCCCAGGTCTTTTGACCCGATTATGACGACTCTGGGTCTCGAAAATCAAAAGCTTAAAAGAACTCGATTTGATTCTATAGAATCGTCAAAATCGAGCCATAATCGGTAGTGCAACCGAGAAGCAGCGGTTCGGGGCGATTCTGGCGATTCTCGGGCTTCCACAAAAGAAAACATTTGGTTTTTGAGACATTGCCCCTGTTTCAACACGAAATTACACGCAAAATGCCCTCCCACAGCCGAACCAACCGAGCCCTCCCACAGCCCGGGACCCCCTCGCTCCCAATCCCCGCAGCCGTCGCTAGGGTTACCAGCCCCGCCGTCCCTTCTCGCTCTTGCAAACCTTCCGGAGCCCCGTCGCCACCCCGACGTCCGTCGCCCCGACGCCACCCCGACGTCCGTCGCCCCGACACGGCCATCCAGCCCCACCGGTCCTCCTCGCTGATTCCTTCGCCCCACATCTCGACCCGCCGGTCCTCCACCCCCCGTCTCGACCCGTCGGTCCTCCGCCCACCATCCCGCCACACCGGTCCTCCGCCCCGTCGGCTCTGATTGCCCTCCTCGCAGTCCGCTGACTGGCCAGCGGTTGACCGCTGCCTCGATGAACCCTTTAATTTTTCTGGATGTAGACGATTTGTTATTTCTTCTGTGTACATGGAGCCATGGATGTAGGTGATTAGCTTGGTTAATGAATGGACGATTTTAGTGTATTCATAGATGGATGGATGAATGGTGCAACTATGTTAATTTTTTTGGTTCTCTCAATGCTCACTAGGTAGATGGTTTGTTAATGCTATGGGCTAATGAATAGATATCGTAGATGGAGAAAGAAAAGAAAATCAAGGCACCTAAAGCAATCCAGCATCCAATTTTTGTTCAGGGACGTTACAAACATTTCAACATACAACTTGTTCCATAATCTCAGACCACAATCTTATAAAAGAACTCGATGGCTGATTTTGGCTGATTCAGTCAATGGGCTTGATACAGGGTGGTACCACCTCTACCTCGGGTTTGGTATAGCATCGACAACCCGTAGGAGAGAGAAAAATAGAGGATGGAGTACGTAGTTCTAGTATGACAGTTTGGCTGACAAACATTTTTGATTTTTTTACAAAACTAGTACGAAAATTATACCAAATTTGAGAAAAGTATGTCCAGTTGAATTTTTTTCAAAAATAGCACCCCGTCGGCCTTTGCTGGGCCGACCGGGGACTTGTCGGCTTAGTTCAGGCCAAAGAGGGCTCATCGGCCCACGCCAGGCCGAAGAGGACCCGTCGGCTGCCAGGAGGCCGAAGAGCCCCTGGATAAGGCCAACGCGGCCGACTCCCTCTTCTTCCTCCTCCTGCCTTGTTGCTTCCTCTATGTTCGTTGTTCTTCGCCGAAATCCCCCCCCCCCTTGATCTCCTTCTACATCCACCCATTTTCCGTTTCAATCCACTAAAACAATAGATCGTCTCCGTCTCCCCCGCCCTACGTTTCATTTTTTGCAATGTGGTAGTGTGTTGTTCGTTTGGAGGAGACATGGTGTGGTGGTGCAGGTGTGAATGGTGAGAAGGTGGAGTGGTGGAGAAGAAGAAGAAGGTGGAGAGAAAGAAGAAGGGCACTCAGGCGTCGAAGGTATACATTTTTCTATTAGTTTAGGTTAGTTTTCTGTTAGTTTTTTAATGTACATAAAATTAGTTTAGGTTACTTTTATTAGTGTAGTGATTTTAGTGTATATTTTCGTGTAGGTTTAGTTACTATAGTCATATTAGTGTCGGTTTATTTAGTGTACGTGAGTATATTTTAGTGTAGGTTTATTTAGTGTACGTGAGTATATTTTAGTGTAGGTTTATTTAGTGTACGTGAGGATTGTCCTCAAGAGTGCCGAGAAGGACTTTGTCCTATCGCATGCTTTTGGTATTCTCCCTCTAATGCTATGGATCATGTGACTCTCGTCCTTCGATCCAAAAGCTAGAAATCCTTTTCAGTCAAATGCAATATGTTTGCTTCCATGAGACCGGAACTTCGAAAGTTTGGATAATGATGTGATATTCATGGAATCTGAAAATCATTTCCAGAGACAGACAAAGGCTAAAAGATATGAGATATCCAAAGCAATGTTTGTTTGCAAACTACTAGTAAAGAAGTTTACTATGCATTAGACTGATAAGAGAGGGATCCAGGAGAACGCGTGTCATATGATGAAAGGTGAATAAAACAACAACTTAAAGAGAAAGGAAGTATCCGAAGGGTGTTAGTGAGACTTTCACGCCTAGGAGTCCAGGGCTAACGCCACTCTTAAGTTGGATGCTTCTTCTGAGAGTAGGAGAAATACTGAAAAGTTAAACTGTTAGAAGTACAATGGCAAAAGGAAAGAAGACTGGAATATCCAGCTCATGTATGAATGTCATACAAGTTTTTGATGTATAGAAGGCTGGTCAAAGATATAGTTCTTGGGAATTATGGTTAAACATGTTAATCACTAATTCTTGGGTATTGTGAGTTGGTCACAAAGATACCTGCTCGATTGCATTCTGTTGCAACTCGATGTAAGAACTACTATGGCCTGAAAGACTAGCCGGGGATGAGGTTTAGATACACGCAGGGAACATAGTAAATGTTACCGTACCTTCCATCGGTGTATTCCCTATGTATTAAGTTTCATAATTCATTTTAGAGTTTCACACTTTGGCCCTTTGCATAAGGTATCTTGCAAGAAGGTTGTTCATAAGAGAACTTTTCATGTTCGGTGTTATGAATAACATAAGGGCCATACTTTCATTATGAATGAGACATATGTTATGAATATTGATAATAATTCATTACCTCTGGGTTTACTTTTATAATTCATTTTAGAGTTTCATACACTCTAGCCCATTGCACAATGTTTGTTGTAAAAGAGTTGTTCATAAAAACGACAATTGTTGTTCAGTATTATGAATAAACATGAAGGGCCATGCTTCCATCCTAGATGGGATGTATGTTATGAATATTGATGGAAATATGATACATCCATAACACTGACGCTAAATGTCGCAAGACTAAAAGAATACCACATATGTGTGGCACTACATTTGGTCACATTGGAGAAACCCGCATGGAAAATTCCATTATGATGGATTTTGAAGTCGTTTGATTTTGAATCATCTGACACTTGCAACTTTCCTCCAAAAGGTGAACTAACTAAAATACCGTTCACAGGCCATAAGGAACGAGCAAAGAACTTATTGGTGATCATACATTTGATGTATGTAGTCCGATAAATGTTGTTGCAAACAGTGGATTTGTCTACCTTCAAAAATGACTCAAGTAGATATATGGATATTTACTTGATGAGGCGTAAGTCTGGATCTTCTCAAATCATTCGAAAGGTTTTCAAAAATGAAGTAGAAGTTATTGTACCAAGAAAATTATGTTTCTACAAAAATGAATAGTGGAAACACTATTGTGAATAGTGGAAATACTATTAGGGGATGATGCAAGCATGGTGATGCATGCATAGTGATGCATGCATAGTGATGCAGGAATGATGATGCAGGCAACACTATTTGGAGGCTTTCCCTTTATGCCCTTGTGGTGTGCTCACCTCATGGGCATTTTGGTAATTCCAAGTCCCATCCTACCCCTTAGTTTTCCTATAAATAGAGGTGAGTGGGCTGCCCACAAACTCACTCCTTCTCACATACAAGTGCCATTGCAATGATCTGGCTTCTTCTCTCCCTCCCAGCGAAATAGTTTCATAGAGCCGAAAGGCTGTGTGGGTTCCGGTAGGAACTAGTTCTGGACGGCGAAGCCTTGCTGGATAGATGACACCGTATGTGTGCAACTCTGTAGAGAGATCGTAGTTTCGGTCTTAGTTCGAGAGTGCCTTCCGAAGGGCTGTCCGTGTGACCGTCCGAGTTTCGAAGGTCCTCCCGAAGGGCTGTCCGAGTGACAGTCCAAGTTTTGGAGGTCCTCCCGAAGGGCTGTCCGCGACACCATCTGGGGGACTGTTTGACCGCCTCCCGTAGGGCTGTCCGAGGGGCAGATGAGGGTATACATCCTCGCAGTTGGGAGGTTGTAAATCCTAGCCGCGGGGATCTGCACCGCCGATCCTCATCGACTCTACTTCCGCTGCACTACGAGTTGGTAGCGAAAAGATCAAACCTTGTATGCAGTCTTCATAGTGGTCCTGGGCTGGTGCATAGGTCGGAATTTTTTTGTTTTTTGCTGCATAACCCAACAGTGGCATCAAGAGCCGTGCTATGCGTAGATGCAGGTTGCGATCTAGAATACATAGAGATGTATGGGTGTTGCACAATATAATTAGGTAGTAGATGAGATCTATTACTGAAAATTATTTGTGCGGGTAGCAGATGAAATCTGTAAACCGATGTTCTTGTTGCTTCCCTGGAATTTGCATAGTCCTGATCTTAACGGCATGGTGGAATCTCACAAAGTTCTGGCAATCCGCGATCCTTTCATGCTGCTCCTGAGTACGCTGATTGACAGATCAACGAAGTGCTAACAGTTCTTTGGGTTCCACCGTAGTTGAGAAAGATGGATGTTTCGCAAACAAAAGGGCAATGCAGATGCGATCTGTACGGGGGTCATGCGTATGACGAACTTTAGTATGAGGCTCAAGATTTTATTATCTCGTGTTTCATACACCTCGCAATGTTAATCTAACGACTTGGATTATCATGCTTGATGATGGACGTTGGTAGCTTCGGTTTGTTTCGAAACCTTAGAAGCCATGTAAAACAAGTTTTTGCATGAACTGATTAGAGGCGTCTAACTTGGTTTTGCAGGATGGTTTGCATGTGCATGTGATGTGGTATAGCAGTGCTCATATAAATTTGATTATGTATGAGATGACTATATGATGTAATTTTATTAACATGACCTGCGTGTCATGATTCGGCATGATGGCTGGAGCCATATGATTGCACTTTAATGACCTGCGTGTCAACCCTATGTAATGCACTTATTTTATTTGCTATAGAGATAGCAATATTATCTGGTGCATCGACAAGGTGGTGGCAATCTTCGCGAAGGTGAACACCGACGTGAATGCCGAAGACGAAGAAATACAATACTTCTCCGTCAGAAAGGGCTATACCATATCATGCTATTATGAATTACCTGAGATGTTTATCCCTTATGATGCACCCTTTTGATTGCACGGTAGTCGCTTTTATTGGGGTGATCTCTCACGAAATATCAAGTAGTTAGTGTTCTCCCAAGTGTAGCACCGTCATGGCATCTTTCCTTTCGGGGTATCACATGGATACATGGGTACAAACGATTGTACGGGTGTGAGGCGGGTGAGTTGAGACCTCGCAGCATGATCACTTGGTTGTCTTGACGTTTAGGCATGAAAGTCATGAGCTCGGAACACACGCATCGAAAGATGAACAAGAGTCACATAGAGATGTGATTGGCAAGTTGGCCTACCGATTACAATTCTTGTCACTTGAGATGGATACATCCTTGGCATTGAATTGTAATATGGATCTTGAATCACTCACAATCAATTATGAGAGATATTGATTTGAGTGGGAGCGCACTATAGAATTGAATTCTTTTAATTCTCAGTGCAATTAATTTTGAACAATGTCTAAGTGTGATTTGCATAATAGTTGTAGAATAATGGCTCGCGTTTCCACCTTCCATATTAAAATTGAATAATTGTTAAATATCTGGTTAAAACTTTACGGTTGGTAACGTAATGTGAGGATTGTCCTCAAGAGTGCTGAGAAGGACTTTGTCCTATCGCATGCTTTTGGTATTCTCCCGCTAATGCTATGGATCATGTGACTCTCATCCTTCGATCCAAAAGCTAGAAATCCTTTTCAATCAAATGCAATATGTTTGCTTCCATGAGACCCGAACTTCGAAAGTTTGGATAATTATGTGATATTCATGGAATCTGAAAATCATTTTTAGAGACAGACAAAGGCTAAAAGATATGAGATATCCAAAGCAATGTTTTTTTGCAAACTACTAGTAAAGAAGTTTACTATGCATTAGACTAATAAGAGAGGGATCCAGGAGAACGCCTGTCATATGATGAAAGGTGAATAAAACAACAACTTAAAGAGAAAGGAAGTGTCTGAAGGGTGTTAGTGAGACTTTCATGCCTAGGAAGTCTAGTGCTAATGCCACTCTTAAGTTGGATGCTTCTCCTGAGAGTAGGATAAATATTGAAAAGTTAAATTATTAGAAGTATAATGGCAAAAGGAAAGAAGACTGGAATATCCAGCTCATGTATGAATGTCATACAAGTTTTTGATGTATAGAAGGCTGGTCAAAGATATAGTTCTTGGGAATTATGTTTAAACATGTTAATCACTAATTCTTGGGTATTGTGAGTTGGTCACAAAGATACCTGCTCGATTGCATTCTGTTGCAACTCGATGTAAGAACTACTATGGCCTGAAAGACTAGCCGGGGATGAGGTTTAGATACACGCAGGGAACATAGTAAATGTTACCGTGCCTTCCATCGGTGTATTCCCTATGTATTAAGTTTCATAATTCATTTTAGAGTTTCACACTCTAGCCCTTTGCATAAGGTATCTTGCAAGAAGGTTGTTCATAAGAGAACTTTTCATGTTCGGTGTTATGAATAACATAAGGGCCATACTTTCATTATGAATGAGACATATGTTATGAATATTGATAATAATACATTACCCCTGGGTTTAATTTTATAATTCATTTTAGAGTTTCATACACTCTAGCCCATTGCACAATGTTTGTTGCAAAAGAGTTGTTCATAAAAACGACAATTGTTGTTCAGTATTATGAATAAACATGAAGGGCCATGCTTCCATCCTAAATGGGATGTATGTTATGAATATTGATGGAAATATGATACATCCATAACACTGGCGCTAAATGTCGCAAGACTAAAAGAATACCACATATGTGTGGCACTGCATTTGGTCACATTGGAGAAACCCGCATGGAAAATTCCATTATGATGGATTTTGAAGTCGTTTGATTTTGAATCATCTGACACTTGCAAATTTCCTCCAAAAGGTGAACTAACTAAAATACCGTTCACAGGCCATAAGGAACGAGCAAAGAACTTATTGGTGATCATACATTTCATGTATGTAGTCCGATAAATGTTGTTGCAAACAGTGGATTTGTCTACCTTCAAAAATGACTCAAGTAGATATATGGATATTTACTTGATGAGGCGTAAGTCTCGATCTTTTCAAATCATTCGAAAGGTTTTCGAAAATGAAGTAGAAGTTATTGTACCAAGAAAATTATGTTTCTGCAATTTTATTGCGGAAAGGAATATTTGAGTTACACGTTTAGCGAATGTCTAATGAGTTGTGAAAAGAGTTTCATAACTTGCACCTCCTGGAACACCACTGCAAGTGGAAAGTCCGTGAAGATGTAATCAAACCATTTATGATATGGTAAGATCAAAGATGACATAAATAGATTTGCCTTTACCCCTTTTATAGAGTGATGCTTTAGAGACTGCGGCTTTTACACTGAAAAGAGATCCATCAGGTATGTTGAAATGACGCCATGGTATGGTACGCCCAACCATGTTATATCTTTTCTTAACATTTGGAATATGGGGCTTGTGTAAAATGTTACAAACCTATTCCAAATCAGACAAGTGCTACTTTGTATGGTGATCCCAAGTCCTTGGGTATTCCCCCACCACTATACCAAGGCAAAGGGTTTTGCCACAAAATGGTATGCTTTTAAAGAGAATATTTCTTACAAAAGGTGAGTGGGAGGACAATACAAATCGATGAGATAACCAGTATCTTCGTCATCAGTTCAAAGAAAGAAACCGTGGAAGTGATTCCGTTGTTTCCTACTACGACTGATACGGAAGTCTCTACAATAAAATGTATGGACTTCGGTCGAACGTGCAGCTGAACCACGTAGGCAAAGCTCGTGCAAACCTATTAGGTGTGCAAACGAGATATTGTTGTTAGACAACAGTATACCTACAATACACAAGGAAGCGTTGATGGGCCCTGACTCCGGGATTGGCTAAATGCCAATACAATCCGATATAGTTTCCATATAAGCAATTCAAGATTAAAACCTTGATACACCTTTCAGAGGACTTAGAGTCTAACAAATATTTATGGAACTAAAAACTGATACGGATAAAAATTGTTTTATCCATAAAGCTCGACGTGTTGAAATAACAAGTTCAAGGAGTTGACTACGATGAGGTTGTTTCACCGTAGCGATGCTTAAGGTCGGTTCGGGTTTAACTAGCAATTAATACATATATCAATCATGAGATATGAAACATGGATGACAAAAGGATTTCCATCTGATGGAAATGAAACCTAGGACTTGTTTGTGATATAGTCCAAAGTAATTTGTCGATCCAGAGGATGCTAGTAAGTATGCAAACTTCAGAGTTCCAGCAATGGACAAAAGAGAGCAAAATGGAGTTGGAATCTTCGTGGTTTGATTAAACGGTCAAAAGGGTTTTTTGATTTCATCAATGGGTAACGAAGATGCTTGTGATTAAAGAAAGTAAGTGGGAGAATAATAATATTTCTAAAAACGTTGTGTGCTTGACACATTGTTAATTGGAAATAATTTTCTTGACACGAATTAGGACTTCATTTGAAAATAGTTTTGCGATGAAGTGCTCAGGCTAAATAGCCTCAATATTAGGCATGATGATCTATGGAGATAGATTTACCTAATGGGGCTAAGCAATGAATACATATTGACAAGGTGCTAAAACCTTTTATCATTTAAAAATGCCAAGGAGTGATACTTGCCGAAGTCACATGGAAAGAGTTTTTGCAAGACTCAGTGTCCCAAAACACTAATGAGTAAAATACATGATGGAGATTCCACACACTCTAGTGTTTGGATTAAATCATGTATTCCATGGTATGTAAAAACAACCAGATATGTCCGATACTCCCAAGTTGTTGTGAGTATAGATACCAAAGTGATCAAAGCACTGATAATGGGACAACAGTGAAAGATGTCATTAAGTACTAGAGTAGTGCTGATGACATGTTTTCTCACAAGCAGAGATTATGAAGTGCTCGTTGTAAGTAATTACATCGATGCAGTCTCAATCAATGCTCCATGCGATTTTTGATTTAAGTTAAGGGTTTTGTGTAATACACAATATGGTGGCACGATAGTTGGAAATTGTTCCAAACAAGATACTGTGGCGAATTCTGTAACAAAGGCTAAGTATGTTGATGCTTTGGAAGCGACAAAGAAGTTGTTGAATCATATAGTTCATTCATCAACTTAGTATGGTTCCAAGATGGCTTTGGTCTATGAGACACTATTGCAGATAGTTGCTCCATAGCTCTGTCTGAGGAATCAGGTTTCGATCAATGATTCACACATATGCAAAGCCAAGTTCACACAAAATACGAATTTTGTGATAGCGTGAAAACGTGAGGATATGCATAGTTACACACGGAGTTGAAGTTGTCAGATCCGTTGGACATCAGGCTATACCACAAGCGAAGCATACTTTACACCGGTATGCCATAGGTGTAAAGTGCATTAGCATTGACTGGATTATTGACTCTAGTGCAAGTGGGAGTCTGTAGGAGATATGCCCTAGAGGCAATAATAAATGTTATTGATTATCTCCCTGTTCATAATTAGGTTTATGTTCCATGCTATAATTGCTATGGTTCTCGAGTCTACAATAACCACGAGGCTTGAAGGAAGACTCATATGCACGTGTGGAATAATAAATGGTAAATTGTATTCCTAGTCTCGCTTCTAAGACTGGCTCAAGTATCGCATGATGATCTTGTTTTCCTGATCATGGGCATGGCTATGCCGGCAATTTTGAGGGCACAATGTTAGAAGAACATTTGTGTTGAATCGACCCGAATTGATGTTATTCTATGAGATACATTCGTCATAAGTTAATGGTTAATAACACAGAGAAGTTAATATTTGCATAATTCCATAGACCATGAGAGTATCGAGTTTCTTCATGCTTGCTTCATGAACTTTGGGGTTTGTTAAACGTCACCCGTAAATGGGTGGCTATTACGGCGACTTACGGGTTCATGGAAAAGTATGTCAAGTAACTTGATAGCTCAAGATTGGGATTTGCTCCTCCGACGATGGAGAGATATCTCTGGGCCCTCTCGGTGTTACGGCATCCATCATCGTCTGGCCAGACCCTTTCTGAGTTGATCACGGGGATGCCTGAACACGGGAACGAGAAAAGAGAACAATACCAGTAACGAGGTAACTGGCATAGTGGACAAGTTGTAACATATCGCGAAGCAACAGGAATAGCACATGGCAACTGGAGGTTCACTCGAATATTCAATCGTGTGGGTATATGGGTCAATATGGGTGTCCACGGCTCCAATGTTGATCATTGATCGGAAGGGGTTCCGGGTCATGTCTATGCTTCACCGAACCTATAGGGTCACACACTTAAGGGTCATCTAAGTGCTGAATACTAGACAGGGAGTCTGAGAGAAAATCACCGAAAAAGTTTCGGACACCGGAAAAGTTTCGGACAGCGGAAAAGTTCCGTAGAGAGAACACTGGAACAGCTTCGGTAAAACTGAAAAGTTGTTTCAGGGGATACCATTAAGTCAAATTGGTTTCGGCACATGCGTGATAATTCTTGGAGGGTGCCAGAATCATTATGTAAACTTCTGGGAATTTTCCAGAAGAAAAACGGGAAATGTTCCGGAGCTGCCAGAACCGCTTCAGATGCTTTTCGCAGATGAAAATCACTAATCCGGAACTGTCTGGATCACATTGAAAATTATTTTAGTGGGTGCTGGAAATGTTCTAAGCCCACATAAATATTTTCAGTTCGAACGAACGCTGAAAAATGTCGTCATGAATAGTGAAAGTGCTTTTTGGATTACTTTATTGGAAACACTATTGCAAATAGTGGAAACACTATTTATGAATAGTGGAAACACTATTTGTGAATAGTGGAAATACTATTAGGGGATGATGCGGGCATGGTGATGCAGGCATAGTGATGCAGGCATGGTGATGCATGCAACACTATTTGGAGGCTTTCCCTTTATGCCCTTGTGGTGTGCTCACCTCATGGGCATTTTGGTAATTCCAGGTCCCATCCCACCCCTTAGTTTTCCTATAAATAGAGGTGAGTGGGCTGCCCACAAACTCACTCCTTCTCACATACAAGTGCCATTGCAATGATCTGGCTTCTTCTCTCCCTCCCAGCGAAATAGTTTCGTAGAGCCGAAAGGCTGTCTGGGTTCCCGCAGGAACTAGTTCTGGACGGCGAAGCCTTACCGGATAGATGACACCGTATGTGTGCAACTCTGTAGAGAGATCGTAGTTTCGGTCTTAGTTCGAGAGTGCCTCCCGAAGGGCTATCCGTGTGACCGTCCGAGTTTCGAAGGTCCTCCCGAAGGGCTGTCCGAGTGACAGTCCAAGTTTTGGAGGTCCTCCTAAAGGGCTGTCCGCGACACCGTCCGGGGGACTGTCTGACCGCCTCCCGTAGGGCTGTTCAAGGGGCAGATGAGGGTATACATCCTCGCGGTTGGGAGGTTGTAAATCCTAGCTGCGAGGATCTGCACCGCCGATCGTCATCGACTGCGAGTCGGTAACGAAAAGATCAAACCTTGTATGCAGTCTTCATAGTGGTCCTAGGCTGGTGTGTAGGTCGGATTTTTCTTCTTTTCTACTGCATAACCCAACAGTTTATTTAGAATATGTAGGTATATTTTAGTGTATGTTTATTTTAGTGTAGATTTATTCGTTGCGAATAATGAGAAGCTAGCAATGTCTGACAGGTGAAAATGTCTGAATCCGTAAATTTCACTGTGTATTACGGCCCTGGTAATGTTCGATATAATGAGTTGGGGGTTGATCTTAGCGAGTTTAAAAAAGGCGAGATGACACTTTCAGACCCGGACAGACTGGACATTAGGCAGTTGAAGCACTGGTTGACAACTAGTTTTGGCCTGGATCCTGAAGTTTGTTCCGTCAGTATTCATGCATTGTGGACCAAATCCTGTAAAAATGTCAAGTGGGAGTTGATTCCGATAGATAGGAGCTAGCATTTGTTGTCTCTGTTAAGTCGTTCCAGAGACCGAAGAATCCATCTGTATGCCCTAGTGCAACCAGTGGCGAAGGAGGAGAATATCGTACCACCCACCGTGGGGTATGAACCAGGCCAGAGTAGTCAAGTGGCTAACGAGATTTATATATCCGGGTCACAGCCACAGGATGTGAATGCTAGCCAAGCCGAGAAAGAGTCAGATTATGTGCCACACAATGTTAGTGGTCATGCTGCTGTTCAGAGTATTCAGTCGATAGTATTAGCTGCCTCTGGTGTTGCTGATGGGGATGAGGAAGGCGATGAAATGCAGAGGGTGATGGAGGAAGAGGGCGAGAATGGGATTGCAGAGCAACTTGATTCCGAAAATTCCGAGGATGAGGAGGAGGTACCAATTCCTGCTGCATGGGAGCAGGACATATCCGCCGACTTTACTGTCAACGATGGCCATGAGACTCCATGGCAATATAATCTGAACCAAGTCCAGATCGGGGCTATGTTTGACACAAAGAATAAAATGAAGTACGTGGTGATAAAGTGGGCTATGTCTATGTAAAGGGTTTTCCGGACACACATATCTAGTCCAATGAAATATACCGTGAAGTGTGTTGAATCAGGTTGTCCTGCGAAGGTGCACGGCCATGTGCCAAAGTATAACATCCACTGGGTTGTGACAAATGTTGCCCCGCATAATTGTGTTAGGAAAAACATGTTGGTTTGTCATCCAAACCTTATTTCAACTCTCATAGCGCAACTCATGTATACTGAGATAGTGACGAAGAAAGATATGGAAGAAAAACACATCCAGACAGCAGTGAAGGTCAGATGGAATTATGACATTCCATATGGGAAGGCTTGGAGGGCTAAGCAGAAGGCTATGAAGGAAAGGTTTGGGACGTTCTTCGACTCCTATGATAATGTTATCCGTCTCCTTGACATACTGAAGGAGAGGAATCCCTAGACTTATGTTAACATTGAGCACACGAGGTTGGATAGTATACCAGATTACAAGGTGTTGAAACAAGTATTCTTCTCTTTCGGTATGTGCATCGAAGCTTAAGGGCATTGTCCTCCTGTGATGTTTGTAGATGGTACATTCCTGACTGGTCAGTACAAAGGGCAAATCCTGACTCCTATTGGCGTGGACGGGAACAACCAAATCATCCCACTAGCCATGGCATTTGTGGAGGGTGAGAACTTTCCGAGCTGGGTATGGTTCTTCTGGCAAGTTAAAATTGCGATCGTGAAGGACCGATCAAATGTGTGTCTCATTCATGACAGACATCCCGGTATATTGAAGGTCGTGAAGACACTGAGTAGTCCAACAGCTGACGAGCCAACACCTTGGAAGGACTTTCAAAGCCGGTGGTGCATGCGCCATCTGGGTGCTAATTTTTTCTCACAGTTCAAGAACAAACGGTTGATTAACTTGTTCAAAAAGTTATGCAAGCAGAACCAGCGGCGCAAATACGATTTTATTTGGCCAAAACTAGATGATTTCACTAAGAAGCAGGTCCTTGCTAGGAAGAAAATGGAAAAAGACCAGTTAAATTAACAACACTCATTGTGGAGCTTGAGGAGCCAGTTGGTCTTTGTGACTTGCCAGTAATTGACCCTCCTAATACGAAGAGAAAGAAGGGCAGGGCAATAAAGAATTTTTCTAAGTGGATAGAAAAAGAGCCTCTAGTGAATTGGTCTTTGCTCCATGACACCCATGGAGCTAGGTATGGCCACATGACAACCAAACTTGCAGAGATCTATAACTTTGTACTCAGAGGGAATAGAGCATTGCCACTGACAGCTATTGTGGAGGGTGTATTCCATGGCACTGTGAGATATTTCAGAGAAAGGTACGAGTTAGCAAAGAAGCATATTGCAGATAATTAGAACACTCCTTATTGTAGCCGTGTCATGGAGTACATGGTTGAGAAGATAAAGAGAGCAAAAAAGCACACTGTCACACTCATAGGTAATCAGGAACGGAGATATGAGATTCAGCTTCCTACTGATTGTTTTGGTTCTTCAAATGAGGTGAAGACGCATGAGGTTAAAATTGGAGCAGAATTTTATCCAACTTGTGAGTGTACATGCAACAAACCACAGTTATTGCACCTGCCTTGCTCACATGTGTTGGCTGCCTATGGCCAGATTTAGTTGGACGCTATCTCCTTCGTGTCTTCGTACTATTCAAAGGAGGCAGTACTTAATGTCTGGACAGGTGAGATGACAGGTTTTAGAGTCATCGGCAATTTCAACAAGGTAAACGATGGTGATAGAGTATACATCCCGGATCCTGGACTACGGCGAACTAGCAGGGGCAGGCGTAAGGTAAAGCGCATCCGAAATGATATGGATCAATCTGAAGCCGGTGGAGCAACCAGACAATGAAATATTGCCTCGACCTGAAGAAAGATGGTGCTTCCACATCGACGACTGCAACAACAGTTGCAAGAGGAGGTCCTGGCAGTCGTGGTGGATGTGGCTCTCGAGGCTGAAGGGGCGGACGAGGAATGAATAACTCAGAAGCTACATAATCTGTGGGACTATGTTTTAATTTGTAATATGCCGTACTATGTTTTTGCAGTTGCTTTTGCCATCTGGCGTGCAACCTCAGAAGTTCTTTCCGAATGTCCTCAAAAGTCCTGGGAGGCCACCCACTCCTAGCTAATTGGTGAGCCAACTCATTCATTATGAAGTCACTACTAATGAGTTCCTCCCATGGAACTACTCTATCATTCATCTTGAAATTGGCAGCTAGACGAAGAAGACGATCGGACATACCCTTGTGAAAACTACGATCAAAAGGGTAGTGAGGATGAGGAGGATGAGACATCTCCACGAAAGGATGGCGAGAGCGGAAGGATGGCGGAGCGAAAGGGAAAGGAAGGGCCTGCTCACCCTCCTTACTGCGAATGTGGTTATATAGGCGGGAAAGAAATTGGTGGGAGAGAAAGGCGGGAAAGACAATGGTGGGAACGAATGTCGGGAGAGAATGGCGGGAGAGAATGGTGGGAGAGAAAGGCGGGAACGATAACGGCGGGAGAGAATGGCGGGAAGGAAAGTGGTGGGAGAGAATGGTGGGAAAAAGGTGGCGGCAGAGTATGGCGGAAAATAAAAACGGGAATAGTAGGGCGAGAAAATACGCTCACTGTGGCAGATAGCTGAAAACAACAGCTAGGTCCTGTTCACGCTCTTTGAATGTTATGAGCACCAAATTGTTGACTTCAACAGACGATGCCAGCAGAAAATTACCGAAACCTTCCTTCTTCAACACCATTCGATCACCCAAACCAATGAAGTAGGAACAAGGAATGCTCACAAATATATCATAATCTTCTGAATCCAAAGTAATTTCAAGAGTTAAAGAACCAGTCCTAGGAATAGGCACAAATTCCATCAAACTCCTCACAACCATGGAAGGAATAACCTGACAAAAACAAGCAAGTTATGTCATCCATCCTATGAACCAGCAAAGAACAAACAAATAATAAAAACCAGAAACCAAAGCTTACCATATGTTGAGAAATAACATTCATGCGATCCATCCTATGAACAAAAGGAGTACACAATATGTAGTTGTCATCAAAGAGCTGCCGCGACATGACATACATTTGATGATAATTCAGAGTGACACCACGACTATAAAAACAGCTGTCAACAAGTTCCCTCTGAGTTTCACTCAGATCCTCAAGAGCTACAAAAAAATGATTTCACTAACTGAGATGAAGAGCAAAACGTATAAGCTGAAACAAAACTGAAAATCAGTCAAACAAATAACTTACCAACATGGGGTAAAGGAAACAACATAACACCATCCCGATGAAATTCGACACTAATATAAGTTCCATAGTGCTCAAGCATAATAGTCATCATGTCACTATGGCAGAGACCACAATCATTCACAAGTTCCTCCCACGAAGGACCATGGAATTTACTGCTTATCCTACCATGTCTAAATATAACATGGTATAAGTTACCCTCACTTTTGTGCAGAGCAAGATCAATATCTGTGTCACCTCTCCGAATAGCTAAAGCTCTGCACTCCTCAATGTACCAAGCAAGATGTGATCTAACACTGCACGGAACATACTACAACAACAATGGAAGCAAACATCATAATCATATAAACAAAGGCACTTGAATATGCCACAGTCAGATAAACAAGACATAGAATCTTACAACATGTCTTGAACATCGATGGTCTAGCACCACAGTAAATACAGACGCACCGGAATCAACAGTAGCACAAGGGCCACCCGGAGCTTGGCAAAATGGGCAAGCCATTTACCTACAGATGGACGGTGACCAATAAGAACTAAATCCACTATCGACTTGAGAGTTCTCATTCAATTGAGTTGGAAGCCAAAAAAATATTGTAGGCCGGTGGAGAGCGCCCTAATCTATTGTTTACGCGGGTAGGATAACAAAATGGGTGGTCGAGCGAAGAGATCGGCGAGGCGGTGGAAGCACCGGGGAGCAACGGGAGTGAGAGGTGGAGAGGGGCAGGCTACTGGACGGGGGAGGGTGAAACGAGTGGTCAAAGGAGGAAGAAAGAAGGCCTGGGCCTTATCTAGGGGCCCATCGGCCTACCATAGGCCGACAGGCTGCACTTCGGTCGCCCTCTGGCCGACAAGCCTGTCCCCGACTTCTGATTGGCTGATAGGGGGCTCTTCGGCCTAGGATTAGCTGACAAGGGGCTCTTCGGCCTGGTGCTGGCCGACCAGCCCCTCTTCGGCCTGGTGCTGGCCGACGGGGTGCTATTTTTGAAATTTTCCCAACTGGTCATACTTTTTCAAATTTGGTATAATTTCCGTACTAGTTTTGAAAAAAAATCAACATTTTTCTTCCTGACTAGAATGGTTGACTAGTATTAGTTGGCATGGTGACTTGGTATTGCCCAGTCAACGGTCAACGTGGAAACCGCTTTTGACAGTGTCAAAACCACGAGGAGAGTTGATCTAACGGCCCAAGATAAAAAAAATCATTAGGAATTTATTTGTGCATCATGATCATCTCATAGGCATCATATTTCTTTTGATTTAATTTCAAAATGAAGATAATTTCAACCCTCGTGTTTTTTCTTAAAGGCCAAAACTCTAAGAAAGTTTCCAATTGTCCAAAGAGCATTTCCAAACCCTAAATAATGTGGCTAGAGCCTCATATTTATTGTGCGGGTCCTCCCAAACAATTAAGGGTTAAAAGTATTGTTTTTGAATTAACCAATAAAAGTTAATTAAATCGAGCTTACATTTCTAGCAATATAAATATAAGCTTAATTAACTTGAAATTATTTATTTGGACTTGGACTAGCCTAGTAGTACCACATAAAAAGTTGCAAATTATTTGATGTTGTTTTGGATCCCTCCCACTCTCTCTCTCCCTCTCTCTCTCTCTCTCTCTCTCTTTGTGTGTGTGTGTGTCTGTGACCCCAGGCTAGAGGGCGCTTATTGGCTAACCTATTCACGCATCCCAACCCACTTGCCCCCTTGTTATCTTCCTTCTCATGTCATGTGATTCATGTGAACCGCCCGATGTCGATGTCACCCATGAGCTTCGACCATGGCGTCCTTGCTCCTCCGCTGGGCAATAAAGCTACCCCCTGGAAACCCTGACATCCGTTATTTACTCCCTCTATCTTGTTTTTTCTCTCTCGGGCGATGCGAGACACTTGCCTTCTTCCTCATCTGAACCTCGCGCACTATCATCAATCATTGGCCACGCACTCTAAGGCTTCCCCGAGGGTTATAACCTTGTTCGGGAGGTCCGCGATGTTGAAGTCACCCCCCCAGAAACTCAAAATTCTTAAATAATTCAATTTTAATTAAAAATGCAAAAAAATTCTAGGCATGCTTAAATGTGGAGCCACGTAGTTCAAGCTTTCCATCCATATGCATAGAAAGGTAAATATAATTAATGAATGATGGTTGCCTACATATAGGAATGTGTCGAGGTGGGCTTGGGGCGTCCTCTATCAATTGCCCAACATTAATTTGTGTACCCATTGTCGCTATGCTTTTGAGAGAGATGCCACTAGTGAACCTATGCCCCCCAAGTATATCTCCTAATTAATACAAACTTTCTACAGTTGCTATCCTATTTGCCATTTTTATTATCTTGCAAACTATTATCCTATCACTATCTGTCGTGGATTTGTCACGGCAGATGTCCGGGTCAACGGACTTAGGTTCGGGGCGAGACGCAACTACGTGGCGGCTTGAAGGGGTTGATTGGAATCGAGAAGACACGGAGTTTTACCCAGGTTCGGGCCCTCCGATGGAGGTAAAAGCCTACGTCCTGCTTGTCTGATATTGATGATGATGAAGATCTCTTGGTTACAAGGGTGCTAATTGCTACATCTAATCACGAGAGCCTCTAATCTCTTGTGTTGTCTAAACTTGTGGACTTATGTCTCTTCTGAACTTGTCCCTCTAGGGGTGCTCTACCCCTCCTTATATAAGTGGAGAGGGTAGGTTTACAAATAGAGTCCTACTAGGAGTAGGATTAGGACTAGTCTCTCACGAATCCTACTCCGGGTCTTATTTCCTTTAAGGGAATCCTCCTCTCTCGTGGGCCTTCTCCTGTGGGCCTTCTCTTGTGAGCCGCCTGGCACCGGCTCACCCGCCGGGTCTTGGGCTCGCTTGCCGGGTCTTGAATAAGAATGTCATATCTTCAACCGGGTCTCTTGTGAGTCACCACGCCAGGTCATACCATGTGGTGTATCCCCGTCACTATCTGTTTTAATCTCGCAACTAGCGAGAAACAGGGGGATTAACAAACCTCTTGCCTTTTGTTGGGTGCAAGCATCTATTGTAATTTTGTGCATGTTGAAAGCACATTTTCTCCCTTGGTGGTTTTGGTAATGAATAACAACATATATGTCATTGAACTAATGTTTCCACTAAGCATATTACAGGAAGAGTTCAATGATGGGTTGTCAAAAGGATTGTGGAATACCCCAAGATGCAAGGAAATACATTGGCAAAGCTTCAAGCAAAGGACTCTACATTTTACCTTTTGTGAGAAATCACTTTGAGCCCATAGGAAAGCCAATACTATTAAAAGGGGGTAAGGTTTTGTTGGTGAACAAAATACTCATACGTGCACAAGTGATAATCACCACATACACCCATCGAAGGCCAAATACTCAAAATCGGTGCAACCAACACTTTCCATTCGGTGCCACCGATTCTCAACCTCAGACAAACTCGGCCAAACCCTAGCTTTTCGGTGCAACCGATTCCACTTTGGTGCCACTGAGTTTGGGTTGCCAACTTCCTGTTACGCAAGTTTAAAAATTCGGTCCCGTCAAGTTTTATGAATCGGCGTCACCGAGATTGGCAATCTGACCGTTGGTCAGCTTAACGGTGCAACCGAGATTTATGCATCGGTCTCACCGAGATTCAAAAGTTGCTACCTTTGAGGCAACTCGGTACCACCGAGATTTACACATCGGTGTCACCGAGTCTGACTTATTAGGTGTAACAGTTGAATTTTTGGATATGCCTATATATACCCCTCCACCACCACTCACCCTCAAGAGAAGCACTCGGAACAGTTCCCCACTCATACCTACTGATTTTCTGAGAGATAGCCATCTACTCATGTGTTGAGATCATGCCATTCCATTCCTACCATATGAATCTTGATTTCTAGCCCCCCCCCCAAGTTGCTTTCCACCCAATCAACCTCTTCCACCAAGCCAAATCTGTGAGAGAGTGATTGTGTGTTGAGAAGTCTATCATCTTGAAGCACAAGAGCAAGGAGTTCATCGACATTATCAAGCCTATTACCTTTTGGAGGGTGGTGCCTCCTAGATTGGTCAGGTGTCGCTTGGGAGCCTCATACTTCGTGTTGTGGAGTGAACCAAGAAGTTTGTAAGGGCAAGGAGATCGCCTACTTCGTGAAGATCTAGACCGAGTTAGGCTAGTCCTCCGTGGACGTAGGCCGTCATGGTATAGTCAAGGTTGCTTCTTCGTGGAACCCTCTGTGGGTAGAGCCCTCCGTGGACTCTCGCGACCGTTACCCTTGTTCAAGACTCCATGAACGTGGATGTATGATAGCACCACCTATCGGAACCACGGGAAAAATCATCGTGTCACCAATTGCGTTTGATCTTCCTACCCTTCCTTTACTTACATGCTTGTCTTTACTTTCCGCTGCTATACTCTTAGACATGCATATGTAGGGTGTACTTGACATACTATGCATGCTAAAATCTGCCAAGAATTGAAATTGAGAAAAAGTAGTTTTTTATTTGGTCAAGTAGTCTAATCACCCCCCTCTAGCACTACTTTTGATCCTACACATGTGTTGCTAACGTTGTTAGTACGATGCTCCTACTTGTGATAGGTGTTGGGATTCCTCGAAGAGGAAGGACGGCGTAGTATAGTAGAAAATAGTACTTTCCTCAGTTAGAAACCAAGGTTTATCGAACCAGAAGGAGACGTCACACAAATTTGTTAATAATATTTGCACACACACGCAAAGCAAATGCTTGCACCCAACAAAGGCAAGAAGGTTTCCAATCCCCTTGTTCTCGCCAATTGCAAGGATTAAATGTGATAGTGGTAAACAAATAAATAAAAGTAAACTAAACTAAATAAAAAAATGAGCAATTATAGCTTTTTTGTAAGGATGGAGAATGGACTCAGGGGCTATAGCGTTCATTAGAGACATCTCTCTCATGAGCATAGCAACAATGCGTAAACAAATTACTTGGACAATTCATAGAATAGCGCATAGTTCATAACAAATACATGTCCGATTAAAACCTGGTTCTTAATGGCATGATTCATATATAGACATTACGTTCATGACGAATAGACCATTAAACTTATTGTCTCCTACTACTATTACTCCACCCCAAGACCACTATCCAGCATGCATCTCAAAGTATGAAGTTCATGACAAATAGATTAATGCTTTAAGCAAGATGACATAATGTTTACAAGGTAAGAATAAACAATATGTTCAGGCCCCATAATTTTATCCTTAGTAGCATCAATACAATACGTGCCTTACAACACCTCCTGTCATAGAGTAAGGAAACCGCAAGATTAAACCCACTACTACGCACCACTCCCTCTAACGATCCACTCCTTAAATTGACCAAAGAAAACTCATAGATCAGAAAAAATAAATAGCTATAAATTCACACATAATAGATCTGAAAAGACTCGATGTATATAGATAGATAGATAGATAGAGAGAGAGAGAGGGATAGAGAGAGGGAGAGAGTCATCTAGCTATTGCTATGGACCGTAGGTCTTGAAGGAACTACTTACACATCACCATGGAGGCAGAAAGGTTGATGAAGACGACCTCTGTGATGGATTCCCCCTCCGCAGGGCAGCGAAAAAGGCCTCCAGATTGGATCACAAAAAGAACAAAGGCTTTCACCAGCGATAAAATTGTTTCTGGTCTCGTTCTAGGGTTTTTGAATATTTGTGAATTTATAGAGTTGCAACGAGGTCAGACAGAGCCTCAAGGGCCCCACAAGCTCACATGGTGCGCCCAATCCCTAGGGGCACGCCATCTAAGCTTGTGCCCCCCCGGGGCATCGTCTGGTGCCTCCTCAAAACTGAAACTTATAGGGTCTCTCGTAGTCTAGAAAAAAATCACCGTTAAGTTTCACCGTGTTCGTTTGGTATGTTTTTTCTACGAAACAAAGAAAGAGGCAAAAAAACAAAAACTGGCACTAAGCACTAATTTAATAGATTAGCCAAAAAAATGATATGAAATGGCATACAAAGCATGCAAGATTGATAATATAATAGCATGAAACAATCAAAAATCATAGATACGTTGGAGACGTATCAGGTGCCTCCTACTGGTTCGATTAGACTTTGGTTCTAACCGAAGGAAATACTTTCAGCTGTTGTGCTATATCACTCTTCCTCTTCAGGGAAACCCAACAACGCTTGCGGGAGTAGCAGAAGCGCGGGCATGAGAGGATAAACTTCACTTGACTGACTGTGCATAATTCCGTGATTGTTCCCACCGCCGGCCGCATCAACAGCAACGCAGGGTCTTGGGCCTAGCCGCACCGATGTCCCACGCCTGAACTCAAGTGTTGCGCTTGTTGTAGTCATACCCACATATATCCTTTCTTTTGATATTAATGCATATGTGTAGATATATGTGTTGTAAGTCTTGCCAGTACATTTGAGTACTTACCTTTCTTTATTTATTCTTTTGATCTAGATGCTTCAGATCAGAAGCATTTGAAAATAGGTGATCTCTAGTGGCGAAGGACGACATTAGTTATGTTTATCCCATGGAGTGGATTGGGAAGGGTTATGGACATCATCTGCTTTTCTTTAGTCTTCTTAAGGCATCTATTATTTTACCTATCCAAGGTATATCCCGCTTCCGTCGTGAGAGACACAACTTGGCCGTAAGACCCTTGTATGTACTCAGTCGTTAAATTTGACTCAATCTAAAGTTGATGTATATATTTTTGTAGTTATTTCTTAGAGTTCTATTGTGCTAACCGCCATTCCACATTTCCACCAACATGAAGTGCATGTTGCATGTATGGATATAACATGCATGTTTGTGTTTGGTGGGTGTATTGGGGTTGGTATTATATGCATTTGTTAGCAGAGGTGTTAGACCTGTATAGTGCCGGTCCCAGGGCATTACTAATGTTGCATGAACTGCATGGTTAGTTTGGGGTGTAGGCCAACTTGTTTTGAAGTTCGGGGTTGAATGTTAAATCATGTGGTTAGTTTAGGATCGTAATGCAGACCTTTCTCAAAATGGAACAACCTCCTTTGCCAAAATACAAGGAGTAATTTGATTGTCCATGTCCATGCTCTGTAAATTTCTCATAAGACAAATCGTCCATGGTTACCAAAACATAATCATGAGAAAATGTTTTTGATACGAATATGATGATTTCAATTTTGGGTAACATAAAGAGCATATTATTAGACCAGGTCTAAGCATGAATTCAGACGCTCAAATTACACCTTATATTTTGGATCACATCTGGTACTAAATATGGCCCGCCAATGTATGCTTTTCTGTGTGTGTAATACCTTCTACGGTGTAAATGCAATGCTTTGTACATGACAAGCAACTTCTAATTGGTCCTCTACCTTCAAATATTTCTTTGATTTCATATTAGTAATATCGATAGTGTTGTTAAGGGGACGCTCTATGTTTTCTGTTAATGGAAATCAAAGGTTAACCCTTTTTTTGAAAAGATCATTAGAGTACACCGGTTGAGCAAAATTTCTCTCTGTATTGGGTAGAAATTTATATATGTTTACCGGGATAGAGCAAACATAATTTTCCTAAATGGGAGGACATCATTAGTCTATCTAGAGGAGGACATAAGTAAATAATTATGGCTAGATATATACACGACAAACTTCCTCACCGAAACAATATGAAAATGAAGGATCATATCCATTTTTCGAAGACAATGTTTTGATGCTTATTCAACAAGGTGAAACAACCTCCGTTAAGGTGATTTTCTCTTAGACCAAGAATAGGAATAATGGCATTGAATAAGTTGCAAGAGTGGGAGATGTTAGCTTAGTAATTTTCCCCAAGATATCTTGAAATGTTAGTGTCTCTCCAATAATATGAGTCATATCCATAGTATTGCCAAACAAGGATATCTCAAAGTGGAAACTTTTTGTGTGCACCTCACTGACAATACCGTACACCATCAAAAGGTCTCACCTAGCTTTTTTATTTTTGTCCCAAAGATTCGCCGAATGATTTTCGTTTTAAAGGCACACACTTCTAAGATTTGTTCATTCACACCACAAAGGGTAACCTCAGACTTACAAACAAAAGTGGTCAATTTCAAAAAGGAAAAAAAGATCTTTTTCTTAATAAGCTTTGAGAAAAACTCTTCTTTCATTGTTTCTTGCAACCCTAGGAAATCCAACGAATGGTGCTTTAGTGAGGTCATGGACGTTGGCGGCCATTTTCCTCTAAACTGACGAAGTGCAATTCTATATACATTTAAAATGACCACTAGAACTTCTATTTTTGCCAATCCTACTGAGCAGATGGGCAGAGGATGCCATTGTTCATTTACTACTTCCTCCATCTGAGATTATTAGAACAAAGGGCGGTAAAAGCGTGCCCATTATTCCAAGGGTGTTGGGTAATTATGTTCCGTTTCCCCTCAATAGCCATCCCCTTTTGGCCTTGTATCAAGGCAACTTATTCTTAGAAATCATAGATGAGTAGAATGACGGAAACCATGCGATGGAGGGGGTTTGCTTATCGACCAATGTTCTCACCAACCGGGATTTTATGAGGGAGAGAGACTACATGCTCGCAATAATCATCAATGTTTGAGCGTAACATGCGCCGTAATCTACCTAAGTTCATTGGTGGTTGCGTGCTTGATAATCCCGCGTCATTAGAATTATTCATGTTTTGCTTTCGAAATTTCAGTCTGACGGTCTATTAATTCCGGATGGAGAAAGTAGGTCTCATTGGCTTTCAGTTACACGCTTAGAGAGCAAACACCACTTTCTTATCCCTCCTCCTTCCTTATCTAACAGCATTAAGAGGTCCATCATCTACTTCCACATGACATTGACGGTTTAAACGGGTTTTCTCGTCACTAGCACTATTATCGTAAAAAGCACTAACACATTAGCAGCTAATTACTGCCTGCGGAGCACAAAATGCTCGTGACGTTTCTTCCACCGGCCGAGTTTCTTTCCGTGCCATGACACCAACTTAGAGAACGCGTCGCGGTAGGGGCTAGCGTTAACTCGTTTGTGAACATCAGATGATCGGCACTGCTGCATTTTTTCCTTTTGAATTCTGATCAGCGCTGCTGCTAAAGCGTGCCACGAACAGCCAGGCAAACAGTGCAGCACCCGGCACTTCCCCTCCCCGTGCGCATGTCCGCGAACAGCGGAGGATAAACCTCGCTTGCCTGACCGTGCACGATTCCCTGAACGTTCCCACCGGAAAGCCGCAGGCCGCAGCAGCAACGCAGGGTCAGGTTCACGGGTCCGGCCGCACCGGCGTCCGACGCCTGAAACCGAAGTGCTGCGCGCGAGACGCGCCGGAGCGCCGGCGGAGAGGCGGCCCGGATCCCGCCGGGCGGGCGGGCGGGCGGGGGTTCCATCCGTTTTATCCTCCTCACCCTCGGCGTCTCATTAAAATGGCAATCGACGACTTCGGCCAGCGCCCAGCGCACGACTTTCTACCGTATCATCAGCGTGTCTTTTTGTAAATTTTACCCATGGTTTACCGCTAACAGTAGCATCCTCCCAAGGTAAGAGAGCGCAGCGCGTCGTCGTGCAGGACAAACACCGTCTGCGCCTGCCCCCGACCATCATTATCCACCGCGGCCGGCTGCCCATCCTCCCATCCCCGCTATCCAGGGACCGTTCGTAGTGTAACGCCGATAACATTTTTATTTTACACGAGCTATGAAAGCCATCGGACCACGAGTTTGACGGCACTTCAATGCCAATGCCAGCTTATCCGGCGACCGTTCGCGCTCACCGGATGAACGAGTTTCGCCAAGGTGAAAAAAATGGCAAGTGAAACCGACTGACGAGCACTGCTGCGGCTCTGCGGCCGCGAAAGCAGCAGTGGCAGTGAGCCACATGGGCGCAAGCCCCACCGTAACAAACCACAGGCGGTCCCCGTCGCTCCGCACGAGATCCTCCCCCTCCACCCCTCCTCCCTCTCTCCTCCCAGCAGCAGCAGCAGCTCAAGCGGCCAGCACGGCAACCAAAAACCCAGACCCCGTTCGATTAAACCGCCCGCACCCGCGCCCGCGCCGGCATTTGCATCCCGCGAATGCCCCTGCGCCAATGCCGCCTCCCGCCCGCCGCCGCTCCCTCCCCACCTTCTCCGTGACCGCGGCCCTCCTCGCCGCCGCCTCCCTCCTCCTCCTCGCCGCCGGCGCCGTCGCCGTCGCCGACGACGGTTCGTGCTCCCTCCCTCCCCGCCTTACCTCCTTCGGGCCTCGTGTTGGCGGCGGGTTCTGCTTGCTCGGGGAGCGGGGATTCGTCGGCCGCCGGGGGTTCTGGCTTGCTCTCTCGCGCGGGTGGTATTTTACTAGTGCGCGCTTTTCTAGTGGGGGCGTGGCCAGGTCTTTGTTTATGGCTCGCTGATTCGGTGTTCCAACCGCTGTTCACGCCGGCTGAGGGTGGTCTAATGCTAGATTAATCCCGGCTCCTGTTCTTAGTACCAGCATCTCCCATTTTTTTAGCATATCCGCTGCAGTTCTTCCATGGTTCCGATTCACAGGGGACAGGAGAGCCACTGCATTTTATTTTTCTTCTGTTAATGATGGTGTGGAAGCTCCGCCCATGGCTATGCACAGGCACAAATACGGCCTATTTCGTTTAGTATTTGTTTCTTCTTGGCTTGCGGCGTCGGCGAGGGCGCTCTGCCGCCTTATCCTGATGTTGGGGTCAGGTTCTGAATCTGAAGTTGCTGTGCTACTTCTGCAAGCGAACCTTTTGGATATGTCGAGTTGGAAACTTGGTGTTTTGGGGGTGTGTTTTTGGTGTCTGTTTTGGTTTGATTATCTGAACTTTGGGTCAACAAGCAAGTTTTTCTTGTGCATTTGGAAGCAACACCAGAGCACCTCTGCCTGCTGGCTCCATTCCTCGTGGCGTCAGATTCTTCTTGCGCTTCTGCTTCTGCTAATCGAGTGTGCTTACGCGTGTATCCAGGGCGGACGCTGCTGGAGATCAAGAAATCCTTCCGCGATGCCGACAACGCGCTGTACGATTGGTCCGGCGACGGGGCGTCCCCCGGCTACTGCTCCTGGCGCGGCGTGCTCTGCGACAACGTCACCTTCCAAGTTGCAGCTCTGTAAGCAGCTCTCCGTAGCGAATTTTTTTTGCTCTGTTGCTGGCTGTAACGAGCGATTACTGACGTGTGTTCATGTACGCAACGACAGCAACCTCTCAGGGTTCAATCTCGGTGGCGAGATTTCCCCGGCCTTCGGGGATTTGAAGAGCGTCGTGTCAATGTATGATGTTACATTGTTTCCTGAAATTTAAATGCTTTTGTCTGTGTGATGAGTCTGTGTCACGCTTTTTTCCTGATTGTTTGGTCATATGCAGTGATTTGCAGTCGAATGGACTTTCCGGGCAGATCCCTGATGAGATTGGTGATTGCTCGTCGCTTAAAATGTTGTAAGTGGGCTTCAGTACCACGTTTCTTTCTCGTATTGTTTTTTTAGTGGATGCCGTATTGTTTTGACCTGTACAAGTAATGCCTGTTACCATTTTCATTTTGATCAAGGAACCTGTCCTCCAACAATCTGGAAGGAGACATACCCTTTTCCATATCGAAACTGAAGCACCTTGAAAACTTGTAAGGGTTATTCTTCTTGCCGGAACTTCGTAAAAGCATGCATTTCACTCATCATATTCCCTGCTGTTACTTGTATTTGTAGGATATTGAAGAATAATCAGTTGGTGGGGGTGATCCCGTCGACACTCTCCCAGCTTCCGAATTTGAAAATATTGTAAGTTAGTGCTGCTTAACTGATCTTGTGATTTTATTGGGTTAGTTCTAATGTGATATGTGTCCTAGGGACTTGGCTCAGAACAAACTAAGCGGCGAAATTCCAAGGTTAATATACTGGAGTGAGGTTCTTCAGTACTTGTAAGTATTCATTCACTCTGTTCCCCAGTAATGAAGAAAAACAATATTTTAGTTTACTACTTAAACTGTTTGTGGTAAACTTAATTTATGCAAATGCTAACAAAACTTAATTTATGCAAGATTTAGGGTTTGGATAAAATGTTTGTGGTAATACAATGATTCCTCAGACATAGTGTAGGGCTACCAGGCCATAATTTATTTTTACATGCTTTGTTGTATGCATCTAAGTTTGTCATATATTCCAGGGGACTGCGAAGCAATAAACTAGAAGGAGGCCTCTCTCCAGATATGTGCCAATTGACTGGCTTGTGGTACTTGTGAGTTTATTGCTTCCCGCCTTCTATCACCAGTGTAGCTGTTTGTGCCATTTAGTCTGTTAACAAGGTCGCTTTTGTTTGGTTCAGTGACGTGAAGAACAATAGCTTGATGGGCACAATACCAGATACCATTGGGAATTGTACGAGCTTTCAGGTCTTGTATGTACATTCGTTCTACTCCCTTTGAACAATGTTTCTCATATTCTAGCTTTTAGAACACTACTGATCTTCCACTGTTTTAGGGATTTGTCTTACAATCAACTCACTGGAGAAATCCCATTCAACATTGGTTTCCTGCAAGTGGCTACATTGTATGTGGTAGTCATTTCACCAATAGAACTCGATGCTTAAGTTTTCAAAATGATGACTTGAAATATTATTTGCTATTTGTGCTAGGTCTTTGCAAAGGAACAACTTCTCTGGCCCTATTCCAACAGTGATTGGCCTTATGCAGGCGCTTGCAGTGCTGTATGATAACTGACACTCTTTTCTTGATTTATGGCCACTGAGCAATTACATCAGCCCTTAAATGCAAAATCGTGGTAATGTTTTGAAATGTTCTTTTATTTTGAATTGATCCAGGGATCTGAGCCTTAACCAATTGTCTGGCCCAATACCATCTATACTTGGCAACTTGACATACACTGAAAAATTGTAAGCTTGCTACCTTTTGTATCTGTTTAATTAGTAGTTGATTAAAGGTTTCACTTTTCACTAACTGATATTCTAGCCCTTTGTGAGATCTCTATGTATATTTTTATCACAAAAGTAGTTATTGATACCACAGTATCTTGTACTACTAGATACCTGCAAGGCAATAGACTATCTGGGCCTATACCACCAGAGCTTGGTAATTTGTCGGCGCTTAATTATCTGTAAGCATCTAGCCTTTGTACTATTGCTTTTATTCTTCATAGTTAATTGATTAGCCTATCCATTTGATACGCTGCCATCGCTATATCATTTCAGGGACCTCAATGACAATAAACTGACTGGGCTCATTCCACCCGAGCTTGGAAAACTCACTGCCTTATATGACTTGTAAGTAAAATTCTGTTCATTGGTATTATATGATTCTTATCAACAGTGCTAATTTGGTGTCTGGTCCATGTCATTTGCTTCTTGCAGGAACCTTGCAAACAATGAACTTGTAGGACCGATACCTGATAATATAAGTTCCTGCACAAATCTTATTAGCTTGTAAGTTTCACTTCTTTTCCCTGAACTTATTTAGCTATCTCTGATAGCTGGATACTTAACTTGTTTGCTATTGAAACAGCAATGCTTATGGCAATAAATTGAATGGGACCATCCCACATTCATTGCACAAGCTTCAGAGCATGACTTATTTGTAAGTGGTTCCTAACTTTTCTAGTTTCTATTTTGTTTATGGTAGGTTGTTCTTGTTCTGGACTGCCATAGTTACACTCCTAATAGTGTTCCTAATGATTTATGTGTATCCATAACTTTTAGGAATTTGTCATCTAATTATCTTAATGGAGCAATTCCCATTGAACTTGCAAGGATGATAAACTTAGACACACTGTAAGTTCTAGCATTAATTACTGTATCTCCTTCAGAAAGTTTTTAATGTCATCATGTGTCACATGAACATACTTTTAGGGATTTATCATGTAACAAGATCGCTGGTTCGATTCCTTCAACAGTCGGCAGCTTAGAGCATCTTTTGAGACTGTAAATCCTATAACCTCTATTTTTTTGTTGTTGTTAAAATGCATGTATCTTTTCCTGACAACATTACTTATTCATGTAGTAACTTGAGCAAGAATAATCTGGTGGGACACATTCCTGCTGAGTTTGTGAACTTGAGGAGCATCATGGAGATGTAAGCGCCTTAACATTTCTATGTGCTCAAATCTGTATCCTTTGAGAATTAAGAGTAACATGGACACCTTTTGCTTTTGTTTCAGTGATTTGTCCAATAACCACATTAATGGTTTCATTCCTCAAGAGCTGGGAATGCTGCAAAATCTGATACTGTTGTAAGTACATGCAAGCTATGGATTTTGCCTTGCACCCATTAATATTGATAAATTAGATTGATTTCCCTGCCCAATTATTTGAGATTGATTTGTGTGATTGTTTTGTTGTTACAGAAAACTAGAAAGTAACAATATGACTGGGGATGTTTCTTCACTTACTAACTGCTTCAGTCTCAATGTCTTGTAAGTTAAGACCTGAAAAGCTATTCGAACTGTTTGCACATGTGTGGATTTCGCTCACAGTGCGCGTTGCTGCAGAAATATATCATACAACAACCTGGCTGGCGTTGTACCTACAGATAACAACTTTTCACGGTTTTCACCTGACAGGTAGTATCATCTGGTATTAACTATCCCTTCAAAAGTTTTTTTTCCTGGGTTACTGTTATTTACAATCTGAACTTTCATTTAGCTTCTTGGGTAATCCTGGACTATGCGGCTCCTGGCGTTCTTCATGCCCTTCCTCCAGTCATGCAAAGAGATGTAAGTACAATGTTGTGTTTATTTAGTTGCTCTGGAATATAACCTCACCAGACCACTAACAACCTTCCAATACTGTTCCCTTCATTTTCACCGCAGTCTCTGTCTCAAGGGCTGTCATTCTTGGTATTGCTGTTGGTGGGCTTGCAATCCTGTTGTTGATCCTAGCAGCTGCTTGCTGGCCGCACAGTCCAGCAGTTTCCACAGATTTCTCTGTAAGCAAACAAGGTAATACATCAATTTTGCTTTAACACATCAGTTTTGATAGCTACTTGACTAGTGATGTCTCATCATGCTGGATCTTGCGAATGGTTGATGCCTGTCTCAAACAGTTGCCAGTCTACTCAACTTGACAGATGTACTGTTTGTTTGTTTGATGTCTAATATGGTTTCAATGAGATAATGATGATAATTTTTTGTTACAGAGATTCATGCTGTGTTATCGAGCAATGTTCCTCCCAAGCTTGTGATCCTCCACATGAATATGGCCCTCCATGTATACGACGATATAATGAGGATGACAGAAAATTTGAGCGAGAAGTACATAATTGGGTACGGGGCATCTAGTACAGTTTATAAATGTGTTCTGAAGAACTGCAAGCCAGTGGCAATCAAAAAGCTATATGCTCACTACCCGCAGAGCGTGAAGGAATTTGAGACTGAGCTTGAGACAATTGGAAGTATCAAACACCGGAATCTTGTCAGCCTTCAGGCTTACTCGCTATCACCCACCGGGAATCTTCTCTTCTACGATTATATGGAAAGTGGCAGCCTCTGGGACGTTTTACACGGTAAGTCGGCATAACTGGCAAAAGGCATGTAGGGAGTGCTCAAACTGTTTCACTTCATCTTGCTCGGTATTTAGAACCTTTTCCTTTCTACCCTCCATCTCCATCTGTTCATCTGCCAGCAAGCATGTGCTGCCCACTTTCTTATTGAGATGCATTGATAATTACTTTAATTCTCTTGGATTAAGATGTCTACATTTTATAAGATATACATAGAGTTTAAGAATCTTCTACAACCATCTGCTGATTTGCAAGTCTTTGCTTATTTCAGCAGCTTCGTCCAAGAAGGCAAAACTGGACTGGGAGGCTAGACTCCAGATTGCTCTTGGCACTGCCCAAGGGCTGGCTTATCTCCACCATGACTGCAGCCCACGAATAATTCACAGGGATGTAAAATCGAAGAATATCCTCCTGGACAAGGACTATGTGGCGCACCTTGCTGACTTTGGCATTGCCAAGAGCGTGTGCATCTCCAAGACCCACACATCAACCTATGTGATGGGCACAATTGGCTACATTGACCCTGAGTATGCGCGCACATCCCGCCTCAACGAGAAATCTGATGTATACAGCTACGGCATCGTCTTGCTCGAGTTGCTGACTGGGAAGAAGCCAGTTGACAATGAGTGCAACCTCCATCACCTGGTAACTAATTTTCGCCTGCTTGTTCTCTTCACTCCCTTCTGATTTTGAGGCAGCTCAATAAGTTCAGAGTCATGGGCATTAGGTCTGTGTTCCTTGAAGGGGACAGGTAACATGAAAGCTATCATGTGATGTGAGTTAGATCTATCTGCACTGTGGTGGGTGCGATTCATTGTATGGCCGGTGAAAGCTCTATTATCACTGGCAGAATGTGCAGTGTCCTGCAAAGCCTGCCATGTTTGTCCCCTGCCTTCAATCATGTGGCTGGAAATTTAGCAGGAAGCACAGAGCTGTCAAAAACTGTAGCTAGCAACAACCATCAGTACTTTCTGCTTTGATCACTCATATGTTGGTAATTCAGCTTGAGCATTTTACTTACTTACTTTCCCCTGCTGTGTCAAAATTGAATTGCTCCTTTTCTTGGAAGAAATAACAATGCTGAGTTAGAATTGCAATGTCTCAGTGGATAGTTGATTTTGACTGTTGAACTTCGCTGGCTAGTACAAATGACGTTATGCTCATTGGTTGCTCCCCTTGCAGATCCTATCTAAAGCCACAGACAACACCGTGATGGAGATGGTCGACCCAGACATCACCGCCACATGCAAGGATCTCGGCGAGGTCAAGAGGATGTTCCAGCTGGCTCTCCTCTGCAGCAAGCGGCAGCCATCTGATCGACCGACGATGCATGACGTCGTGCACGTCCTCAGCTGCCTGGTCTGCCCAGAAGCGCCCCCGAAGCCGGCGCAGCCGCTGGCGTCGCCCCAGTCGTCCACGGCCCCGAGCTACGTGAACGAGTACGTCAGCCTGAGAGGCGGCAGCGCCCTCTCCTGTGCCAACTCGTCGAGCGCGTCCGACGCGGAGCTCTTCCTCAAGTTCGGCGAGGCGATATCACAGAACACAGAGTAGGCTGACGTCGTGCGTCCCTGATAGCCCATCCGGCCTACTCTGTGTTCTGTGATATCGCCCTAGTCGGGAATGATGCAGACCGCTGTGTAGCATTTTCGCTAATTGTTTCAGAAAATAGCAGAGGTCACTGCTTGGATTTGGGGAGATGCTCAGTTCACTGTAAATATGCTGCTCTTTTGGCCTTCTTCAGTCTTAGCTGTTTCTCTCTCTTTTTGGGCCTCCCTTTTGTAACTGCCGTTGAGCTGGGATCATAAATATGAAGTGTGTAAAACAGAAAGGAAGCGACGGTTCTATTGGGAAACTGCACTGCGGTGCTGCTTCTACAGTGTCACCGACGACACTGACCTTGTTCAGTTGGGATGGATGGACATATACTGGTAGTGCCGAGGAACTTGTTTCAACAACTCTTGCACCACGTTGTGTGTGACTGTGTGAGGATGATTGATGCATGGGCCATATCTTATCTCTGTGCCTCTGGCGTGCGTGTGGTGTGGTCTGTGGTGGCCTCGGCTGTCTGGTTCCTCGTGACCTGCCGGCGCACAAGAGAGTAGTAATGTGCTGCGGATCAGATGCCACATCCTAAAATAAGAATCGCGATCCGCACCGGGCTCTCTCAGCGATTAGGGACTCTCGGCTGTAGGATATTTTGCTTGATGCGTTTCCGGCCGTTGGATCCTG
This sequence comes from Hordeum marinum, assembly GCA_022496015.1. NCBI lineage: Eukaryota > Viridiplantae > Streptophyta > Magnoliopsida > Poales > Poaceae > Hordeum > Hordeum marinum. The sequence goes on from CM039677.1 coordinate 403,224,662, forward strand.
GGATGGAGGGATGTCGTCCGTCGGATCGGGACCCCGTGAGCAGTTACCGCTCCTTCGTGCCACCGCGCGTAAATTCCGTGCCCCGTCGTGGGCATTTTCGTCATTTCACGTAGAGGGGTATAAAAGGGCGGCGCGCCCGTGGAGAAACCCTAGCCGCGACCTAGCCTCCTCCTCCCGCACTCGCTCCTCTCGCACTCGCTCCTCCTCTTCCTCCCGCACCCGCGCCGCCGCCACCCAGGGCGCTCCTCTCTCCCGCACCCGCGCCACCGTTGCCGTCGCGTCGCCGCCACCTAGGGCGCTCCTCTCTCCCGCACTCGCGCAACCCCTCTCCTCTCCGCATCGGCTCTCTCTCCCTCCAAACCCTAGACGCCCCCGCCCCCGCCCCCTGCTGAGCCGCCGCCTCCGCTCCTTGTCGTGCCGTCGCCTTCGCTCGCCCCTGCGTCATCGCTTCTGCTCGCCCTCGCGCCGTCGCCTCCTCCCAAGGGCACGTCGTCGCCTCCCCATCCGACTTGTTCCCCCTCCGCGAAGACCGCCGTCCGGTCGGATGCAACCAGATGGGCACGTCGTCGCCTCCCCATTCGACCTGTCCCCCCTCCGTCCTCGGCCGCGTCTGTGGCAGCTGCAAGGGCCTCCACCGCGGGTCTCCGTCTAGCTGCTCATCCTTCAGAGGCTCCATGCAGGGGACTTGTTGTGGGCGCCTCCTCATGCTTTCATCCGTTCGTGCTTTCATCTGTTCATGAGTGATTTGATGTTGTTGTTTGACAGGTCTATTGTGTGGATGGGGTGGCGCTCGTCTGGTGTTTGTGCTTATGCTCCACCCATGACCTGCTTTGCCAGGATTTGTATTCATTGCACGTCTTGCTGTAGATCCGAGCAGGTACCACCTCCTTCCTTTTCTAACCACTGAATCTTATTACCTAACCAGATCTGCATATATCTCGTGTGATGATATGCGTCATGGATGGCTGATGAATATTCAGTGATGGACTTGACTATAAAATCCAATCATTTACAATTACCTGTTTCTAAAGTGCAAGACACATGACATCTAAAGTTTAGTATTCCAATTAGATGGACTTGAATGTAAAATCCAATCATTTACAATTACCTGTTTCTAAAGTGCAAGACACATGGCATCCAAAGTTTAGTATTCTAATTAAAAGGTCTGCTACCTAATGTTGTAATTAGAATACTGGTAACCTGAACTTACCTAATGTTGTACATTCAGACCTATTTCGTGTCCTCTTGTCTTCTCTTATGAGAAGCTATGTATTTTGATCACTTTCTATATATGTTTGTCAGGTCTGCTACCTTTTGTTATGCTTCGTGAAGTAGGACATAGACGCTTTGATCCTGGGCTGCTATTATGTATTGTCACTAATTGTTATCCATAATGTGTTGTGTGCATCATGGTTTACTACTTGAAAATGCATGCTTGCTAGGATTGTGAAAATTAGGAGCTTCTGCTTGTGACAATTGTATACGGCAATGAGTCGCTCGCAAACCAACCACAGCGCATGTTACTAGGATTAGGAAACCTCAGTCATTTTTATAAATCATGCTCATTTGCTATATGGTTATGAAGTTTAGTGGTCATGTATTTGTATTATCGTATCTTTCCTAAAACTTTGAGATTATTTTTAATAATATAATTATTTTCTGGTGTAACTTTCTGCTAGAAGTATTATTATGAACCCATCAATGTGCTGGATATGGATTATTTTTTGGTTAGCGAATGCGGCAGTGGTTTTGTATTCTTAAATTACAAGATCGCAAAACCTCCAAGTCACGGGTTTTCCCCTTGGGTACTTTGAGTTAGAACTTAGAACCATCCTGTTACCATAGGAAGTTTGAGGCATCTCCTATAAAATTTTGCACTTGCTTCGATAAAATAGTTGTGTTTATGGATAATTACCCTTTTGTAATGCTGGCACAATCATTCATGTTGATATTGAGCACCGCTATGTCTTGCTTCTATCGTAATTGACTCCTTTTTCACTTTATTGTTATCTTGTGTTAATGCACATGGTAAACCTGGGTTCCTACTAACTTACCATTACCTGCTTAAGAAAGCGTTGGGACCGGCACCCTCGCGCCAAGGTGCGATCTCTTTTAGTCCATCTTATATTTCCTGAGCAAAGTTTTTTTTATATTAGACTGGAATGGCTTCCTGAGCAAAGGCTTCTATACAAAATGCACTAATTCTTACTGGACTGGCATTCCTGACAGGTCAATGGTTTCAGGGTATTATTTGAGCTGATTTGGAGGAACTACTTGAGATTTAGTTGAGCAAAATACGGGAACTCTATTTTCTTACGAGGTAAATAAGATACAATTGTATCATTTTGAACTTTTGCCTTTCATGTATATTACGGAACTGATGTGCACATGTTTTCCTTCTTTTGTGATCTCCTATGATCATTAATTCTGAAATAAATCTAAATAATTGCCAGAATGAGGAACAAGTAGATAGATTAAATAATCAGGTAACCATTAATTTTTCATGTAAAGAGTGTCCGAGGTAGCATGTCCCGTGTTGTTGCTATCCATAAACAATTTTTCGACATATTTGATTAGGTTGTTGGGTTAATCTGAGCCATCATGCGGACATTTTCTTTTGTTTTATTTAGTTTGTTCTTTAGCCCCTTTGATTTATTAGCTACTGGTTGGTCCTCTTAACTTTTGATGTTCCCTTAATTAAATAAGACCTTTTCCTTGCTTGTCCTGGTCATACTGGCTGTCATTTACTGCAGATTTGTTTGTTTCCTGCATTACCATGGGTAGTATGTATTAGTCAGTTTAGGTCTCCTAATGATGGATGTGCTTTTTTACTTTGTGTTTCAGAAACTGCAATGCATATTAAGCCACTTTTCGGTCAAATTTGAGAGCTATGGTAGCAACTACAAATGTGATTATAACAACTCAAGTGTGATCTATCTCTTACCGCATGGATGTAAATATTCTCTATACTCTAGATCATGGTATGCCAAGTGTTTGATCTATATTCGCTTGGACAAGTCGTTGGGGTCGGCACCCTCGCACCAAGGCACGTTGCCGATATCCTTGCATCCAGGTCAAAGTAAGAAAACTCTAGTCCTTTCTTTATAAGTTTTCCTTGCAATATGACATTTTGTATCCAATCATTAGCTCTTGCTGCCGTCCCTTCAAGCTCTTGGAACATTTCATCTTTGTATGTTTTTCACATTCAATTTGCTCTTGTTTTCATGGGATAGTTCATTGATGGTTATTTTTTTTGGCCACAGTGGCTACTCCCACTGCATGTTGAATATATCACTTGTGTAATTAAATACTTTCAAGATGTTAATGTATAGCTTTAATGCACTAATTGTTTGCTCCTTGTTTTTTGTCTGTAGTGTATAGGTGACCAGTTCTTGGTGCTAATTATCTCATCCTCTTCTATTTTAAGTTTGTAAGTTTAAGACGCTACCATCATATGAATTTTGGCGGTTCTCTCCCTTTGGCTACATTGGACCTCAATGACACCTTCTCGACCTACAGGTTCGTATCGCTCTTTCCCCCTCTCTCTCTACAGTTTCTTTTCATTCTCAACCTAATAATAAATCTGAATGACTCTGACAGAACTGCTCATCTGTCTTGGACTGGGTCTCTGACCATATGTTCAAACAAAATAGTTCAGGTTCATATCTATGCTCAATGCGAAATTAAATATTGGACATGCTTTTGAATCTGGACTATTTTCAGCATGTAAATTTTACTTGTGCTTTTAAATATGCAATATTTTCAGCTTGTTCTGGCTGTATGTTTGAACAGAATAACTCAAGTTTGTCTTTACATGTGGTAGCAAACTAACTAAGAGAAGCATGTGTTATGTATGAAGCAACAATAGACTGTACGCATTGGGTGATTTTTCCCTATCATACGAAACCAATGAGACAATCCATTTCTTTCGAATCTCATTTATGAATTTCTTCTTTGTTCAGAGCATGTTTCTCTCTCTCTCTCATGTCAAGCTCGATTCCCTGATATATATTGTGTGATGGAAGTATTTTTTTCCTGCCTCTGGCCGCACTATTTCCATGTGTACTGCAATATTTATTCAATGTAAAATGCAGATTTTCAGAGATATCAAAGCTTGAGAGATGCATATTTAGGAATGAAACTTCATCTTGAAAAAAACTTCTATGCATATAGCGGCTTCTTTGAATTTTTTCTGCTTCTAGGAGATAATAATTGTTTTGAACTTGATCACATTTATGAAGTTCTATTCATTATGAAGTTTTATTCTGCTTTAGCTCATGTTTTTATCCTAAAATGAATTGGCTGGTTAATTATTTTGTCTATATGGAACATCATGGCAGATCTGTGGATGGCATCACCACAACCATATCGATAGTCTAATCTCGAGGTGAAAATACTCTCTTTGTCTCTCATTTATGTTATTTGAATAGTTACTTGATTTGATGTTGCTTAGGATTTGTGTGGAGTAAGCAGATATTCATTTATTGCTTATGTATGTAAACAAAGAAATATTTATGCTGGTATAACTGACGGGCACCAATTGATTTGGTGGAGGAAGACCTATTCAAAGAATGAAAACCAAAAAATATTCCTATCTAATATGGAGCGTGTACAATTTTTGCCTAATATGCCATGTAAAAATATTTTACATTAGTCGGTATTTGGATGAACGAGTTGTATCCATGATGTAAAGTCGCTTCATGTATAATTGTCATGAGTTCGTGTGCACATATAAGCTTTGATGTATTGTCCATACTGTTGTTTATTCCAGTCACTCGTAATCCGGAGATATTAGTTCATGAATGATTAATCGTGCCAGTCGTGCCTTTCTTTTGGTATAAGGTACTTAAACTTCCTTTTGGTATATCTGTTGGGGAACGTTGCATGGGAAACAAAAATTTTCCTACGCACATGCAAGATCTATCCATGGTGATGAGCATCTATGAGAGGGAGAGTGGATCTACATACCCTTGTAGATCGCTAAGCGGGAAGCGTTAAGAAACGCGGTTGGTGTAGTCGAACGTCTTCGCGATCCAAATCGCCGAGCGTCCCGCGATCTCATCACGATCCGTCCCGCGGTCCAATCACGATCCGTCCTGTGAACTCATCACGATCCGTCCCGCGATCTCATCACGATCCGTCTCGCGATCTTGATCACGGTCCTTCCGATATTGCGCCGAACGGACGGTACCTCCGCGTTCAGCACACGTACAGCTCGATGACGATCTCCGCCTTCTTGATCCAGCAAGAGGGAGTGAAGAGGTAGAAGAGTTCTCCGGCAGCGTGACGGCGCTCCGGAGATGGTGGTGGAGCTATTCCGGCAGGGCTTCGCCTAAGTACCGCCGAACTAGTCTAGTCTAGAGGAACTTGATCTAGAAGTAGGGTTTAGACGTGGCTGAAAATCCTTGTCCAAAAAACCCTAAAACCACTCATATATATAGGAGGAGGGGAGAGGAGGCTGCGCCCAAAAGGAGGGCTCTCCTTTGGTTCGGCCGAAGAGAGGTGGGGAGGAGTCCTCCTCTTAGTAGGACTCCTCCTCCCACAAGAGAGGTGGAGTTTGGGGAGGTTTCCACCCCAATTCGGTTTGCCTCCCTTTCCTCCTGCGCATAGGCCTCCTTGGCCGATCCAACTGGCCCACTATGGGCTGGTGGGTTGCCACATAGGCCCATGGGGTGGGTTGGCCCCACTGATGGGCCCCCGGGACCCATTCGTCACTCCTAGTACACTACCGAAAGTGCCCACCATACAGGACTCCGAACAACCTTTGGTTACCACCATACATAACTCTACACTACCGAAACGTCACCAAACTTTAAGTGTGCAGACCCTGCGGGTTCGAGAACTATGTAGACATGACCGAGACACCTCTACGTTCAATAGCCAATGGCGGGACCTGGATGTCCACATTGGTTCCTACATATTCTACGAAGATGTTTATCGGTCGAACCTCTATGTCAAGGATTCAGTTAATCCCGTATGATGTTCCCTTTGTTCTTCGGTATGTTACTTGCCCGAGATTCGATCGTCGGTATCTCCATACCTAGTTCAAACTCGTTACCGGAAAGTCTCTTTACTCATTCCGTAATACAAGATCCCGCAACTAACACTTAGTCACATTGCTTGCAAGGCTCATTTTTATGTTGTATTACCGAGTGGGCCCTGAGATACCTCTCCGTCACACGGAGTAACAAATCCCAGTCTTGATCCATGCCAACTCAACAGACACCCTCGGAGATACCTGTAGAGCACCTTTATAGTCACCCAGTTACATTGCGACGTTTGATACACACAAGGCACTCCTCCGATGTTCGTGAGTTGCATGATCTCATGGTCATAGGAATACATACTTGACATGCAGAAAACAATAGCAATAAACAGACACGATCATATGCTACGTTTGTAGTTTGGGTCTTGTCCATCACATCATTCTCCTAATGATGTGACCCCGTCATCAAATGACATCACATGTCAATGGCTAGGAAACCTTGACCATCTTTGATCAACGAGCTAGTTCACTAGAGGCATACTAGGGACAGAGTGTTGTCTATTTATCCACACATGTAATGTGTTTCCATTCAATACAATTATGTCATGGATAATAAACGATTATCATGAAGAAGGAAATATGATAATAACTAATTTATTATTGCCTCTAGGGCATATTTCCAACAGTCTCCCACTTGCACTAGAGTCAATAATCTAGTTCACATCACCATGTGATTCACATTGTTATGAATCTAACACCCAATGAGTTCTGGGGCTCGATCATGCTTTGCATGTTAGAGAGGTCTTATAGTCAACGGGTCTGCGACATTCAGATCCGTTTGTACTTTGCAAGTCTCTATGCCAAACTGTAAACACTGCTACCACACTCCACTTGGTTCTATTTCAAATGGCTGCTCCTACTATACGTATCTAGATTTGCTACTACGAGTTATCCGGATTGGTGTTAAATCTTGCATCGACGTAACTCTTTATGACGAACTCTTTATCACCTCCATAATCAAGAAACATCTCCTTAATTTTTAGTTACTAAGGATAATCTTGACCGCTGTCCAGTGATCCACTCCTGGATCACTCTTGTATCCCTTGACGGACTCATGGCAAGGCACACACAGGTGCGGTACACAGCATGTCATACTATACAGAGCCTATGGCTAAGGCATAGGGGACGACATTCGTCCTTTCTCTTTCTTCTGCCGTGGTCGAGCTTTGAGTCTCACTCAACTTCACACCTTACAAAGCAGGTGAGAACACTTCTCTCTGACTAATCCATTTTGAACTCTTTCAAAATCTTGTCAAGGTATGCACTCATTGAAAGTCTTATCAAACATCTTGATCTATCTTTATAGATTTTGACGCTCAATAATTAGGTAGCTGTATCCAAGTCTTCCTTTGAAAAACTCTTTTCAAACAACCGTTTATGCTCTCCAAAAATTCTACATTATTTCTGATTAGCAATATGTCATCCACATATACTAATCAGAAACTCTATAGTGCTCCCACTCACTTTATTGCAAATACAAGTTTCTCGTAAACTTTGTATAGACTCAAAAACTTTGATCACCTCATCAAAGTGTATATTCCAACTCCGAAATGCTTGCTTCAGTTCATAGAAGAATCACTGAAGCTTGCACACCTTTTAGCATCCTTAGGACTGACAAAACCTTCTGGTTGTATCTCATACAACCTTTCCTTAAGGAAGGAAACGATGTTTTGGCATCCATCTGCCAGATTTCATAACTGAAAAATGCAGCAACTGCTAACATAATTCCAACAGACTTTAGCATCGCTACGAGTGAGAAAGTCTCATCGCAGTCAACTCCTTGAACTTGTCGTAACCTACTTTGCAACAAGTCGAGCTTTACAAATGGTAACATTTACCATCAGCGTCTGTCTTCATTTTAAAGATCCATTTGTACCTAACGACCTGCCGTCCAACGAGCAAGTCCACCAAAGTCTATACTTGGTTTTCATACATGGATCCTTTCTCGGATTTCATGGCCTCTAACCATTTGTCGGTTTTCGGGCCCATCATCGCTTCTCCATAGTTCGTAGGTTCATTGTTGTCCAACAACATGACCTCCAAGACAGGGTTGTCGTACCGCTCAGGAGCAGTACACATCCTTGTCGACCTATGAAGTTCGATAGTAACTTGATTCGAAGCTTCATGATCATCATCATTAACTTCCTCTTCAACTGACGTAGGCTTCACAGAAACATCTTTCTGCGCTGCGCTACTTTCTGGTTGAAGTAAAGGTTCAATAACCTCATCAAGCTCTATTTTCCTCGTAGGTCGATAGTTACTTGATCCGAAGCTTCATGATCATCATCATTTACTTCCTCTTCAACTAACATAGGCTTCACGGAAACATCTTTCTGCGCTGCGCTACTCTCTGGTTGAAACAGAGGTTCAATAACCTCATCAAGTTCTATCCTCCTCCCACTCAATTCTTTCAAGAGAAACCTTTTCTCGAGAAAGGACCCAGTTTTAGCAATAAACATTTTATGCTTGGATCTGAGATAGAAGGTTCACCCAACTGTTCTTAGGGTATTCTATGAAGATGCATTTGTCCGCTTTGGGTTCGAGCTCATTAGGTGAAAACACTTTTGCACATAAGTGTTGCAGCCCCAAAATTAAGAAATGACAACTTTAGGTTTCTATCAAACCATAATTCACACGGTGTCATCTCAACGGATTTAGATGGTGCCCTATCTAAAGTGAATGTAGTTGTCTCTAATGCATAACCCCAAAACGATAGTGGTAAAAGGATAAGAGACATCACAATTCGCACCATATCCAATAGAGCACGACTATGACGTTCGGACACACCATCACACTATGGTGTTCCAGGTGGCGTGACTTGTGAAACAATCTTTCACATTGTCTTAAGTTGTATGCCAAACTCGTAACTTAGATATCCACCTCCACGATCATATCGCATATATTTTCATCTTCTTGTCACGATGATCTTAAACTTCACTCTGAATTTGCTTGAACTTTTCAAATGATTCAGACTTGTGTTTCATTAAGTAAACATACACTATATCTACCCAAATCATCAGTGAAGGTAAGAAAATAACGATATCCACCGCACGCTACAAGACTCATTGGATTGCATACATCAACATGTATCATTTCCAATAAATTACTTGCCCGCTCCGTCAATCCAGAAAACGGAGTCCTTAGTCATCTTTGACCAAGAGGCATGGTTCGCATGTCTCAACCAATTCAAAATCGAAAGAGTCCAAAGATCCATCATCATGGAGTTTCTTCATGCGTTTTATACCAATATGACATTTAGCAGCAGTGCCACAAGTATGTGGTACTATCATTATTAACTTTGCATCTTTTGGCATCAATGTTATAAACATGTGTATTACTACGATGAAGATTCAACAAACCATTCTCACTGGGCGCATGACCATTGAAGGTATTATTCATGCAAACAGAATAACCATTATTCTCTAACTTAAATGAATAACCGTGTTGCAATAAACATGATCTAATCACGTTCATGCTCAACGCAAAACACCAAATAACACATATTTAGGTTTGTTACTAATCCCGAAGGTAGAGAGAGCGTGTGATGTCGATCACATCAACCTTGGAAACACTTCCAACACACATGGTCACCTCACCCTTAGCTAGTTCTTCGTTTATTCCGTAACTTTTATTTCGAGTTACTAACATTTAGCAACCGAACCGGTATCCAATACCCAGGTGCCACTAGGAGTACTAGCAAGGTACACATCAATAACACGTATATCAAATATACTTCTGTTGACGTTGCCAGCCTTCTTATCTACCAAGTATCTAGGGTTGTTCCGCTTCAGTGAACGCTCTCCTCATAATCGAAGCACTTAGTCTCGGGTTTGAGTTCAACTTTGGGTTTCTTCACTGGAGCAGCAACTGACTTGCTATCCATGAAGTTTTCCTCCTTGCTCTTGCCCTTCTCAAAACTAGTGGTTTGACTATCCATCAACACTTGACGCTCCTTCTTGATTTCTACCTTCGCGGTGTCAAACATCGCGAATAGCTCAGGGATCATTATTTCTATCCCTCGCATTTTATAGTTCATCACAAAGTTCTAGTAGCTTAGTGACAGTGACTTGGAGAACTATATCAAGCACTATCTTATCTGATAGATCAACTCCCACTCGATTCAAGCGATTGTAGCACCCAGACAATCTGAGCACATGCTTAACGATTGAGCTATTCTCTTTCATATTACCGGCAAAGAATCTTGTTGGAGATCTCATATCTCGCAACACGGGCACGAGCCTGAGATCCTAATTTCATCTCTTAGAACATCTCATATGTTCCGTGACGTTCAAAACGTTTCGGAGCCTCAATTCTAAGCCGTAATGCATGACGCACTAAACTATCAAGTAGTCATCAGAACATGTCTGTCAGATGTTCACAACATCTACAGACGACGCTAGAGGGGTTGGCGCACCGAGCGGTGCATTAAGGACATAAGCCTTTTGTGCAGCAACAAGGACAATCCTTAGATCACGAAGCCAGTCCGCAATATTGCTACCATCATCTTTTAACTCTATTTCTCTAGGAATATATAAAAAATCAAGGGAGCTACAGCGCGAGCAAGTAATCTACAACATAATTTGCAAAGACACTAGTGACTATGTTCATGATAATGAGTTCAATTAATCATATTACTTAAGAACTCCCACTCAAATTGACATCCCTCCGGTCATTCGAGTGATACATGATCCAAATTCACCAACTCAAGTCCGATCATCACGTGAGTTGAGGTGGTTACAATGGTGAACATCATCATGTTGATCATATCTACTATATGACTCATGTTCGACCTTTCGGTCTCTTGTGTTCCAATGCCATGTCTGTACATGCTAGGCTCATCAAGTTTAACCCGAGTGTTCTACATGTGCAACACTGGCTTGCACCCGTTGTATGTGAACGTAGTCTATCACACTCGATCATCACGTGGTGTCTCGACACGAAGAACTTTCGCAACGGTGCACACTCGGGGAGAACACAATTTATCTTGAAATTAAGTGAGGGATCACCTTATAATGCTACCGTCGTCCTAAGCAAAACAAGGTGCATAAAAGGATTAACATCACATGCAAATCATAAGTGACATGATATGGCCATGAACTTGTGCTTTTGATCTCCATCTTGAAAGCACCGGCATGATCTCCATCGTCACCGGCATGACACCATGATCTCCATCATCTTGATCTCCATCATCTTGATCTCCATCAACGTGTCGCCATCGGGATTGTCACGCCCTGCATGCTTCTACTACTATTGCTACCGTTTAGCGATAAAGTAAAGCATTACATAGCGCTTTATGATTGACACGCAAGTCATACAATAATTAAAGACAACCCTATGGCTCCTGCCGGTTGCCGTACTCATCGACATGCAAGTCGTGAAATTCTATACATCACATGATCATCTCATACATCACATATATCACATCATGTAATTGGCCATATCACATCACAACATACCCTGCAAAAACAAGTTAGACGTCCTCTAATTGTTGTTGCATGTTTTACGTGGCTGCTATGGGTTTCTAGCAAGAACGATTCTCACCTACGCATAAACCACAACGGTGATACATAATTTGCTTTTCAACCTTCTCAAGGACCGCCTTTGTCGAATCCGATCCAACTAAAGTGAGAGAAACTGCCACCCGCAAGCCATATAGGCAACAAGTTGCGTCGAGGGAACCGTTCTCTCGTAAGCGTACGAGTAATGTTGGTCCGGGCCGCTTCATCTCACAATACCGCTGAACCAAAATCCGACCAAGGAAGGAAGCAATCTAAGCATCAACGCCCACAAACCTTTTGTGTTCTACTCGAGATCTCATCAACACATAGACCTAGCTCTGATACCACTATTGGAGAATGTTGCATGGAAAACAAAAAATTTCCTACGCACACGCAAGATCTATCCATGGTGATGAGCATCTACGAGAGGGAGAGTGGATCTACATACCCTTGTAGATCGCTAAGCGAGAAGCGTTAAGAAGCGCGGTTGGTGTAGTCGAACATCTTCGCGATCAAATCGCCGAGCGTCCCGCGATCTCATCACGATCCGTCCCGCGGTCCAATCACGATCCATCCCGCGAACTCATCACGATCTGTCCCGCGATCTCATCACGATCCGTCTCGCGATCTTTATCACGGTCCTTCCGATCTAGCGTCGAATGGACGGCACCTCCACGTTCAGCACACGTACAGCTCGATGACGATCTCCGCCTTCTTGATCCAGCAAGAGGGAGTGGAGAGGTAGAATAGTTCTCCGGCAGCGTGACGTCTCTCCGAAGATGGTGGTGGAGCTATTCCGGCAGGGCTTCGCCTAAGTACCGCCGAACTAGTCTAGTCTAGAGGAACTTGATCTAGAAGTAGGGTTTAGACGTGGCTGAAAATCCTTGTCCAAAAAACCCTAAAACCACTCATATATATAGGAGGAGGGGAGAGGAGGCTGCGCCCAAAAGGAGGGCTCTCCTTTGGTTCGGCCGAAGAGAGGTGGGGAGGAGTCCTCCTCCTAGTAGGACTCCTCCTCCCACAAGAGAGGTGGAGTTTGGGGAGGTTTCCACCCCAGTTCGGTTTGCCTCCCTTTCCTCCTGCACATAGGCCTCCTTGGCCGATCCAACTGGCCCACTATGGGCTGGTGGGTTGCCACATAGGCCCATGGGGTGGGTTGGCCCCACTGATGGGCCCCCAGGACCCATTCGTCACTCCCGGTACACTACCGAACGTGCCCAAAACTTTGCAGAGTACAAACACCACCTTCCTATATATCAATCTTCGTCTCCGGACCATTCCGGAACTCCTCGTGACGTCCGGGATCTCATACAGGACTCCAAACAACCTTCGGTTACCACCATACATAACTCTACACTACCGAAACGTCACCAAACCTTAAGTGTGCAGACCCTGCTGGTTCGAGAACTATGTAGACATGACCGAGACACCTCTACGATCAATAACCAATGGCAGGACCTGGATGTCCACATTGGTTCCTACATATTCTACGAAGATCTTTATCGGTCGAACCTCTATGTCAAGGATTCAGTTAATCCCGTATGATGTTCCCTTTGTTCTTCGGTATGTTACTTGCCCGAAATTCGATCGTCGGTATCTCCATACCTAGTTCAAACTCGTTACCGGCAAGTCTCTTTACTTGTTACGTAATACAAGATCCCGCAACTAACACTTAGTCACATTGCTTGCAAGGCTCATTCTGATGTTGTATTACCGAGTGGGCCCTGAGATACCTCTCCGTCACACGGAGTAACAAATCCCAGTCTTGATCCATGCCAACTCAACAGACACCCTCGGAGATACCTGTAGAGCACCTTTATAGTCACCCAGTTACATTGCGACGTTTGATACACACACGACACTCCTCCGATGTTCGTGAGTTGCATGATCTCATGATCATAGGAATACATACTTGACATGCAGAAAATAGTAGCAATAAACTGACACGATCATATGCTACGTTTGTAGTTTGGGTCTTGTCCATCATATCATTCTCCTAATGATGTGATCCCGTTATCAAATGACATCACATGTCAATGGCTAGGAAACCTTGACCATCTTTGATCAACGAGCTAGTTCACTAGAGGCATACTAGGGACAGAGTGTTGTCTATTTATCCACACATGTAATGTGTTTCCATTCAATACGATTATAGCATGGATAATAAACGATTATCATGAACAAAGAAATATGATAATAACTAATTTGGCATATTTCCAACAATATCATGCTGCATTTCCTAAGAAAACGCCACACTAGTATGTAATAGACTTTGATGCTCGAAACCTTTTCAGTTTTTTTACATTTGGAGTATAAACCATGGCTTACTGGGCTGAATATGGCTGGGGATGTTGGGACTTTTTCTTTTATTTAACATTTGGAGTATAAACCATGGCTAGGGCTGGATATCGCCAGGGCGGGTGGGAGTGCGTCGAGTATTAGCGTGTCTTATTCGGTTGGATATATCTGGAAATTATTGTGTGCCGTGCGTTGAGTTGTTCTCATTCTCGTATAAATGCTTCATGGGTTATTGATTACTGTTTTCTAATTTGAATGTGGTTCTACAGTTTTGATATGGACTGCTATACCTCTGTGGTTAAGGTCCCATTGGAATCTAGAGGCATCATATTTTGTAAATTTTCCTGGGTAAGTTTATAGATAGTTCTTTAATGTATTGTACTGCTTGGAACCTCTATCATGCTATGTTATATTTTATATGTACATCCGATAAAGGCGCGGCAAGCCGCACTTCCTATATATGCACTTCTGATATATGCATTTCAATTAGACATTTCCCTATGCGAGATCAAACGACTTGAGCTTTACATTGAGTTGTTCCTGTCATCAAATATTATGTTTGCGAGATGAAAAAGACTTACATCCCTCGCGGACAAAGAATAGCATGGTCCTTAAATACCCTACTACTTCTTACAAGTACAGTATTGTAGTACCCAGTTGTGATCAATGCATGTTTCTTTTTGCAGTACTTTTCGTGTCGCTTCACAAAACTGCATCTAAAGGACCATCTCAATGAACCGGTTGAGGACATGGTGGTTAGTCTCAGCATTGGAGATGTTACGAGGGAGGTTTGGATGATGATGGGTACGCACAAGAGACCAACGATAACAACAGTTGGTCAAAATTTGCCAAAGTGGCAGGAAATAGAGAGTATTAGATATGTGTCTTTGCTTTCAAAATTAAAAAGAAGAAAATATCGCTCATTGTACATGAGCTTTAAAAGGCTAAGGTACAAAACCGCAAGTGCGTTGTATACACATAAATCATTTTATGCAATGCATCTACCAGATTGTTGGCATAATGTTAATGTGACGTATCACCTATGAAGTTGATCTACAAGGCAACCGAATGAAACAACTTATTATAGTATGCCTAATAGATTTGGCTATGTAGTTTTTATTACATTTTTATTCTGTTCCTGCTCTTGATACTTCCTCTCTCGTGTTTGCGCCTCTTAGTATCAAACTTAATATCAAGTGGTTACCTTTTGTATATCTCATGACGATGTTGAACTCGATATTTTCTTCTATTACGTGTGAATGTTTCTTCTCCTTTTAGTTTGTTATATCATGTTTGGATATACCCGCTAAACCTGGCTTACTACTAAATTGAGTGCTACCTGCTTGAAACAACGTTGTGACCGGCACCCTCGCGCCTCGACGCGTTTCCGATCTAGTTGCTACTATGGTGGCGAGTGAGCATGCGCCTGCTGCTGCCCGCGGTAGGTGCCAAGGGAATGAATGTACGCGGTAGGCAGGGCCGCCAGAGAACGTGCGTTCAAACAACAGGTCGTTCCGACTTCCATTCAAACCAAAAACTTCTCCAGATGATCCAGCGCCCTACTGCTACATAGAATCCATTTCACGTCCGCCTCCGAATCGAGTGACCAGAAAACCCAACCAACCAAACTTCACAACTCAACCAACCAGACAGTTGATGAACCTTCCGCCACCACTGATCACATAAAGAAGGCCCCTAGGTTTTCACAGACCAAGCTAGATTCCCGACTGCCCATCCGGCGAGGGCTCCCTCTTCTTGTCCGGGCCAAAGATGAAGAAGGCGATGGCGCTGGGAACAAGCACGTAGGAGAGCCTCTTCTGGAACTGCTCATGGCGCTGGAACCTGCAGGTTAGGAGGAGGCTATGGGTCTGAGTATCAATCAAAGCACTACATGCTTCCAAATGTATCATGCAAGAACAATGAGGAGTTTCTTGCTTACCTTTCCTCCTGCTCTTGCATGATTGCAGCCGTTTCCCGCATCTGGCGGGCGTTCGCAGCAGCAAGCTTCTTCAGTTCCGTCCCCATGCACATGCTGGCCATGCAGCCCGCCTGGATACAAATGAAACCATAAGAGAAAATGCAATGTATCTTAATTTGAGTGCCAAAAGATCGCTATATATTTGCCTTCTCAACATTACCACTGTGCCCCATCACTGAACCAGCACCCACAACACCATCCCCAGCAATACCCTATGCCACCTCAACACCCTTCATATCATCATTTCCCCGGGTCTCCAACAATGCCACCCCCACAACACTCATGTTACCACCACAACCTCCACCCCCCATATGCCAACACAACACATACACTCCCGTACATCACGCCTTCAAACCTACCATTCCTCAACAACAATACTATCCTCACCAACCAATATACCCTTTCCCTCCTATACCACACCGGTATCCACAACAACTAGCAGTTTATCCTCCCCAACAACCACCTTGTCCACCAATTCCTCAAACATAATCATCCCCTTAGGAAAACCAACATTACAGGCAGCAGGGGACTCCTATGAAGCAGTGGAAATTTTTAATTCCATCAAACAGAGCAATAGCTCTGTGTCTGAGTATACAGATCGATTTGAAGATAAAATGGCTTTCTATAAGTGAGAAACCAGAAGTGAAAGAAAGCTATATTATGTCAAATGCTACATTAATTGCCTCAGAGGAGAGATTAAGCATTATATGAAGCCTTTTAAACCAAACAACCTATATAAGGCTGTAGAAATAGCTAGAGATATCAGTACAAGTAGTGCATGGAAAAGGCATCGTAGCGGCATTCAGATTGCTTGTGGAAATACGAGGAAAAAGCGGAAGTCTACATGACTGGCATTCAGAAAAGTAGATTATTATAACCATCAATTACATGAGAGCATCAACCATACTTGCATATATACCTATCAGCCATATACTGGCATACTACCTTGCAGTGTCAGGAGTACTTCAAATGTGAGTCTCAGGTAAACCTAACAGAGCACATATAGTTGAAAAAATAGAGAAGTTGTTCGAGGATATTGAATAAATAAACATCAACTCGTAGCTTAGGATTCACAATAACAAACATAATGTAAGGACCCATACAAACAACTTCGAGCTGTTGATAAGTATGGTGGCATGGTAGAGAGAATGAAGTATGAGGGTCCTTCAAGGTATAAGGAAAAGAGTAGTACTGCTATTCTACTGCAAGTAAAGTATGACATTCTGGCATTCATAAGTTGAAACGATAATGGTACTTCGTCAAGTTGATGATAACATCAAGTTGACTTTACATTAGCCGCAATGTATTATCATCATAGAAGGTGAAAGCTAGAAATTCTTCGTTTTAGGGCAGGTAAAGCTAGAAATCTAATGTTGCTTCAATAAGGACTTGTTACAGGTTCCATAAAAAAGGAACTTGAATAAGTATCTACGGAACATTTTGAAAGAACAAGGAAATGTGCAACGTAGGTTTTAGATTACTGCTATATCCATATCCAACTGGCAATGAACAGCAAGCGATAGCGTCCCAAGAAGTACTATTTATACGCAAAAAGACGTCACTGAACTTAACTTCCTGACTATGGTGTACCGGATATGAATGTGCAACCTTATTCTCGGAAATTGAACTGGATTTGTAACATTGGCTATCTAAGAATCTGGGAACAACAGCATGCCAAATACTACTAAATTGCTGATAACAGGTACTCACTTAACGTCAAATTTAACATATCAGACCGACTATCTGAGACCAACACTTGTTTTATAAATAGAGCATATATAATAACACTATCAAGTGCAAAGAACTTGGAACAGTAGGGAAAACACGAAAATGGTTGTACAAAAAAGAACGCCCCCAATCACTTCATCACTTGTACCAATTAACTGATACACTTGTAGGATGGCTCCGGTACAGAGGAATCATTCATCAACCTTAATAGTACCACGCAGGGGCGGACTCAACGTGCAGCATGGAAATTCAGTAAAGACCCAATCATTTGTAAAATACAAGCTGCACAGCTCCTGGGTAAATCATGTAGGGGCTGCTCAGATCGATCTTGTGCGGTACGAATCGAGCCATGGACGGATGGAATGTATTAGACTGATAGGGTACCAGGCAACAAACAACTAACTGAATGGAGAGAACAAGTTGTCCAGTTTCAATTGCTGACTGCCACCACGCCGTAAAAAACGAAGCAAAACATACTCTTGAGCAACCCATCCAGCCAAGCTTACCGCTCATTGCCGAGGAAAGAAGAAATCAATCCACACAGTGAGGCTGGCTTGCTGTGTCCCGAACTCTCGTTGCCGCCGGGAGAACACCAGGAGGCGAATTTAGGGGAGAAATCTGTGAGAAAGAGAAGGCCACCGGCGGCCAGGAGGACGAAGCCACCCCCGCTGCAACTACGGAGGCAGAAGAACTAACAGCACCGGCACCGGCCGACCACCTCCAGCGGCAGCAACGACGGAGCGCAACACAGCACCAGAAGCATGAGTGCGGAGCACGACGCAACCCACCCCAACCCCCTTCCTCTGTGCGAGCACCGACCCCACACAGCACCGGCTCACCCAGGGGAATGACCGAGCCAAAATCGACAATGCCCAATCCAAAATTGAAACCTCAATTGACTGTGCGGCTGTTAAAATCATGGAGCATAATCCGGTGGCCCGAGGCAGAGAAGTAAAACCCTAGGAGGAGGGGAAGAAGGGGCAGGATTTACCTTTGCGGGGTCGACCCTCGCAGCTGCGCCCGAGGCGAAGAACCGGGAGCTGTCGATGAGAGAGCGGCGGAGGAAGGTCGGTCGGCGAAGGATGGCCACGGCGGATCGGAGCAGGTAGGGAGCCATCCTACCGCTCGCGCCGCCGGCGAATCGGAGCTGATGTTGCCGCGTCCGTACGAATGACCGAGGGGGGAGAAGGATGGTGGAACCGACTCTCGATCTTTCTAGTACCTGGGCCACAGCCCAAACCTGATATTTCGTTTGTCTATTATTATGGTTTCGGCTCGGAATATTTCGTTTATTTCTTTTTTGAGATGGAACGGAATATTTCGCTTTTGCCTGAGATTTTTTTTAACACACTAGAAAAAGACTCGTGCGATTGCAATGGGAGAAAAAGATATCACACGCTTTTAATATATAAAAAATGGTGCATAATCTGAGAATTTGTAGTTAGGACCCAAACAAAAATGGTCTTAGTTTACAAAAACACAGTTCAAGATTTCATGGGTATTCTATTTTCAACACGGCTTGCATAAAGATTTAATCCATACAAAGAAACGGACAACTGGTCATGCATTTATTCATGTCATGTGCGGAATGGGGTGCTGTTACGTGTCAGTAAAGAAAAATGACGAAAACAGACGATGATGCATTAGCACACTACAAAGACATGTGTGCATCAAAATCGCTTTTCAGTTTAAGCATCACCAACTTAGGATAACTCTTGAACACTTTTTTTACATGCATATTTTCTAAATACATGAAGAGTTGTTAAAAAGATACATGATTTTTGAATCATAAAGAGAGATTTTTTTGTCCGAAAAAAACATTTTTGTATGGTCTGATATGGACGCAGGTATTTGCGCTCCTATTTCGTCACTATTTCTTGCCATACAAGTCATAGATATTGATCCCTGTTTCATCATCATTTATGTCTTATCAAACATGTATTTTATTTTATTTTTTGCCATGCATGCCTCCTTTTTACTTTTTGTCATGCATTTCCTATTTCTTCTTCTTCACATATATATATATATAGAGAGAGAGAAAGTCTATTCATCACCCAGGGTCTAGAATAAGTTATTCTTCACCCGAGGTAATATTACGATCGTTTCATAAATAAATTACATTTCAAATGCAAATAGTTACATATATATTGATTCACTACGTAAAGTTTGACATAAAAAAATAAAAATATAAGTCATAAGACTAGAAAAATCACATTTTATGTATATTTTACACTATGTTTTTATGTTTGTAAATTTACATGACATAAGTATTTTTTATGGTGACTATATTTTCTTACGATCTCTTTTTACGTATGGAATACGATAAAATTTACGGAACGTAAAATTACGGTGCATTGATGTGAAAATAAAGAGGGGTGAAGAATAACTATTCCTCGTCCAGTGTGACGAATAGTCGATCCATATATATATATATATATATATATATATATATATATATATATATATATATATATATATATATATATATATATATATATATATATATGAGAATAGCGCAACATCTCATCTTTATCGGACCTCCTCTACATTTTCTCTTTTATTTCTTTTATAGCGGACATCCCATCTTTATTGTGTCCTTTTTTATTATTTCTTGTCATGCATGTCCATTTTATTCAGTGTATCTAGCAAATTGATCTTCAATTCGGGCCCAATCTTGATTTTAATGAGGTGTTCATCCCTAATATGAATCATACCGGTACCCTTATTTCGTCACTATTTCTTGCCATACATGTCATAGGTATTGGTCCATGTTTCATCACTATTTATATCTTATCAAACATGTCTTTTATTTTATTTTTTGTCATGCATGCCTCTTTTTTACTTTTTGTCATGCGTGCGTCCTCCCTTTTTTCTTCTTATATATAGGAGAATATCGCAACATCTCATCTTTATCGGATCTCCCTTGCATTTTCTCTTTTATTTCTTTTATAGCAGACATCCCATCTTCATTGGGTCCTTTTTTTATTTCTTGTCATGCATGTCCTTATTTATTGGATGTCTCTAGCAAATTTATCTTCAATTTCAGATCCAATCTTGATTTTTACTAAGGTGTTCATCCCCAATCTGAATCAGTACCGGTATGAAAGAAAGACGAATAATGCATTATTGATTAAGATTGCATTCTAGATGGTATTTTCTAAATTCTTAATATGTAAAATAACATAATATTCAGATTCTACATATTTTTCCAATCAAATTCCTTATATAACATGTTAAATTTGGAGTTACGGTTTAGAAGATACGAGCATTTTAAAAAACATTTGATATGTACTACGGGTCTAATGTCAGAAACATCAGGGGTTTTTCTATAAAATAGCATGACGGACTAAGATTACATATTTCCTTTATCAGTAGGTATAGATTACACACGCAAGCGCTTATATACATGCGCATACCCTTATCTTTATGAACGTACACATGCACACCCTATTCCTATGAGCACATCTGAGAGACTGAGCCGACATATCATCTTGAGATTTACGAAGTCATCGTAGGCGTCTCGTCGTCAACGGAAACATCTCACCCTATTGAATGTGCATCGCAGGAAATCCTAAAATAAATACAAGAATAATGAAAGCACCAGGACTATGGGCTGGGAATACCAATGTCCCTTAAACCATCCAACTAATGTGTGTTGGTTGCTAGTAGGACAAATTACGAAATCACTAATGGAGGTGTACTCTTTTCAAAGGTCACTACCACCTTTCCATTTTGCAACAAGTTGCACACTCGCAACCTGAGAGTTTTCGTTTTTTTATAGATCCGTTTGTTCAAAATGTTTAATATCTTAAACCGTGCGTCCAAATCTCGAGAAGACACCTCCATTGGACCGTCACTTCGGATTAGCCTTCACGACTACCAACTAAACGCGCATGCCGAGAATGACATTGTTTGGAAGCACTCAAATGATGTGCATTACTATGATGCTTACGCTTACGCGGCCCGCATAAGGCGTGGAAAGCTTGGGCCCTAGGAAAAGTCAAATTCTTTGTTTGATTGGCCATTTGAGGGAGTCCTGGATCAAGGGGTCCTCAGGTTGCCGGCCTATTTCTATGAGACGGACTGTGGGCCGCCTTGTCATTATCAATAAAGGCCCGAACACTGTGATGTCGCAGCCATGGTGGAAACCTCCCAAGACCGTGACGTGAACTCCAAGGACATGATGATTTGTCTGGCATATTCTTCTTCTGGTGTAACTGGCATTGTATAATCCTAGGTACCCCCGGTGTCTATATAAACCAGGGGGTCTTAGTCTGTAAGGCAGGTTAAGCTCATCACTTCTAGGGTTTAGACCATATCATACGATCTCGAGGTAGATCAACTTTGTACTCGGTATTCCATCATCAATACAAAACACAACATGACGTAGGGTTTTACCCCCATGAAGAGGGGCCGGACCTGGGTAAACACCGCCTCCCTTGTCTCCTATAACCCATCGATCCAAGACCCATAGTTTGGGACCCCCTACCCGAGACCTGCCAGTTTTGACACCGACACCATCCAAGATAGGATTTGGACCATTGGACAAGCATGGACGATCAAGTTGTGGTCTTTGCCCTCTGTGCAAGCAAGAGAAAGAATCCAGAATGCACCTCTTCTTCAAATATCTCGCTCACCATACACCTATGGAAGTTGGCAATGACTGGCTCCATCTCGCGAACCTTGACGCGTCCACATGTCAACTTGAGACATCCTTCAAAGAGTGGTGGTTAAAATGGGTCAGCCAATCCACCAACAATAGAAAGGCTGTGACTAAACCTGTTCATGGACTACCCGGCCCGGAGGCCTGAGTCCGAAGCCTGGTGTCATGGTTTTGTCACGGCAGATGTCCTCGTGAGAGAACTTAGGTTTGAGGCCATCACATCTAGGTGGCGGCTTGAACGGGTTTGATCGGAATCGAGAGACGCGAGTTTTACCCAGGT
The DNA here is from genome assembly GCA_022496015.1 of Hordeum marinum. Classification (NCBI taxonomy): domain Eukaryota; kingdom Viridiplantae; phylum Streptophyta; class Magnoliopsida; order Poales; family Poaceae; genus Hordeum; species Hordeum marinum. Next base: position 403,247,153 of record CM039677.1, read on the forward strand.
TTGGCCCCTCCAACGAAGGTAAAATCGTACGTCCTGCTTTGTGTGTATTGATGATGATGATGGTCTCGATTACAAGGGTGCTCTTTCGCTACCTCTAGTCTCGAGGGTTTCTAATATGTCTATCTCTAATGACTTGACCTTGTCCCTCTTGGGTGCCTTACCCCTCCTTATATAAGTAGGAGGGGTAAGTTTACATGTAGAGTCCTACTAGGACTAGGATTAGGACTAGTCTCTTTTGAATCCTAATCCGGGTCTTGCTTCCCTCATAAGAGATTCAATGTATATCTGGTGAACCGACCCTTGGGGGCTACACATGTGGAATGCAAAATATTCAATGTATATTTGGCGACTCAGATGACAACCTGGATTTCTCCAAAGCTATTTATATACAACATTCAAAACAAAGTTCAAAGTCCCAACTTGTTGCAAGCAAAACAACCTAGCCCTTGGGGGCTACATGTTGGGGAACGTCGCATGGGAAACAAAAATTTTCCTACGCACACGAAAACCTATCCATGGTGATGAGCATCTACGAGAGGGAGAGTGGATATACATACCCTTGTAGATCGCTAAGCGGGAAGCGTTAAGAAACGCGGTTGGTGTAGTCGAACATCTTCGCGATCCAAATCGCCGAGCGTCCCGCGATCTCATCACGATCCGTCCCGTGATCCAATCACGATCCGTCCCGCAAACACATCATGATCCGTCCCGCGAACTCATCACGATCCGTCTCACGATCTTGATCACGATCTGTCCCGTGAACTCATCACGATCCGTTCCGTGATCACATCACGAAACGTCTCGCGATCTCGATCACGATACTTCCGATCGAGCGCCGAACGGACGACACCTCCGCGTTCAGCACACGTGCAGCTTGATGACGATCTCCACTGTCTCGATCCAGCGAGAGGAGATGGAGAGGAGAGAGAGTTCACCGGCAGCGTGACGGCGCTCCGGTGATGGTGGTGGAGCAATTCCGACAGGGCTTCGCCTAAGCGCTGCAGAAAACCGATCTAGAGGAGAAACTATGCACCGGTGTAACGGGTAGCACGTGGCCGGAAATTCTGTCCAAAAACCACCCAATCCACTAGTATATATAGGAGGAGAGGAGAGGAGAGGCAGCCAAGGCCTTTGGGTCGGCCGAAATAGGAGGTGGGAAGCAATCCTACTTCACCTCCAATCCTAGTTGGAGTAGGATTGCCTCCTATTGGCTGATTTTCCACTTTTTGCTTTAGGACTTTCTCTCCTGCGCCATGGGCCTTTGTGGCTGTTTTCCCAGCCCACAAAGGGCTGGTTATTATTCTCCCACAGCCCATGGACCTCTTAGGGTCGAAATACCCCTCCCGGAGGCCTCCCGGTACACTACCGGCACTCCCGGTACACTACCAATGAGCCCGAAACTTTTCCGGAAACCAAATTGGGACTTCCTATATATGAATCTTTACCTCCGAACCATTCCGGAGCTCCTCGTGACGTCCGGATTCTCATCCGGGACTCCGAACAAACTTCGGTCACCACCATACATAACTCTACACTACCGAAACGTCACCGAACCTTAAGTGTGTAGACCCTGCGGGTTCGAGAACTATGTAGACATGACCGAGACGCCTCTACGGTCAATAACCAATGGCAGGACCTGGACGTCCACATTGGTTCCTACATATTCTACGAAGATCTTTATCGGTCGAACCTCTACGTCAAGGATTCAGTTAATCCCGTATAACGTTCCCTTTGTTCTTCGGTATGTTACTTGCCCGAGATTCGATCGTCGGTATCTCCATACCTAGTTCAACCTCGTTACCGGCAAGTCTCTTTACTCGTTCCATAATACAATATCCCGCAACTAACAATTAGTCACATTGCTTGCAAGGCTTATTGTGATGTTGCATTACCGAGTGGGCCCCGAGATACCTCTCCGTCACACGGAGTAACAAATCCCAGTCTCGATCCATGCCAACTCAACAGATACCATCGGAGATACCTGTAGAGCACCTTTATAGTCACCCAGTTACGTTGCGACATTTGATACACACAAGGCACTCCTCCGATATCTGTGAGTTGCATGATCTCATGGTCATAGGAACACATACTTGACATGCGGAAAACAGTAGCAATAAACTGACACGATCAGATGCTACGTTTGCAGTTTGGGTCTTGTCCATCACATCATTCTCCTAATGATGTGAACCCGTTATCAAATGACATCTCATGTCCATGGCTAGGAAACCTTAACCATCTTTTGATCAACGAGCTAGTCTATTAGAGGCATACTAGGGACATGGTTTTGTCTATGTATCCACACATGCATCTAAGTCTCCGATCAATACAATTATAGCATGGATAATAAACGATTATCATGAACAAGGAAATATGATAATAACTAATTTATTATTGCCTCTAGGGCATATTTCCAACAGTCTCCCACTTGCACTAGAGTCAATAATCTAGTTCACATCACCATGTGATTCGCATTGTTATGAATCTAACACCCAACGAGTTCTGGGGCTCGATCATGCTTTGCATGTGAGAGAGGTCTTATAGTCAACGGGTCTGTAACATTCAGATCCGTGTGCACTTTGCAAATACCTATATCAAACTATAAACACTGCTACCACACTCCGCTCGGTACTATTCCAAATGGCTGCTCCACTATACGTATCCAGATTGCTACTACGAGTCATCCGGATTAGTGTTAAAGCTTGTATCGACGTAACTCCTTACGACGAACTCTTTATCACCTCCATAATTGAGAAACATCTCCTCAGTCTCTTAGTTACTGAGGATAATCTTGACCGCTGTCCAGTGATCCACTCCTGGTTCACTCTTGTACCCCCTGACGGACTCATGGCAAGGCACACACAGGTGCGGTACACAGCATGGCATAATATAGAGCCTATGGCTAAGGCATAGGGGACGACATTCGTCCTTTCTCTTTCTTCTGCCATTGTCGAGCTTTGAGTCTCACTCAACTTTCACACCTTACAAATCAGGCGAGAACTCTTTCTCTGACTGATCCATTTTGAACTCTTTTAAAATCTTGTCAAGGTATGCACTCATTGAAAGTCTCATCAAGCATCTTGATCTATCTCTATAGATTTTGATGCTCAACAATTAGGTAGCTTTATCCAGGTCTTCCTTTGAAAAACACTTTTCAAACAACCTTTTATGCCTTCCAGAAATTCTACATTATTTTCGATCAACAATATGTCAACCAAATATACTTATCAGAAACTCTATAGTGCTCCCACTCACTTTATTGCAAATACAAGTTTCTCGTAAACTTTGTATAAACTACAAAAAACTTTGATCACCTCATCAAAGTGTATATTCCAACTCCGAGATGCTCGCTTCAGTCCATAGAAGGATCACTGAAGCTTGCTCATCTTTTAGCATCCTTAGGACTGACAAAACCTTCTGGTTGTATCACATACAACCTTTCCTTAAGTAAACCGTTAAGGAAACGATGTTTTGACATCCATCTGCCAGATTTCATAATTGAAAATGCAGCAACTGCTAACATAATTCGAACAGACTTTTAGCATCGCTACGAGTGAGAAAGCCTCATCGCAGTCAACTCCTTGAACTTGTCACAAACAACTTTGCAACAAGTCGAGCTTTACAAATGGTGACATTCACCATCAGTGTCTGTCTTCATTCTAAAGGTCCATTTGTACTCAATGACCTGCCGTCTAACGAGCAAGTCTACCAAAGTCTATACTTGGTTTTCATACATGGATCCTATCTCGGATTTCATGGCCTCTAACCATTTGTCGGAATCCGGGCCCATCATCGCTTCTCCATAGCTCGTAGGTTCATCGTTGTCCAACAACATGATCTCCAAGACAGAGTTGTCGTACCACTTAGGAGCAGTACACATCCTTGTCGACCTACGAAGTCCGATAGTAACTTGATCCTGAAGCTTCATGATCATCATCATTAACTTCCTCGTCAACTAACGTAGGCTTCACAGAAACATCTTTCTGCGCCGCGCTACTCTCTGGTTGAACAAAGGTTTAACAACCTCATCAAGTTCTATCTTCCTCCCACTCAATTCTTTCGAGAGAAACATTTCCTCGAGAAAGGATCCATTTAAGCAACAAACACTTTGCACTAGGATCTGAGATTGAAGGTTCACCCAACTGATCTTAGGGTATTCTATGAAGATGCAATTTTTCCGCCTTGGGTTCGACCTCATTAGGTGAAAACATTTTCCACACAAGTGTCACATCCCCAAATATTAAGAAATGACAGCTTAGGCTTCTATCAAACCATAATTCACACGGTGTCATCTCAACGGATTTAGATGATGCCCTATTTAAAGTGAATGTAGTTGTCTCTAATGCATAACCCCAAAAATTATAGTAGTAAAACGATAAGAGACATCACAGTATGCACTATATCAATAGAGCATGACTATGATGTTCGGACACACCATCACACCATGGTGTTCCAGGTGGCGTTAGTTGTGAAACAAATTTCACATTGTCTTAAGTTGTATGCCAAACTCGTAACTCAGATATTCACCTCCACGATCATATCGCGGTCATTTTTATCTTCTTGTCACGATGATCTTTAAACTTCACTCTGAATTTGCTTGAACCTTTCAAACGATTCAGACTTGTGTTTCATTAAGTAAATATACACTATATCTACTCAAATCATCAGTGAAGGTAAGAAAATAACGATATCCACTGCACGCTATAAGACTCACTAGATTGCATACATCAACATGTATCATTTCCAATGAATCACTTGCCCGCTCCATCCAACGGGGTCCTTTAGTCATCTTGCCCAAGAGGCATGGTTCGCATGTCTCAACCGATTCGAAATCGAATGAGTCCAAATATCCATCAGCATGGAGTTTCTACATGCGCTTTATACCAATATGACAATTAGCGGCAGTGCCACAAGTATGTGGTACTATCATTATTAACTTTGTATCTTTTGACATCAATGTTATGAACATGTGTAATACTACGATCAAGATTTCAACAAACCATTCTCACTGGGTGCATGACCATTGAAGGTATTATTCATGTAAACAGAATAACCATTATTCTCTAACTTAAATGAATAACCGTATTGCAATAAACATGATCTAATCATGTTCATGCTCAATGCAAAACACCAAATAACATTTATTTAGGTTCGTCACTAATCCTGAAGGTAGAGAGAGCGTGCGATGTTGATCACATCAACCTTGGAAACACTTCCAACACATATCGTCACCTCACCCTTAGCTAGTTCTCCGTTTATTCCGTAGCTTTTATTTCGAGTTACTAACATTTAGCAACCGAACCGGTATCCAATATCCAGGTGCTACTAAGAGTACTAGCAAGGTACACATCAATAACTCGTATATCAAATATACTTCTGTCGATGTTGCCAGCCTTCTTATCTACCAAGTATCTAGGGTTGTTCCGCTTCAGCGACCTCTCACCTCATAATAGAAGCACTTAGTCTCGGGTTTGAGTTCAACTTTGGGTTGCTTCACTGGAGCAGCAACTGACTTGCTATCCATGAAGTTTCCCTCCTTGCTCTTGCCCTTTTCGAAACTAGTGGTTTGATTAACCATCAACACTTGACGCTCCTTCTTGATTTCTACCTTCGCGGTGTCAAACATCGCGAACAGCTCAGGGATCAATACTTCTATCCCTGGTGTATTATAGTTGATCACAAAGTTCTAGTAGCTTAGTGACAGTGACTTGGAGAACTATATCAATCACTATCTTATCTGGAAGATCAACTCCCACTTGATTCAAGCGATTGTAGTACCCAGACAATCTGAGTACATGCTCAACGATTGAGCTATTCTCCTTCATCTTACAGGCAAAGAATCTTGTTGGAGATCTCATATCTCACAACACAGGCACGAGCCTGAGATCACAATCTCTGCTCCTAGAACATCTCATATGTTCTGTGACGTTCAAAACGTTTCGGAGCCTCAATTCTAAGCCGTAATGCATGACGCACTAAACTATCAAGTAGTCATCGAAACGTGCCTGTCAGATGTTCACAACATCTATAGACGACGCTAGAGGGGGTGGCACACCGAGCGGTGCATTAAGGACATAAGCCTTCTGTGCAGCAATGAGGACAATCCTCAGATCATGGACCCAGTCCACAATATTGCTACCAACATCTTTCGACTCTATTTCTCTAGGAACATATACAAATTTAAGGGAGCTACAACGCGAGCTAGTAATCTACAACATAATTTGCAAAGACACTATTGACTATGTTCATGATAATGAGTTCAATTAATCATATTACTTAAGAACTCCCACTCAAATTGACATCCCTCGGGTCATTCGAGTGATACATGATCCAAATTCACCAACTCAAGTCCGATCATCACGTGAGTTAAGGTGGCTTCAATGGTGAACATCATTATGTTGATCATATCCACTATATGACTCATGCTCGACCTTTCGATATCTTGTGTTCCGAGGCCATGTCTGTACATGCTAGGCTCGTCAAGTTTAACCCGAGTGTTCTGCGCGTGCAAATCTGGCTTGCACCCGTTGTATGTGAACGTAGAGTCTATCACACCCGATCATCACGTGGTGTCTCAACACGACGAACTTTCGCAACGGTGCACACTCGGGGAGAACACAGTTCATCTTGAAATTCAAGTGAGGGATCACCTTATAATGCTACCGCCGTACTAAGCAAAACAAGGTGCATAAAAGGATTAACATCTCATGCAATTCATAAGTGACATGATATGGCCATGAACTTGTGTTTAAGATCTCCATCTTCGAAACACCGGCATGATCTCCATCGTCACCGGCACAACACCATGATCTCCATCATCTTGATCTCCATCAATGTGTTGCCATTGGGGTTGTGGCGCCAGCCCTGCTTCTACTTCTATTGCTACCGCTTAGCGATAAAGTAAAGCATTACATAGCGCTTAATGATTGACACGCAGGTCATACAATAATTAGAGACAACCCTATGGCTCCTGCCGGTTGCCGTACTCAACGACATGCAAGTCGTGAAATTCTATACATCACATGATCATCTCATACATCACATATATCTCATCATGTAATTGGCCATATCACATCACAACATACCCTGCAAAAACAAGTTAGACGTCCTCTAATTGTTGTTGCATGTTTTACGTGGCTGCTACGGGTATCTAGTAAGAAGGATTCTCACCTACGCATAAACCACAACGGTGATACATAGATTGCTTTTCAACCTTCTCAAGGACCGCCTTTGTCGGATCCGATCCAACTAAAGTGAGAGAAACTGTCACCCGCAAGCCATCTAAGCAACAAGTTGCGTCGAGGGAACCGGTCTCTCGTAAGCGTACGAGTAATGTTAGTCCGGGCCGCTTCATCTCACAATCCCACTGAACCAAAATCTGACCAAGGGAGGAAGCAATCTAAGCATCAACGCCCACAAACCTTTTGTGTTCTACTCAAGATCTCATCGAACCATCAACCTAGCTCTGATGCCACTGTTGGGGAACGTCGCATGGGAAACAAAAATTTTCCTACGCACACGCAAACCTATCCATGGTGATGAGCATCTACGAGAGGGAGAGTGGATCTACGTACCCTTGTAGATCGCTAAGCGGGTAGCGTTAAGAAACGCGGGTGGTGTAGTCGAACATCTTCGCGATCCAAATTTCCGAGCGTCCCGCGATCTCATCACGATCCGTCCCGTGATCCAATCACGATCCGTCCCGCGAACACATCATGATCCATCCCGCGAACTTATGACGATCCGTATCACGATCTTGATCACGATCTGTCCCGTGAACTCATCACGATCCGTTCCATGATCACATCACGAAACGTATCGCGATCTCGATCACGGTCCTTCCGATCTAGCGCCGAACGGACGGCACCTCCGCGTTCAACACACGTGCAGCTTGATGACGATCTCCACCGCCTCGATCCAGGGAGAGGAGAGAGAGAGAGTTCACCGGCAGCGTGACGGCGCTCCGGTGATGGTGGTGGAGCAATTCCGGCAGGGCTTCGCCTAAGCGCTGTAGAAAACCGATCTAGAGGAGAAACTATGCACCGGTGTAACGGGTAGCACGTGGCCGGAAATTCTGTCCAAAAACCACCCAATCCACTAGTATATATAGGAGGAGAGGAGAGGAGAGGCAGCCAAGGCCTTTGGGTCGGCCGAAATAGGAGGTGGGAAGCAATCCTACTTCACCTCCAATCCTAGTTGGAGTAGGATTGCCTCCTATTGGCTGATTTTCCACTTTTTGCTTTAGGACTTTCTCTCCTGCGCCATGGGCCTTTGTGGCTGTTTTCCCAGACCACAAAGGGATGTTTATTATTTTCCCACAGCCCATGGACCTCTTGGGGTCGAAATACCCCTCCCGGAGGCCTCTCGGTACACTACCGGCACTCCCGGTACACTACCGGCACTCCCGGTACACTATCGATGAGCCCGAAACTTTTCCGGAAACCAAATTGGGACTTCCTATATATGAATCTTTACCTCCGGACCATTCCGGAGCTCCTCGTGACGTCCGGATTCTCATCCGGGACTCCGAACAAACTTCGGTCACCACCATACATAACTCTACACTACCGAAACGTCACCGAACCTTATGTGTGCAGACCCTGCGGGTTCGAGAACTATGTAGACATGACCGAGACACCTCTACGGTCAATAACCAATGGCAGGACCTGGACGTCCACATTGGTTCCTACATATTCTACGAAGATCTTTATCAGTCGAACCTCTATGTCAAGGATTCAGTTAATCCCGTATAACGTTCCCTTTGTTCTTCGGTATGTTACTTGCCCGAGATTCGATCGTCGGTATCTCCATACCTAGTTCAACCTCGTTACCGGCAAGTCTCTTTACTCGTTCCGTAATACAAGATCCCGCAACTAACAATTAGTCACATTGCTTGCAAGGCTTATTGTGATGTTGCATTACCGAGTGGGCCCCGAGATACCTCTCCGTCACACGGAGTAACAAATCCCAGTCTCGATCCATGCCAACTCAACAGATACCATCGGAGATACCTGTAGAGCACCTTTATAGTCACCCAATTACGTTGCGACATTTGATACACACAAGGCACTCCGATATCTGTGAGTTGCATGATCTCATGGTCATAGGAACACATACTTGACATGCGGAAAACAGTAGCAATAAACTAACACGATCATATGCTACGTTTGCAGTTTGGGTCTTGTCCATCACATCATTCTCCTAATGATGTGACCCCGTTATCAAATGACATCTCATGTCCATGTCTAGGAAACCTTAACCATCTTTTGATCAACGAGCTAGTCTATTAGAGGCATACTAGGGACATGGTTTTGTCTATGTATCCACACATGCATCTAAGTCTCCGATCAATACAATTATAGCATGGATAATAAACGATTATCATGAACAAGGAAATATGATAATAACTAATTTATTATTGCCTCTACGGCATATTGCCAACACTACACTGGCCGAAGTTTTATAAGTATAAGACAATTACAAGTCCCAGGCTGCTGCAGGCAAGACAACCCGACACTTTGGGGCTACAAAGTCAAAGATATTATTGCAAATCACCAAGTCATCATGAATTGATAAAGTGGGAGCTTGGGGGCTACAGGTATATGGATATATCAAAAAATAGAAGAACACTTTCAAGGTGTCAATTGTGAGCGAGGCTGGTCTCATTTCTGGATGAAAGGTTGCAAAGATCATCTTCTCAACATCGGATGGATTTTTGATTGGTTACGAAGGTCGTCCCCTATGCCTTAGCCATAGGCTCTAGATAGTATGCCATGTTGTGTACCGCACCTGTGTGTGCCTTGCCATGAGTCTGTCAAGGGGTACAAGAGTGATCCAGGAGTGGATCACTGGACATCGGTCAAAATTATCCTTAGTAACTAGAGGACTAAGGAAATATTTCTCGATTATGGAGGTGATAAAGAGTTCGTCATAAAGGGTTATGTCGATGCAAGCTTTAACACCAATCCAGATGACTTTTAGTAGCAATCTGGATACGTATAGTGAAGTAGCCATTTGGAATAGCTCCAAGTGGAGCGCGGTAGGAGTATCTACAGTATGACATAGATATTTGCAAAGTACACACGGATCTGAATGTCGCAGACCCGTTGACTAAAACCTCTTTCACATGCAAAACATGATCGAACCCCAAAACTCATTGGGTGTTAGATTATTGACATGGCGATATGAGCTAGATTATTGACTCTAGTGCAAGTGGGAGAGTGTTGGAAATATGCCCTAGAGGCAATAATAAATTGGTTATTATCATATTTCCTTGTTCATGATAATCAATTATTATCCATGCTATAATTGTATTGATCAGAAACTTAGATACATGTGTGGATGCATAGACAAACCATGTCCCTAGTAAGTCTCTATTAGACTAGCTCGTTGATCAAAGATGGCTATGGTTTCCTAGTCATGGACAAGAGTTGTCATTTGATAATGGGATCACATCATTAGTAGAATGATGTGATGGACAAGACCCAAACTATAAACATAGCATATGATCATGTCAGTTTATTGCTATAGTTTTCTACATGTCAAGTATCTGTTCCTATGACCATGAGATCATGCAACTCACTGACACCGGAGGAGTACCTTATGTGTATCAAACCTCGCAACGTAAATGGGTGACTATAAAGATGATCTACAGGTATCTCTGAGGGTGTCTGTTGGGTTGGCATGGATCAAGACGGGGATTTGTTACTCCGTGTGATGGATAGGTATCTTAGGGCCCACTCGATAACACAACATCACGACAAGCCTTGCAAGCAATGTGACTAAAGTGTTAGACACGGGATCTTGTATTACGGAACGAGTAAAAAGACTTGCTGGTAACGAGATTGAACTAGGTATAGAGATACCGACGATCGAATCTCGGATAAGTAACATAGCAAAGAACAAAGGGAACATCATACGAAATTAACTGAATCCTTGACATAGAGGTTCGACCGATAAAGATCTTCGTAGAATATGGAGGAACCAATATGGGCATCCAGGTCCCACTGTTGGTTATTGACCATAGAGGTGTCTCGGTCATGTCCGTATAGTTCTCGAATCCACAGTGTCTGCACACTTAAGGTTCGATGCCGTTTCAGTATAGTTGAGTTATGTATGTTGGTGACCGAAGGTTGTTCGGAGTCCCGGATGAGATCTCGGACGTCACGAGGAGCTCAGAAATGGTCTGGAGGTAAATATTGATATATAGGAAGTCCTGTTTTGGCCATGGGCCTAAGCGGTGTTGGACCAGACCTTAGTGGGATGGGAAAACCAGCCCTAAAAGTCCCATGCAGCTAGGAAAGAGTGGTAAAGGAAAAACCCTAAAGAGGGGAAGGAAAATCCAAATTAGGAAGGAGTCCTAATAGGATCCCACCTCCCTTGTGGGAGGTGGATTCCTCCCTTGTTTGGTTTGGCCAAACCTACTTGGAGTAGGGACCAAGGCTGCCTTCTCTCCCCTTCCTCCTATATATATTGAGGAATTTTGAGGGCAGCCCCTAACCCTAATTGCCACATGCTGCCCTCTCTCTCCCTCTAGTTCTGTTCTCTCTAGATCTATTCGGTATAGCTTAGCGAAGTTCTGCCGGATCAGATCCACCACCATCGCCACCACACCATTGTGCTGCCGGAGAACTCATTTACATCTCCACCATCGCTTGCTGGATCAAGGAGGTGGAGATCATCATCGAGCTGTACGTGTGTTGAACACGGAGGTGCCGTCCGTTCGGCGCTAGATCGGAAGGACTGGTGGTGAGATCGTGGGACGGATTGCGATTTGGATCGCGAAGACATTCAACTACATCAACCGCGTTTCTTAACGCTTCCCGCTTAGCGATCTACAAGGGTATGTAGATCCACTCTCCCTCTCGTAGATGCTCATCACCATGGATAGATCTTGCGTGTGCGTAGGATTTTTTTTTGTTTCCCACGCAACGTTCCCCAACACAAACACCCAAGAGTAATAATCTTCTCAAACTTCACTTCTACGTATCATCGTGGAAAACTCAAACCTATGGACCAAATGCAATGGCAAGGGAACACGGAGTGCCCAAGTCCTTCTCTCCCAAATCCCATCACAACAACTAATGCTATGGAAGAAAATGAGAGGAAGAGCGAAGAAGAACACGGAGAACTCCAAGATCTAGATCCAAGGGGTTCCCTCACATAGATGAGAAAGTGATTGGTGGAAATATGGATCTAGATCTCCTCTCTCTTTTCCCAAGAATCATTTGAGGGATGGAGAGATAGCAAGCTCGAAGGTCAACAATTGGGGGCAAACTAGAGCTCAAAGGATAAGATCTATTGGGGAAGAGGACCCCCTTTTATAGGTGGGAAAAAATCCAATCATTATCCCACATCCCACACACAAGCGGTACTACCGCTCTGAAGAACGGTACTACCGCTTATAAGCGGTAGATACAGGAAAGAACAAGCAAACGACAGAAACCTCGAGGCGATAGTGCCGCCGGAGCGATACTACCGCTCCTGCCAGTGGTACTACCGCTAGTTATAGCCGCTCAACTTCTGCTTGGGTGGCGTGGGGCACCTGGCAGTTGTCTGGTGGCTGGCGCGGACGCCAGAACCACCTGAGTGGTACTACCACTCCATAGCAGTATAACAATGTCAATTATATAGAGATGTGAAACCTTTATCAGCGAAGAACCGACAAAAACTTCAACATCGAAAACATCATGGAAGATGCATATGGACTCCGTTTTTGATGAACTCAAGCTTGTCATGAAGATGACCATAAGCTCTAAAACTCACAAAGATAAACACCAAACAAAAACCAAGAAATATGATACAAGGATGCAAATGGTTTGAGCTTTCAACAAACGATACAATCAAACTACTCACTTGAGCGCCCCCCTTGATAGAACGATAATCGATCCTATAACCCAATCTCCAAAATACCACCACGAGACTGGTAAAATAGAAAATCTATCAAGGGCAAACTTGCGCATAGTCCACTTGAGCTAGATGATGACGATCTTGACTTCCTCAAGATGGACCACCTTTCTCGATTGCGTTGGCTCGATGAAGACTAGTTGATTGCTCCTCCATACTCCACTATGGGTGAGCCACTCTTCGGCACATCTTCACAAGTCTATTGTCACCATAATGCACGGCAAGCTTCAAGCATGATCTTTTCGTGATGCGCCACTTGAACTTGCACACTGCAATCTTGATTATGATCACCACTTGATGTCATCCTTCATGGGTTGTATAAGATCTTCCTCTTGACACAAACCCATGGAAACATACCTAACCCCACATAGAACTCTCACGTAGACCATGGGTTAGTACACAAAGCGTAATTGACAATGCTTACCATACCATGGGATCACTTGATCCCTCTCGGTACATCTTGTACGCTTTGTATGTTTATCAATTTGATTCAATCTTTGACTTAGTCTTAATCAACCTTGTATCTTATCTTTCGTCTTCATAAAGATGATGTCTTGAACATAAACATGAATGCTCACACAATCTTCTTCTTCAAGACATGCTTGCAATAAGCTGAACTCCCACATGACCAATTTTTGAATAAAACCTTGAATACCACCTTGGTCACTATATAAACTCGTTGAAACCAACAGATGGACTTCAAGAAGTGCCTATGGACAAATCCTTCGAATATAACTCAAGGCAACCATTAGTCCATAGGAATTGTCATCAATTATCAAAACCATACATGGATAAATGCGCTCTTACACAAGTTTAGTTGTAACATGCCTTACAATGCTCATTATACCGTTCGGAAGGAAAGAAATGCCCGCGTGTTTTGACACAAGAGCAAGCTGCCACCAGCTCTTCTCAACGGCATCAAGTGTGAGGCAAGACATTGAATCTCCATGGGCGCAAAAAAGTTGGGAAGTATTGTATGGGGAGAATAACATTCATTCATGCTACCTTAGGGACACATAAAACAAAGTATTTTTCCTCTTAATTAATAAATGAGGTAAATCTTTTGCCTCCATTTAAAAGAAAATGATTGATGGTGGCAAAGCAATCCAGCAGCTACATTGGAGTCAATGCTATCTCGTTGCTTCTCCCACGCATGTGGTGCACGCGACTGTCTACTTCCTCGTGACCTGTCGTAATGAGCTGCACTGTGGATCGTATGTCATGGAATTGGTAGGCTATGGTGGGGAGCGGTGCGCTGCTGCTGGTTTGCTGTCTTCAGTGCCAGGGAATGTACGCGGTGGGTAGGTCTGCAGAGGAGGACGTAGCTCACAACACGCGCGCAGAACCCATCGGTTTATGACCTATAGGCCGCAACAACAACGATTCAGAGGAGAGTAGCTCTTGTCTCTCGATACCATCAGCCCGAACAAAAAACCACAACAATTCTCAGTAACAAGGTCCAGGATACGTTCCTTTCCTCAAAGGCAACATTACAACTTTCAACTAACTAAAAAGCAACTTGTTCCTAGCTTTCCAGGTGCTCCAACACAAGATGAAACCAATACCCCGGACTGCTGGAAACATCGTTTCTGCTCCGGTGCTCCCCCTGAGTGAACGTTCAGCGCGAGAAACACAAGGACGACCCAGATGCGTCGATGACCGTTCGTAACGAGGGGCACGATGGTCATTTCAGCTGGGCATAGAGCGCGCGTAGAGCAGGTGTAGAGCCTTGTACGAGCCCACGCCGACCCGTGTACTATTGTACGCCGGGCATGTATGCGTATTATATGGCGGCGTTTGCGTTTCCCCGCGGTCGTGCGCGTGCACGTGTCCGTGGATAACTTCCAAAAAAAGGCCAACAGTATAAGAGGAGGGGCACCGGCACCGACCGCATCGCCCCACCATTTCCCCTAAATTGCCTCCCTCACTCCTCTTTGCCGCATCGTCTCCCTCACCGACCACCCCACCTGCTCGCTCACCCCCACCGCCTCCCTCTCTCCTCCTGCTTTCTTGTGGCTCCGATGGAGCAAGGCGGTGTCAAAGCCGTCGTCGCGGACGGAGATGAGAAGAAGACGGGCGCGGAGACCGCGGCCGATGCTATCCAAGCCTGCGTCGACGGTGCAGATGCGGGAGGTGCTACATCCCCACGAGCTGGATCGGTCACTTCGGCGATGGATCTGGAGGAGAAGGGGGTGGCTGTGTCGGACTCTGACATGCCGAATCTGGGTGTGACGGTGTTGAGCGGCGCATCTCATGGACCTGCGGAGGCCGGTGGCGAGCACGTGGACCAGCAGGTAATCCTTGCCAGTCCCCTCCATTGCTAGTTACTCTTGTTAAGCAGTAGATGTAGGTGTTAGGGTTTTATTTTTTGTTACTAGTTGCATCCCCTTCTTATAAATAGGTTTTTTTGTATTGGATTGATTTATAGTAATGCTTAATGTCATTAGATTTTGTGATTGAATGATCCAGTAGATGTAGGATTTAGGTTTTTTAATTAGATGTATAGTTAGATTTTTTGTATTGGATTCATTTATAGCCAATGATATATGTAATTAGATTTTGTGATTGAATGATCCAGTAGAAGTAGGAGTTAGTTTTTTTTAATTAGATGTATGAGTTAGGATATTTTGTACTGGATTCATTTATCCAAATTTTCTGTTTGTACAATTTTTATAAGGAACTTACAAGCAAATATGGATGCATCCTTAAAAATCATCCTTACAAATTTTATAATGAAATAAGAAAAGAAATTTTCAGAAGGGTGGCCTCAAAAACATTAACATGGCCTTGAAATATTGTTCTTGTACCAAATTCTATAAACAAAATGTTATAGGCAGGCCTATTGTCCAGCCTCATAAAATTAACCTGGCCTGAGATTTTCCTCTTGTCCAGCCTCATAAGGAAATCATTTATTTGTATGTACATATCAATGAACTTGTATCATGATAACCTACTGTTTAATATCTAGATAGCTTAATTTATAGTCTATCAATTAGTTGTTGAAATTTACATCTATGTCTAACCAGTGCACTTTTTCAATATAGTTTGGAGCTTTCCTTCATTATGCAAAAACAAATTGTTTAGGTAGCAAATAATCATTGCATGATGGGGTCATTGGATATATAGGAAGAGTATGGGTTGGTGCAAACTTCTAAATGAAAAAAAACATGTTGCAAGCACTTCATGCCAGTGGTATTGGTGCCCAACTCTAGCATTATAGTTTCAAGGACCAGAGTCGGCATGACCTAAATTTTTAGTTTGACCAAGCTAGAGTTGTAAAATTCTTCACCTTTGTAGAAGCACATTGCTGAATGCTTGACCTTTGCATACTGTGTTATGTAGTTAGTAGTGATTGAATTACTTATATTGCAGGAAGAGGAAGCTGCTGGCATGAAGAGGAAGCTCGCAATGACTGGGTTCAAGGACCAGTATGAGTCTGACTCTGACGCCGACCATGTGTATGAGGTAATCCCAACTAGATTGTTTGTCTCTTCATTAATTTGTATGAGATGTTGTTTGTTTATAAAGCCCTATATGAATGCCTTTAAATTGGATTTTTGTGTTGTTTATTCATTAATATCATATAGTTGTGTTGTTTGTTCATTAATTAGCAATTATCTGATGTTTGTTCATTACATTCCTCTAAAGGGGAAGTATGTGTTGTTTGTTCAATAAGGCCTATATGAATGCATAATGTATTTATGCAATTCATTTGTGTGTGCAGTATAACTCTGGAGATGATGTGGACGACGAGAACAAAGAGTCCTCCATTGAGAAGGAAGCCCAGAAGATCAGGGAGAAGGGGAAGGCGGCGTACTTCAAGTGGGGCAAGTTCAGGTGCCCATACCGCACCACAAAGCCAAATCCCCAGGATTGGCTTTATGAGCACCTTATGTCGCATGCACGCGGTTTATGGAGGAGTGCGGACGACATCCAGATCAGGACAGGGCATGCAACCCTCCTAAAGGCTTTGGGTCCCATTTAGTCACCCTCCAAGATCTAGGTGTTGTGAAGGTGGATGTGGGGTACTCATCATCAGTATGTTTGATGATGTTTTACTTTTGCGCAAGTGTAGGTGGTTGTGAACTGTTTAAAGGTTGTTCTAGCCGACGTATGAAAGACTCTAATTAATGTAGTATGTCTGTGAACTAGATCTACTATCTACGTGCAGTGGAATCTATTTAGCTATGCTTTGTTTCAGTGTATATATTCTGAGTTTAGGTGCTGCAATGATCACGGTAGCTGCTTCAATGTTGGTTCACTGATCACACATGGTGCATACAGTTCCCATGCTGTGGCCATGTGCAACATGTTGTGCCCCATTTGCAAAGCGTAGAAAACCATAGATTGTGGCCATGTTCCAAAACTTGGAATATTCCATTTGAAATATGTTACAAAATGTTCAAAATCTTAAATATTGCAGTGATTTTTTTTCCAAAATAGCCATCTCATTAATTGTGGTACATAGAGTTAAGTTAATGGGGTTAAGTTAATTATGGTACATGACAGTATAATTTCTTATAAAAATTGTAAAACCTCCAAAACCTAGCTATGTTTGTGTAAGAGAACATGTGTGCATAATTTAAGGTCATTTGAAGATGGTCAAAAAATCACCACATTACGGAGGGACCATTAAGCCGTTTTTTGTAGAAAAAGTGATTTCTTGGACCATCTCCAAATGACCCCAAATTTGTTATACATGGTAAAATACATGTGCCAAACATGTCTATGAAAGAATATTTCAAAATAAATTTAGTTATCAATGCCCCCTTAAGGTGTGGTCCGATGTTTTTCATAGTCGGTCTACAAGGCAGTATAAATTAAAAAAAATCAAAAAATTGTAAAACCTTCAAAACCTAGCTATGTTTGTGTAATAGAAAATGTGTGAAAAATTTAAGGTCATTTGAAGATGGTCAAAAAAACACCACATTACGGAGGGACAATTTGGCTAGTTAAGCTAGTTTTTGTAGAAAAGGTGATTTTTTTGAACATCTCCAAAAAAACCCAAATTTGTTATACATGCTCAAATACATGTGCCAAACATGGCTATGAAATAAGATTTCAAAATAAATTAAGTTATCAATGCCCCCTTAAGGTATAGTACGATGTTTTCCACAGTCGGTCTACAGGACAGTATAAATTTAAAAACAAAATTGTAAAACCTTCAAAACCTGGATATGTTTGTGTAAGAGAACATGTGTGCAAAATTTAAGGTTATTTGAAGACGTTTAAAAAAGATCACAACATTACGGAGGGACCATTTGGTCTCACTCAAGCTAGTTTTCATAGAAAAATATGTTTTTTTGTACCATCTCCAAATGACCCCAAATTCATTATACATGGTAAAATACATGTGCCAAACATGGCTATAAAAGAAGATTTCAAAATAAATGTAGTTATCAATGCCCCCTTAAGGTATAGTCCGATGTTTTCCACAGTCGATCTACATGGTAGTATAAATTAAAAAAAATGTAAAACCTTCAAAATCTAGCTATGTTTGTGTAACATAACATGTGTGCAAAATTTAAGTTCATTTGAAGATGGTAAAAAAAATCACCACATTACGCAGGGATCATTTGGTCACTTAAGCCATTTTTTGTCAAAAAGGTGATTTTTCGAACCATCTCCAAATGACTCCAAATTTGTTATACATGGTCAAATACATGTGCCAAGCATGGCTATGAAAGAAAATTTCAAAATAAATTTAGTTATCAATGCCCCCTTAAGGTATAGTCCGATGTTTTCTAGAGTCGATCTATAGGGCAGTATAATTTTTTTTGTAAAACCTTCAAAACCTAGCTATGTTTGTGTAATAGAACATGTGTGCAAAATTTAAGGTCATTTGAAGATGGTCAAAAAAATCACCACATTACAGGGAGACCATTTCTTCTGCTAGTGGGCCCATAGGGCAGAGAGGCATCGGTTAGGCAATGTGTTGCCTGCTTTGGAGGAACTTGAGAGGGATAGCTCAGCCCGATATATAAACTGGTGCGAGCTCCTCTTGGTTGGCAATGTGGGACTAAACTCCCACCCCACCCCTCGGCTGTGCCCGACGCGACTCTGCCTTGGGCCCAATTTGGCTGGGATGTCCCTTCGGCCCAATTTTTGTTTATATTGTCTTTTATTTTACTTCATAATTGTAATATTTATTTTCTATTCTATATTTCAAATAATTTTAAATCATATCCATTTTTTCCATTTTATCTTTTCTAAGAGTTTTATAATTTCAAAAATACCCAAAATGTTGTGTTTTATTTCACTTGTTCTTTCTAATATTTCTTTTTTATTTCAAATATTTTAAAAAATGTAAGATTATTTGTTGTCTTCTATTTTACTTCATAATTCTAATATTTTTAGAAAAATTCTCTTTTATTCCTTATGATAGTTTTAAAATTAAGAAATGTATCAAAAAATGTTGTAATTTTTCCACTTAAGCCTGTTAGTGCATCTAGTGCCCCTTAGTGATTTTGGTGTATTGAAGACTTATAGGTTAAGGAACTAATGTGTTTGTGAGTGTACACAGGCTCTATAAGTTGATGAGGAGTTTGATATATTCGGAGATTATCGACCCCTAAAAATGTATGTCTTCAAGTGAAGACTTTGCTGAAGACTTTCTGAAGACTTTGGTGAAGACTTTGAAAATGAAGAAGTTGGTGTGACCTTGAAGATATGAATGAGGAATATGAAGCGTGAAGACTTTTGTTTTCGTAGTTTCATTTCCTTTATTTTGGTCATAGGAAACACCGTACTGTTAAAGGGGGGCGAGGTAATACTAAGGAAAATTTCCAACTGATGCTCAACTCCAAAATCCTCAACCCATACAGTTCTTCGAGTGAAGCTTTTGGAAATCTCTTACGGTTCAGACAAGTTTTTCAGTGACAGAGACGAAGGTCTTCTGGTCTCTGAGGAAATTGATCTGACTAAGGAGTTAGGATTTCGCCAGTGCGAATTGCCTACAAGTGAGGATCATGATAAGCTGAGGACCTTCATGGTTCGAAATTCCGACCGTTGCTGTGCTTAGCGCCAGCTGTCCCTGATCGTTCTTATCCACATAACGGTCATATCATTGGGGGCATTTATGTCTTATCATGTCAGGTTGCACCCTGGCTATAAATAGCCGACCCCCACAACCACTAGCTGGTTGGCTGCTCCGAGAGAGAACTGACACTTGTCATTTGAGAGCAACCCATCCTCTGAGGACTTTGAGAGAAAATCATTAGTGAGGAAAAACCCACAACCAAACCATAAAACACATAGTGATTGAGCATCACTGAAGAAATTCCTGTGTGGAACCGACGCTTGTTACCTTTGAGGACTGTGTATCCTCCAGACGGTTAGGCGTCATGGTCTAGTGCTCCTGCAGTCAATTGGGGACCACGAAGTGACCTTGGTCTAGAGCATCCAGTAGTAAATTGTGGATCGCCGGGTGACCAGTTTGTGAGGGTTTTGGAAGTCTACCCTGAAGACTTACCACGAGTGTTGGGCGAGGACTGTGTAACCTTAGCTCAAGGAGAATATGGTAAGGACTGTGTGTCCTGGGACTGTGTGTCCTCTGGTTTAACTACCAGGCCGCTCCAAACCAGACGTACGACTGTCACAGCAGTTGGAACTGGGTTATCAAACCATTGTCTTCATCAAGCTACCTGGTTCTATTTCCTCAACCTCCTTATTCCTCATAAACCTGTTGATGAAATTGATTTTTACTGTTTGAAGAATTTGACTAAAGACTTTCGCAAATTCCTCACCTCAAATTCTTCAAGTTGCCTTGTTCATCACTGCTTATCCTTATCACGCTACTCACTGTTCGTGCATGTTTCATTTCATCATGATGACTAAGCTGATACTATGCTCCTCATGCACCTGAGTACTTATTCCGTTGTTAGTTATTCATCACATTTCAAATTCCTCAAGGTTGAAATTCCTCAAGTGATGAATTTGTAAAAATCGCCTATTCACCCCCCTCTAGCCGATATAACGTACTTTCAAAGCCACATTACGGAGACATATGACGTATGTCCCTTTGTTTCACCGAGCCACTATAAATTATAAAAAAAGGAAAACTTCCATATTCTACAAAACTTGGCATGCATGCTTGTCATGAAGGTACAAGTCTATAAAAATAGGGTTATATTGTTGGGAAACCCTAAAACATTCACACAATTGAAAAAACTAGCTTAGTTTCATGATTCTTGAAAAAAAGATGTGTAAAATAAGACATTTATAATGAGCAGATATACCTCACAATGCTGGTGCAGGTTTTTCTATGTCACTCATAAATTGGGAAGTGCACTCTCACTTCATAATTTATGAAATGACACAGCTTAACCTGCACCAGAATGGTGAACTATGCCTACCACGCTAAAGGACATAACATCCTAGGCGGATGAGGGTATTTAAATCGGTCATTACGTGCCTCGGTAAGCAATGTGGTACTAAAATTAAAGGACCTAACGCGGGCACCTTTAAAAAAGTAATTAAACCCACCTGCAAATTAAAAAATAATTGGCCAATTCTCCCATATATTAAAAAATTGGGACGAAGGCGAGCTTTTTTTAGAGTTGCGAAGTGTGCGCTGCCTTCACCTCTCTCCCCTGAAAAACTTAAACATTCACCCCCAAATCTCGCTCCCGCCTACAACGTTAGATCACCTTTGCCTATATATCCACCCACGTTTCTGCCACCGGGCGCAGATCTCACTGCCGCCCCAACGCCTACACTCTGGCCGGCGACGATGATCCAACATGCCGGGGAAGGGGTGTGGGTGGTGCGCTCCGTTCAGCGGATGTGGACGCCATGCATGTTCTGATCGACAAGAACTTAGTTGCCGCCGATCCGCAGCCGAATCTAGACCAAGACATCACCAAGGATGGTGAATAGGTTAGTGTCATCAGAGATTCACCCTAGAATTTGCCATCTCGTGGTTAACCCTATAAATTACTCTCTTGTTATTCTTCGTTGTTCCTAAAATCTATCTTACCACTTGATTTTTTTATTAATCGTACGCTTATGAGTCTGTCTTTTGTTGTTTGCAAAATGAGATGAATAGATTATTTGTATTCTTGTATATTATGTCTGTCTTTCGTATAACCAAAGTTTCATGGAACCAATGCAAAGAAAAAACAACCCATTTTATTGTTGGCTTTGATATAATGTTGAATTCGTTGACATGAGATTTTTTGTTCTTCTAATAGCTCATTGCATATTCGGAACAACGGAAACGCTACCTACACCTGAGGGAAACTTGTTTGAAGAAAATGTACAAGTGGCTCATGGCTGCAAAGATGGTGTACATGCGTAATGAGCGCTATAAATACCGTTCTGCAAGAAAGCGAACTGGCATTCAAAAACCCAAGCAATTGCGGCTTACAAAAAGAGGTGGTGTCTTAAGGCAAAACCTGCTAAGTTGGCTAACATATCGAGGAGGGTGAAGACCTAAAAGCATGGATCATGCTGCATCGGTCACCACTTCCTAACTAGATTGTTTCCATTGCACCCTGCATCACTTTGTTCTTAGTTTGGTATACGACATGGTATCTTAATGTGGCCACTTCTTTTAATCTAAATCTATGTGATTCGATGTACTTGTGTATTGTTTGTCATTCAGTTCATCTATCTAGTATCTTAATGTGGCCCATCATGAAATAGATAAGAGTGATTGTCATCAAATACATAATTTACATACATAGCAAGTTCTGATCATCAAATACATAACTTAATATCGTCACATAGCATATAACAAGTTTTGGTCATCAAAGGCATAAAACTGAAGAATCTTTTTATCTTCAGGTCGATCATCTTCAGCAATGCATCCATGCTCCCACCTTTAGCATATAAAAATGGAAAATTTCAGACACAATACATATAAAGAATGGCATTTGGATAGACAGCTTCACAGATACATATAAAGGAGAGTAGATTTTCTACACCCAAACTAAATGTTGAATTAATATGAATTTGATAGCATGCAAAATTACCGCTGCAATTTAGGAAGTAATTGAAAACAAGGGTTCATATGACCAGTACAATTATAATGCTCAATTGAAAACAATAGAAGAACATGCAAGAGGAAGTTAACATGGAATGAAGGGATCAACCACCATGGACATATCAAACATCACTCCATTTCTAAGTTTCAAACATCATGGAGCTAGCCATAGAAAATTGATCAAATTTCATTTAATTCACCTTCTGATTTAATGTACAAGTTAAATGATGTGTTGCATGGATAAATTTGCCATGAAAAGGCTAAGGCCCTGTTTGGAACCACTCAGATTATGATAATCTATTTTTTATAATTTATATTGTATCCAAACAGGACAGATTATGTTGTTCATTATAAAAACTAGATGGACATATTATTAAAAACTCACAATCTACTCTACCTGAGATAAAACCAGATTATGGATTGCTAATGACCCATTATCCTTGTAAAAATGGCATTTGGATAGACAGTTTCACAAATACATATAAAGGAGAGTAGATTTTCTACACCCAAGCTCTATGCACCCACGCAAAAAACATAGCAAAATATTTCAAAAGTTTCGGATTTTTATGAAATGTCTTGCTATGTTTTATTGGGTGGGTGCACGGAAGGTGGGTGCAAACCACCGGGTGCATCAAGCTGGGTGTACAAAACTACTCTCATAAAAAGGAGAATGGATTTGGATAGACAATCTCATAAAATATGATGAATGCAAGCATCATCTAGCCCATAGAAAACAGATCAAACTTTATGTAATGCTCCTACTGATATAATGTACAGGTAAAATGATGTGTTCATTTGATAGTGTGCATATGAGTGTGTTTGAAATCTCACAATATGATAATTTCAAAATCACACGATAATCTGTCACAAGCACACACACATTCCAATTTGAATACCAAGTTGAGAAAACTAAATGTTGTATTAATATGAATTTGGCAACATGCAAAATTACTACTGCAATTTAGGAAGTAATTGAAAATAGGGGTTCATATGACCAGTACAATTATAATGCTCAATTGAAAAAAAATTAAAAGAACATGCAAGAGGAAGTTAACATGGAACAGAGGGATCAACCACCCTGGACTTATCAAACATCACTCCATTTCTAAGTTTCAAACATCATCGAGCTAGCCCATAGAAAATTGATCAAACTTGATTTAATTCACCTTCTGATTTAATGTACAAGTTAAATGATGTGTTCCATGGATAAATTTAACATGGATAAATTTAATGTACATGTTAAATGATGACCCATTATACTTTTATAAACCTGATTATATAATCCATCTTCATAATTTGACATAATCTATTGTGGTTCCAAAGAGGGCCTAAACTGCACTAAATTACCACAAAAAATGATGAAATTTACCAATCCACATAGCAAATTGGTTTTTGAGTTGGCATGGATAAATTACTAGCACTGAAAAGGCTAAACTGCAGTGAAATAAAAGGTTAAACTGCACTACAACCTGACTAATCCAACACCCTGATTGTAAGCATGAGCAGATGTAAAATCAGGTCGACTGCGAAGCTTACCCTAAACGCCACCGCCGCTGTTGAGACGAGGAAACCATGGAGAATGGCGGGGAAGTGACATCGCACGCAGCAACAGCCTCCTAGTGCATATGGCGTGCATCCACTCCGGTGGCACCACCTGGAACAACACCCTCACAAACAGCATCTGATCGTGGGGTCATCCTATGGATGCTCGATCTTGGATCTGTATGCCCACCACCTGCGCCTGACTCTCCGCTCCTCCGAGTCCGTCTGCTCGATCGCCCAGAGGAGATACTTGATGGACTCGATGGACTCCCACTGGACTCCATGTCAGGAGTAGATCTCAGCCCTCTCGCTATCTTTGAGATACTTGCCCATGGCCTTCACCGGCGCCCCCACCTCCCAGTCTTTGTCAAACCAGGAGAGGATCTCCCTCAACCTAGCTAACTTTGCCTGGTCGCCATTGGCGATGGTCACGATTTTGTCGCGCAGTGACATGGATATGCTTCTAGCGGGATGAGGAGAGGAGAGGTGTTGGCTTTGGACGTGGAGATGAGAGACGGTGGATCTACAATGGAGAATAGGAAGGAGCGAGGGTTTTATGGAACAGAGAAGAGGAAGGAGCGAAGGTTTTCTCGAATGGGGAAGAAGGAGACGAGGGGGTGGTTTCTAATAGGAAAGTGAGAGAGGAAAGTGCGGCGGCAGTTTAGCAATGGACGAGGCGGCGGTGCTTTATGATTGGACTGCCAAACCGGCTTTGACCGTTAATGCCATTTAAGTTTTCTTTCTTTTGTTCATATTTTCTTTTTGACTAATAATAACTACAACCGTGGAAGTGAACTACATGTTGTACGTGAATGGATTATATGGATTTTTTTTGAAACGAAAGAGAGACAAAGCACTAAAAATTCAAAAAAATTGTAAAAACTTGGCTCACTTGATTTGTTTCACACCTAGTACCCATGAAAATTTTGAAACTTGGAATACAGTTAATAATTCAAATAGCACATGGCACACTTCCATTATTTGACACATAGAACCCATGAAATTTTTGAAACTTATAATACGGTAAATAATTCAAATGTCTCTTCACAAATTTTGTCTAGTAGGTGGAAGGTTCATGGTTTTCATAGGCAAAGGAAGTGGCTCATGACCATGGCCATGTCATACATTGCTCAAATGGCCTTAGATTTGGCACATGGTTGATTCATTGCATGCCAATGAATCTTCTCATTGGTCCTACCTATAGATGTGGGGGAAACCTGGTGATTTTTATTATTTCTCCTCAATACAGGGTCTTTTTTGCAAAGGATGTACCAACAATACACTACCATTGTTGTACAAGCATTTGTGGTGACAAAGTACACCACATGAAAGTTTGAAATAAGTTGTTTCCTCAGTGAAAATGCTTTGTACCTAGCACAGTAGTTAGGCAAACATCTGTGTTGACCAAAGTTTGACCAAGGCATTGTAATTTAAAAAAATCAAATGTAGAACATGGCACACTTCCATTTTTTGACACCTAGAACCCATGAAATTTTTGAAACTTGTAATATAGTAAATAATTCAAATGTCTCTTCACAAACTTAATCTAGTAGGTGGAAGGTTCATGGTTTTCATAGGCAAATGAAGTGGCTCGTGACCATGGCCATGGCATACATTGCTCAAATGGCCTCAGATTTGGCACATGGTTGATTCATTGCATGCCAATGAATCTTCTCATTGGTCCTACCTATAGATGTGGGGGAAAACTTGGTGATTTTTATTATTTCTCCTCAACACAGGGTCTTTTTTGCAAAGGATGTACCAACAATACACTACCATTGTTGTACAAGCATTTGTGGTGACAAAGTACACCACATGAGAATTTGAAATAAGTTGTTTCCTAAGTGAAAAAGCTTTGTACCTAGCACACTTGTTAGGTAGACATCTATGTTGACCAAAGTTTGACCAAGGCATTGTAATTTTTAAAAAAGAAACAAATGTAGAACATGGCACACTTCCATTGTTTGACACCTAGAACCCATGAAAATTGTGAAACTTGTAATATAGTAAATAATTCAAATGTCTCTTCACAAATTTAATCTAGTAGGTGGAAGGTTCATGATTTTCATAGGCAAATTAAGTGGCTCATGACCATAGCCATGACATACATTGCTCAAATGGCCTTAGATTTGGTACATGGTTGATTCATGGCATGCCAATGAATCTTCACATTGGTTCTACCTACAGATGTGGATCAAAACATGGTGATTTTGCTATTTCTCCTTAATTCATGCTCTTTATTGCAAATGAGGTACCAAGAATACTTTACCATTCTTGGAAAAGCATGTGTGGTGACAAAGTACACAAATAAATTGTTTGCTGGCCGAAAAAGCTTTGTAGTTAGCAAACATGCTAGGCAGACATCTGTGTTGACCAAAGTTTGACCAAGGAACTATAACTTAAGAAAAGAAATAAATGTTAAACTTGGCACACTTCATTTGTTTCACACCTAGTACCCATGAAAATTTTGGAACTTAGAATACAGTAAATAATTGAAATAGCACTTCACAACTTTAAGCTAGTAGGTGGAAGGTTCATGGCTTTCATAGACAAATGAAGTGGCTCATGACCATAGCCATGGCATACATTGCTCAAATGGCCTCAAATTCGGCACATGGTTGATTCATGGAATGCCAATGAATCTTCACATTGGTTCTACCTATAGATGTGGAGCAAAACATGGCGATTTTTCTATTTCTCCCTAATACATGGTATGATACAAGTTATACAGTGTATATTTCTTCTTAATAGATGGTATGATACAGTGTATGATTGTGAACAAAAGACCTATAAAAATTGGGGTACAATGTATATTTATTAAAAAATAAACAATCATGAAACAAAATTTGAAAACAAATATCCTTGAAACAAAATTTTATGAGTACAAATGTATGTTCGTGGGCCGGCCCATACTGGAAATGCCAGTTGGATCCCGCGTCGTTCACGGGAGGAGTTGTCGTTCTGTTACACAAATCCCGGATCATGGCAGTCCCGCACGTCCTAATCCCTTGAATTGAGGAGCAAGTACTGCCTCGTGTCAACCGTATGGAAAACAATGATTTACGAAATATGCTCCCGGGAAGTTGCGATGACCTACGAGATCGTCCTCCTATATAACAACTCCATCCGCCGTAGATGTCATCCTACTGCCGAGTCGATGGCAGCTCCCTCTGCCGCATATGCTGAATGCCATCAAGAACCTGGAGAACATCTGCCTGCACATGGAGGACGCCCTCGAAGGAGCACGTCGAGACCACATCGCCCACAACTTTCATCTTCATCGACCGTTCAAGTATGATGCCTGCCATACCGCTTCCACGAAACTAAATTGTTCGTGTATTAGCTTCGATTCACCCGCTAGGATTCACCTAGGATGGGCACATATTTTCAAATTAGTTCCGTTTAATACGGTGCGTTCTAACCAGATGGCATAGATGAAATAGATCTTTTGTTCTCTCATACAATGGTAAACAAACTAGTTGGTATACGGCTAAATCAACAAGATATGTAAATCGGTGTTATTATAGATTGGTTATTTTATGTTTCACCCAGTCATAGGTATTTTTAGGTGCAAATACAACATTAATAATTTGTACATTAGTTGTTCATGAACCTCAAATTCATTATATAACTTATGTTACTTTTGATTCGGAAAGTAATTAATCACATGGTTGTAAATTAATTGATCACTTCTAGTTACCGTTTGTTAGGTTTATATTAACCCACTTTGCAGCATGTACCACTTTAGTAGATTTTTCTAGCTAGTGTTGTTTTTTGCTTTACTGTTAGCTACTGTGTGAGAAAATGTTATATTTTATCAGCATGATGGACGAACTCAATGGAGAAATTGTGTGCGCCGTTGAAAAATGGTGCAAGCTCATTTGCACTCTATCTGCCGCTCAAAGAACTAGACTTGACGAAACTACTTTGCATAGCATGCTTCAGATACCATCACTGAAGATGCGCACGCTATTGATAAGGTACATGGTCGAGATTTTCGACCCAAGCACGGAAAGGTTCAAGGTACAAGACCTGGTTGGGGTGGTGTCCCTCCGTGGAGTGGATGTAGAGTGCATCTTGAACTTGGCCAATGAAGGACTGTCGACTGCACATATTCTCATCGAAGAAGGTGAGGATATGAAAGATAGGGTGCCGCCTCAGTTTCTAAGTAAATTTACAGGTAATATAGTGATTGATGATGTCATTGCGGACATCATAAAAAATAAATCCGCCGCCGACGACTTCCTTCGGAAAGTGGTCCTTGTCCTACTAGGAACAGTTATTGCTCCCATGTCGAGCAAGATTGTACCAGATCAGTATTATTCCTTGGTAGATGATGTCAAACGTATTTCCAAGATCAATTGGAATGCGTTCACCCTTCGTGTTTTCTTCGAGTGCCTTCGCGTTGTGAAGAAAGGCAAACACCTCCGACAATGGCCGAAAGGCAATTTAGCTCTGTTGCAGGTACAACTATGAGATATATATCAATGTAAAATAGGTAATCACTTAAAATTTATGTTTTTTATAGTACTAAGCACACATCTTGATTTTCCTGCAGTACTTGTATTGGGAGAAGGTGCAACCTCTAGAAGGTGATTGCGCTTTCAATCCTAACTTGTCCCTACAACCTCTTGATGAGGAATTGGGCCGAAGCTACAGCCACCAGGAGAGATCGGTTTGACTATGACAATGGCCGTGGGCGTGGCAACGTTAAGGTAATCTTGTTAGTTGATCACATGTAGTTTTATATCACATGCAACTGAGGTATTTCATTTAGTTAATCACGTCTAGGTGTATATCACTTGTACCTGTATATCACATGTAGCTAATCCTAGTTCACTAATTTTTTATCGATCACATTTTGTTGTATATCGCATGCAAATCAAAGATAATATAACCCAATAATGTAGGGCGCAGGAGCCCAAAGTCCCAGATCATGGGACTACACAGAAGCCCAAACCCAAGCCGACCAGTGCCACTGCAAGGAAGTCGAAGCCAGCTTTTAACCCGGACGAGATGATGGATGTTTTCATGAACAGGTGTATTGATTACATATACAGGTGGATGAGGCAAATCCCTGATCAAGTTGCTGAGGTGACACGCCCATACTTTTTGAGAAGAAGCAGATAACCAAGTTTCAAAACCATGCAAGCATTAATGCATTTATATTTGTGTTGCAAAAACTGTTGGAGAAGATGAACAAAGAAGGTGTCATGTACAAGTCGGCGGCTGCCATGCCATCCTGTAACAATGATGGTGATGATGAAGTGGATTCGTTTGACAATGGTCCGCATGAAAAAAGGAATTCATGTACAAGGAAGACAATCACTCTGAAGATAGTCTGGATCCGATCATTAATTTGATGCATACTTGACAGGCAGTTCACAAGGAGAAAAACGAAGGTGAGGAAGTATGTGTGT
The DNA here is from genome assembly GCA_022496015.1 of Hordeum marinum. NCBI lineage: Eukaryota > Viridiplantae > Streptophyta > Magnoliopsida > Poales > Poaceae > Hordeum > Hordeum marinum. The sequence goes on from CM039677.1 coordinate 403,277,003, forward strand.
TTGTCTTTAATTTTCTCGTTTAATATTTTTTAGTTTGGAAAAATAAAGCTTCATGATATTTTTTTTGCCAACCAAAAAACACCACCTAAGATCAATGTCCAGAACGGTGGTTCACCAAAGAAGGCTAATGATGACTATTGTGCAACACCGGAAAACCCTTGGATCATTAGTAATTCTCCTCGGTCTAGTTCTTCGGACATAGACATCATGCCATCTTATGCTACCAAGTTCATGGCTAATGCCAAGGGGCAAAATTTGTCGACATTCGGAAAGGATGACGAAGTTTTGTCAGGAAAGAGAAAGCAGACAGTTCCCAAGAAATTTGAATCCCCATATGCACTTGATAAGCCAAGCAGGCGTTCCGCCCGCGACATTAAACCTCCGGGAACTACCTCCGCAAGTAGAGGCACCGTTAGTAGCTTTCTTACTGTAATATATGATAGTAACTAATGTAGTCACCATTATTGACGTTCATAATTTTCCATGCAGCTCTGTTTTCTGAGAACGTCGTGCCAGAGATTGTGGCAGATGAGTTGACGCTGGAACTAGTTGATGCAGCTGTTACATTTGTCGAGATAGCTTGTAGGTCTAAAAAGAATAAAGGAAAAAAAGTTTACTACAATGGAAGTCTTAACTCACTCTCTTCGGAGATGCTTCGGCCGGTACTCGAACATAGATGGGTGTCGGATGGTGTAAGCACTATCAGCATGTCCTGTTATTAAATTGTATGGCACGTGTCAACTTTTGAACATAAAATGTCATCATATTGTATGCAGGTTATTGATTCTTACCAGGAACATTTGGCGTTACACGTTGGTCATGATCGTCACCTTTGTCCAGCATGGAGGTCGAGATACCTCGTTGATCGGGCTCTAACACGAGACAATCCATTGTCGTCGCCCTACAACATGGATAGTGAGTTGTCAAGATCTAGAGCAGTTAATAGAGTCAAGGAGGAGTATACTCTACGTGATAAGGTACGTTATGCTATTATACTTGTTCAATATACGACATTTTCAAATGCACTTCATATGGTACATGATGTTTTGTTACACCGTAGATGTATGTGGCCTTGAATGTCGATAATTCCCACTGGATGGCCGTGGTAATGCACATGCGCAAGAAAGAATTCCAAGTTATGGATTCACTCTATCCTCTTGAGCAGTCTGTCGACACTGTGAAAGCACTGGTAGTGCCACAATTATTAGCTTTGTTCCTACTAATTGTTGTATTCATTTCCATTTCCATTACCCTTTTTTAGCTTTGTTCCTATTAATTGTTGTATTCATTTTCATTAACATTACCCTTTTTATAGCGACTCGCTATAGCAAATGATTTTCTTGAGGCAAACCGTATTACACCTGGAAAATATCCGGACGTGTCTAACTGGCCTATCAAAGAGTACCCCATGTCACAACAAAAGGACGGGTGAGTTAACGTACATCGTATTGTAATAACCACACATGTTGGTATGGACCATCACTAATGTTTGCATATATATCAGCAACTCTTGCGGCCTTTTTGTGATAGAAGTTTTGGAGCATTGGGACGGGGACCGAATGACCGGCCATTTTGACCAGGTTGATTGGTATTTTTGTTTGTAGACTCGATGGTGTGATCGTGTAACAACTGTTATTCACTATGAATTTATATGTAAATTTGCAGGATACGGTTAACACAAGGAGAAGACGACTCATTGCCGAGTTGATTTTGTCACCTACCAACCAGCTTTAAGCGGTGAAAAACAAAATTTGCGACATCGCAAAGAAAATTCAGGTGTAAAGACTTCATAAGTGGCACAAGATTGAAGTTTAAATGGTTGGAGTTTAGTCTGGAAGCATGGTTTCGGGGCATGCGTAATTTTGATTTGAGACATTTTTTGGATTTTAGGTTGCATACATGACGCAAGAATTCATGCGTTACCTATTTTGTGGATTTTATGTTGCATACACATATATCTTTATGTGTCATGCTGTGAGATAGTAAGTTCGTGCCAATAATTTGTTTTGCTTCACTTCACATTTGTTATTGCTGAATATTTTACTTATGCAAAACTTATGGCCAAGATAAGGAAGATCCAGGATTCCTGGATGAAATTGAGTGATGAAGTATTTGTATAGTTCATTTTGTGATGACTCGTTTCCAACCCGGCCCTTTCCCACCGAGCCGCTTCCCACCATGATGAATGGAAGCACATTTCACACCGGTCCCTTTCCCACCACGACGAAGGGCAAACGTCGTCATGGACCCCCCTATTTAACCGCACCTCTTCTACTTCTAACCCGCACCTCTCTCCCCTCTCAATACCCAAACTACACACTCACGTCCTCTCGTATCTCAGATCTAAGCCATGCCCCCTACCGGCACCATGCAGTATGTCGGGCCAACCTTCCTCGTGCCGAACATCGTGCCGAAGAGGGAGTACCCCGCCGGGGTCATGGTCGAGAATGAGCTCCGGGTGTGGGCAATCTCGAGGTGGAGGGGTCCAATGGAGTTTTCCACCGTGTTCATTAGGGCCGGTTACCGTCACTTACCTCTTGGCTCTCCGCTGATGTTCAACATCAAGGAGGCTCGCATAGGAGGAAGTGGCCTCATCGTCCGCTTCACCAATCCCTTTGATGCATACCATCTCCTCGGCCGGTCCTTCTTCTGTGGGTGTGAGTTCATCGCGTTCTCAACATACAACATCTTCAGCCAACTCAACTACATCTTCCCCACCCTGGGCCACATGCACTCTCTCGGCTTCCCCAACCTGTCAGAAGATGAGGAGTGAACGTCTCCATGTCAACCCCCCATGGTTGATGATGTGCAAGCTATTGCTGCCCATGTTCTAGAGTGGTATGTTCTAAGAGTATGTTATCGTGAGCTATCAATCCATGTAGTGAGAGCCCAAGTTATAAGGGATGATAATTATTAGTAATGAGTTGTAGGGGGGGCTACTATATATCTATGTTATCTATGTTATCTGTTGTTCCGTGCTAATATATGTATGTTTCGTTCAAGTAATAGTGTGCTTTTTCTCTATGCTAATATATGTATGTTTCGTTCAAATCTAATTTTTATGAGTCATGCAAGTAACACCACATGGAACAACACTAAACAGAAGCATTATTTTCAAATATTATGAGTCATGCAAGTAACACCAAATGGAACAACATTTGTGTAGGAGTAACAAATATTTCCATGAACCATTCAACACTTAACAGAAGTATTATTTTTCAAATGTTAAAAGAAGAAAAGTTTATGACAAGTAAAACATATGCTACCTCTTTGCATTTTGCCGCATTTTGATTTACATTATTTCGTGAACATTTTGATTTACATTATTCCATGAACAAAAACAAGTAACAAAATATTTGAAACGTTAAAAGAAGTAAACTTTCTATGAGCTGACACAAGTAAAATGGGCCCAAGTAAAACATGTTCCATGGGCCCAAGTAAAATTCCTTCTAATACGTTGCACAGGACCGCACCCGAACACGTTCGCGAGCCCACCACTACTGGTACCAAGCGACCTGGTCATCTTGACTCTATTTCGGGAGTCACTGCAGTTTCCTTCGCCTCCTTTGCCTCTCCCACTGAAACCACTAGATCCAATAGATAGTGATGTCCACCAAGGAGGAACAGATAGCGACACTGGTGGGCAGCGACAAGGAGAAGCTGGGGCGGCTCCGGAAGATCGATTTCTGGTTCCCACGCAAGGAGCAGCTCAACGACGCTGCGTTAGTGGTCAAGGATAAGTGGCGCGACGACGAATTTCTGCGCTGCTTCCCTGGATCCCACCCGCAGCCGACCATGGGGCTGATTCTATGGGCGATGATGGAGGTCAAGTCCCTGGATCCGGTGAAGAGGAACAAGTGGAAGCTCTTCAAATCGATGCGATATCGGGTGGATCCGCTCACACAGGCGCCATCGCAGGTGGCGAAAGTGCCAATTGGTCTCCCAACCCAGGGCATCGATGCAGGGATTGAGGTGACACCGGTCAGGAAGAAGAAATCAAAGGCACCGGTATCCTCCCTCCCAAGGAGGTCCCCGCGTTTCCCAAGGCGTTCCCCGTGGCTGATGGCCCTCTCCCGACAACAGTAGGATTATCTCCGGCTGGCTCCGTCGTCTACGGTAAATTCTCAAACCCTAACAAATACGTGAACGGTACTACTCTGTTTATTGTACATGCATGTGTGAAGGTGTGTCATTGCAACTGCATTGCTTTGCTGCTGTTTAACTTGATTGATGTCAATTGAGTTATCTATGTTTATACTGATTTTTGTGAGATTGAAGGTGGGATTGGATAAGTCTATACTGATATCAGAGGCACTTTACACCCAATTCATGCATGGACCAAGTGTATATCAGGATGATTATGTTGAATTTAGGGGAATTGAAATCCGTATTCATCTTGTAGTTGTCACACAAAAAGTGGTATATACTAATCAAAATTGTTTGCCATTGTATCTTGTAGATAAAGGAGCCAAAAGAAAACTGATGCTGCTGGATGTGGATTGGGTTGTTCTTTCCTTGCTCCATGGTCCTGGCTTCCTCTATGTATCTAGCAGCATCATTTGTTCATATACATCTACTTAAGTATTTCTAGTTATATGTTAGACTTTGCTTTTGCTAGCTCTATCTGGTTTGCTTGTGGTAGCAGCTGGTTTGCTGCTTATGTGACCTTCTGAAAGTTGATGCTGGTGGTAGTAGTACATGCTAAGTCTTAGCTGTCAATTTTGTGCTTGTAATTTCAAAGACCCTGTGGTTTCTAGTAATGGAAATCGGGAGGGCATAAAAGCCCCTCTTTAGCTAAAAAGGAAAAGTAGATACTCAGGAGTGATCATATGACGTACGCAGGTGTTCTACTCTTCTTCCTGCCCTACAATTCTGCACATGATAGCAGACAAGTTAACTTAATGAATGGTAAGGTTACAGAAAAGTAGACAATGCATATAAACACTTACTTATTATTAAGTTTGCATTTCTTGCTGCGTTTAGTGTGTCCTAGCAATTTGCAAACCCCGTACCGGATTTTTATCTCATTGTAAGAAAGTGGTCTACCATTTTTCGATACCGGGTGCTTCTCATCTAACTTTGTTGCACCTTTGCTTGATACTTTCATAGGATCTTGAACTGCAATCACGTTGCCTTCACCATCCTCTACATATTCAATTGCACACTTACTGAGATCAGATGTTTTGTTACTCAATTTTTCCTGTAGCAGATCATACTCATTGCTCTTAGCTATGATGGCCTTCAAACTATCCTGTAACTGATCCCACAGAGCTGGGTGTTTGCATGTCGCATGCATACCTTCTGACGCTAACACACTGACCTGGCTATAATTCATTCTTTCCTCTGCCCCAGTCCAACCAAATCCCAACAAATCGCTTATGCGCCTCGCGGGTAGTCCCAGCCTTGCTTGTTTAGTGAATCGAACAAGAACTAAATAGTTTGGTATTTCAGATATATTCATGTACTTAAGTACATGGAATGTGTGCTTGCAAGGTAAACCCTTTTGAATCATTCTTCTACAGCTGTACCTTATAGTTTCTGCGGACTTTACTGGTGTGTACTCCACCGAAAAATGGCTCTGTCGATTATTCTTCCAACACACAATGAATTGTTGTGATTCGTCTGCAAGCATTCGTTCTACAATCTCCATGTTGCCAACCTTTCTAAGATCATCTTGCAACATATAGAAGTTTGCTGGAGTGAAGACGTGAGAAGCAGCTACCCCAAGTTCCCTAGAGCTAGTAACTAGCACCGATAGAGTCTGTGATGCCGTGCAGTCATCTCGTGCCTCATTCTCATGGATACGTACGACGACGTTCTCATAGTGTAAAATCATTTCTGCCACGGTCATTTCACCGTCTAGGTGGACGTGAAGGCATGAGTTCAAACTTTCACTCCTTTGGTTGCTTTTCATGCAAAGCCAAAACCCCTCTGTCAGATAAGCTGCGACACACAGTCTCCGTTTCTTATACATCCTTCTCAACCAAGTTACTATTTTTTATGACTGCCATCTTTTCGCATATGCGTGCCATCTCTCCTCAAACATGGTCGTGGACATGGTGTAGTATAGAAGAGTTCGGAACTGGTTCAAGGACTTGTGACTGAGGTGAATCTTCATATTTTTTTTCTATATGCCATGTACATATACGATGCCACACATCTGACAAGACTTTGCGAATTGCCTGATCATCGCAGCATTAACGTCCGTGATTACACTCTTCGACAGCTTCTGACACATGGACCTCAAAAAAGTTTGCAGCACCTAGACATATGTCTCTTTGATCTCGTCAGAAACTATGGCACAAGCAAAAACAGTAGTCTTCCAGTGATTGTTAAGACCAACAAAAGGTATGAATGGCATACCATAGAGATTCATTTTGTACGTGCTGTCAAATACAACCACGGCGCCGAAGTCCTCGTAGTCCTGACGAGACTAGGTGTCACACCAGAACATTCTATTCATATGTCCTTCTTTATCTAGCATGTACTCGTAAAAGAAGCTAGGATCCCTCTCTTTCCTACTGTCCATGATGCCTATGGCTATGGCAGCATCTCCTTTTGAAAGCAACTTCCTCTTCTCCCTGGAGCAAATGTTGTATATATCACGTCTCGTAAAACCAACAGCGTCGTACCATGCATGTTTAATGATGAAGGAATCCATAATAGTGTGAATTCTTATCCTTACGGGACCCATGGACATTATCTGAAACTTATGGTACTCTTTGATTTTTGTATGGGACCAAAGAAAAGGTATTTCATCCGGTGTTGCTAACATATGGTTATGCTTGTCCTAGAAACTTCCAACATACCAAACCTCACGCTTTTCGTCAAGCTTCACGATCAACTGTGCTTCGCACTTGCAGCGTAACTCGGGTCTGAGCCTACGGCTGCGTCCTTCCTTAGTTAGCAATCTGCTATCACGTTTTTCTTCTTTGGAACAAACATACCGCCGCAAACGCATATGATGTGACTCTGTTTTGCTATACCTGACCTTATCCTTTCCAATGCTAAAACCATTATCTTTAGCATAGCTGTTGTAGAAGATGAACGCAGCTTCTGCAGACACAAAAGTCATTTCTCTTATCTTCATGTACATATCCCTCTGATCATCTACATGCGTACTATCTTGGACATTCTCTTTCCCCTCATCTTATGTCACCTGAACAATCAAAACATAGCCATGATTTTTTTACATGGTTTAACATTACTTCCACACAACATTAAGCTCATACATACCTCACTCATGTTGACCGACGACTGCGACTCTCCAGAATCAGGTGCATCTACTGATTCATCTTCAAGGCCTGTCTCCGTGTCGGATTCACCATAATAGTCGTACGCGTTATGAAATCCTGAAATTAGGTGAAATAATGAACAAAAATACATAATTAATTATCATCTAACATTCCACAAACTATTCGATTTTCATGCCCCCAAAAAAAATTCCACTTCCCCACCTGACTAATGTAATCTTCATTCGAGACATCAGAGTTGTTTTCCTCAATATCATCATCCACGTACATCTATAAATTTCCAATATAGAAATATAATGTTGTTGGATGCCACAAAAAAAATTACAACATGATAATGCCACTCACATTAGCATCTTCTCCTACGTTCCCATTCTCTGCCCAATCTCCACGATATGAATTTTCATCATCTGACCAATCATGTATCTAGTCTTTCAGCAGTTCTTCAAACTCCATATCTACCATGATATGAGTTAACTCACTGTCCGCCATTTTTCCTACAAAAAATAATAAGTATCATCATAAGGTACGTGAATCCTAGTTAGGAAGATGCCCACGCCACCCGTCCTGATCACTTTGGATCGCGAGGAGGAGCACTACCGAAAGTAGATACGTGATAGCATGTGCCGCTGTATACCTAGGTTGGCCGCCGCAGCAAATAACGATAGCCGTCGTGCACACAACAGACAATAACCGATGCTACGTTAATCCTAGACACAAGGAACCCACTTGAGCCGGCATGATCACTTTGTAAGACGAGGAGCAGCTCTACGGGAACAAGATTCGCGATCGCGTACGCCTCCCGGTAGCTAGGTTACCTGCTAGCATGAAAACGATGGCAGATCGTCCCATGCTGCCTCCGCGAGCGAGAGAAATGTGTGTGGGGTGGGGAGGGGGGGTCGCGAGCGAGATGTGGTACCTGGGAGCGCTGGAGGTTGACGACGGTGCCGCGCGCTGTCGGCCGAGATCGGTCCCGACGAGATCGCCGCCGTCGATATTCAAAGCCCCTTCAACTAGGGTAACACGTGAATGATGAAGCTGTGTGATTGAGGAGGCTCAGTTAATGATGAGTGTCAGGTCGTACGTGGTCGTGGGGTCGAGTTTTTTTTTCCAGAGATGGTACTGTATCTATACGGTATGAGTTCTATATGTTATACGGGACTTGGATCTGGGTTCTATGGGTTTGAATATGGGCTATGGCGGGCTGGACAAAATAAAAGGGTCAAGAATACCCCTCCGAAACCAAATGAGGTGGGAGCAGGGAAGCAGGGCTCTGGAAACATAGGATCGATGACGTCCGCCTCCGAACAGCAAACCGCGCTGACTAACTAAACCCAGCATCCATATACAATTTAAAGGAACCTCCCATCACCAGTAAATCCTCCTTGCCATGTACCCTAAGTCGATCTCATGGGACTCCTCCTTGCCATGGTACCCTAAGTCGATCTCATGGGACGAAGCTACATGTCCGACTGCTCCTTTGCTTTCTTCTCTGGACCAAGCACATACAAGCCGATGGTGGCGGGAATAAGCACGCATGCCAGTTTCTTCTCGAACCGCTTGCTGCGCTGGAACCTACAGGTTAACGAGAGAGCATGGGTCTGAGTATTGGAGCATTACATGAGAGCATATGTATCATGCATGAACAATGATGAGTTCTTGCTTTACCGTCTCTTATGTTCTTCCAGCATGTCAAGCTTCTCTTCCAACGCACGCATACGCAAGTTTGTAAGAAATAAGCTCATCGTTGTTTACTGCTTTGAATAATGTAGTGCATGGCTGGTGTTACATCCTCATGCACACGCACGTAGATAGGTTAGTGGGAGTGCTCCTAGTTATTCCTTTTGTTTTGTTTTAGTCCTCTGGTTAGCAAGGCACGCGAGATGGAGTCGTGGGATGGCGCGACGTACGCAGGTCGTGGGGCAGCTAAACGGGAGTTTGTTAGTCAGTTAGAGATCCTTTTGTAATCAGGCGATGTACTCGAGGAAATAACAGTAGAAAAGTCGCACAGTTAGACGACGCAAAAACCACTGTCTCTCTCTCGTTCGTTCTTCTCGCTCTCCGGCGATCTCACTCGTGATTCCGGCAACAACAATCGGTACCAGAGCCGTGGGTGTTCGATCCTGCGTCTTGGTGATCGAGTGGTGTTCGATCCATTACGGTCATGTCGGACCCAGAGACGGAGAAGCAGAAGAAGGAAGCAAGGGTCGTGGTGGCGCCGCTCGCGCGCCTCACCAGCGGCGGCAGCGGCGAGTTTCGCGTGGTGGAGCGGGTTGTGCCTGAGGAGTCCGGGACCTTCATGATGCTCACCCGCACCAATTATACGGAGTAGGCTTTGTTCATGCAGGTCAAACTCCAAGCCGGCGGCCTTTGGACAGCCGTGAGTACCGGCACCGACGACGAGCGCGATGATCGGCGCGTGTTGTCTGTTATCCTCTCCAACGTGCCGTCGGAGATGATGCGTGTGCTGGCGGCCAAGGACACCGCCAAGACCGCTTGTGAGACAATCAAGACGCTGCGAATGGGCAGCGAGCGCGTCTGCGAGGCAAAGGCGCAGGTGAGGCAAAGGCGCAGGTGCGCCGCCGTGAGTTTGAGGAGCTTCGGTTTAAAGATGGCGAGTCCATCAAGGATTTTGCGCTACGTCTCACCGGCGTAGTCGTGGATTTGGAGCTCTATGGTGATCCGGTGACGGAGCACAAGGCCGTCCAGAAGTTCCTCCGCATCGTGCCGCGGAAGTACCGTCAAATGGCGATGGCCATCAAGTCCCTCATCGACCTCGAGACGATGACCATTGAGGAGCTCACCAGGCGTATCTCAGCGTGTGAGGACCACTACGGCCTCGACGACGTCGCGCACCCCGGTGAGTAGCTCCTTCTCACCGTCGAAGAGTGGGCCGCTCGCGAGCACAAGTTCGGGGGCGGATCGTCATTAGGCAGCGGTAGCGGCAAGGGAAAATTGTCGGCCAAGGGCGATGGCAGTGGTGGGAAGCCTGCAACCGGCAACGGCGATGCGGGCGGATCCAGCAACTCCGGTGGGAAAAAGAAAGCAAAGTGCCATCACTGCGGCAAGACCGGACACTGGAAAAAGGATTGTTGATCATGGATCAAAGAACAAAAAGAGCAAGGGAAGAAGGAACAAGCTAACCTCGTCCGCGACGGCAACGAGCATCACGAGGAACTCATGATGGCCACGATCACCACCACCAAAGTTGCACCGCAACAAGTGCACCGGAATAAACAGAAGGTGCATCCAGAGAGCTCGCCTTCGGGGGTGTGGTACTTTGATACAGGAGCTACCAGTCACATGAGGGGAGAGCGTGGAATGTTCACAACCCTTGATGAGTCTGTACAAGGCAATGTGAAGTTTGGAAATTGTTCACATGTTGCGATCCGAGGCAGAGGCACTATCATCTTCAGAGGTCAAAGTGGAAATCAGCGTGCACTATCTGGGGTTTATTTCATTCCAAGTCTCAACAACAACATAATTTTTGTTGGCCAGTTGGATGAAGGGGGGGGGGTAAGATCGAGATTTGCGAAGGGCTGATGATGGTCTACGACCCCGGTCGACGCACATTAGCTCGTGTCCGGCGTTCTCCCAGCCGTCTCTACATGGCAGTCCTCACCATTGATGCGCCGACTTGCTTACTGACCCAGAGCGACGACGAGACCTGGCATTGGCATGCTAGGATGGGACACCTCCACTTCAGGGCATTGCGTGCTATGTTCTCCAAGCGAATGGTGTGTGGGATGCCTCACATCGACCTTATCAACGAGTAGTGCGACGACTGCGCCCTCGACAAGCACCACCGAGCACCATTTCCACATGCAGCGTCGTACAGAGCTGAGCAATCCTTGGAGCTGGTTCACACCGATTTGTGTAGCCCAATCATCCCACCTACGCTTGGAGGTAACAAGTATATTTTGCTTGTGGTTGATGACTACAATCGTTAAATGTGGTTAGCTGTGCTGAAATCCAAAGATGAGGCCTTCGGTTGTTTCAAGAAAATTCAGTCCATGGCTGAAAGTGAGGGGAGATGCCAGCTGTGTGCGTTTCGGTCTAATCGGGGCGGTGAGTTTAACTCTGGTGACTTCGTGGACTACTGCAGCGAGCTGGGCGTCACGACTGTGCCGTATTCATCACAACAAAACGGCGTCGTCGAGATGGCCCGGTGTTTACTGAAGAGCATGAGCATGCCCTCTGCCTTCTGGGGGAAGGCGGCTATGAGGCGTGGCACGGCCGTAAACCGAACGTGCAACACTTGCACACCTTCGGATGCATGGTTCACGTGAAAAAACTAGATCCTGGAGTAACCAAGCTTTCAGATCGATCAACGCCAATGGTCTTCATCGGTTACGACGAGGGGTCAAAGTGCTATCGGGTGTATGATCCAGTGGGCAAGAAACTTCAGGTAACACGTGATGTATTGTTTGAAGAAAACAGGTTGTGGAACTGGAGTGAGTCGGGCGCGTTCGTGGCGGCGTCTACCCATCTAACCCTTCTCACAAAGTTCCGTTAAGTTTTGTGTGATTGGAGTTTTCAAGTTTTGGGTGAGACACCGATATGAGGCGAATAACGAGTGAAAAGAACCTAAGATTGGGGATGCCAAAGGCAACCCCAGGATAATATTCAAGGAATACTCAAGCATCTAAGCTTGGGATGCCCTGGAAGGCATCCCCTCTTTCGTCTTCAACACTATCGGTATATCTCACTTGGAGCTATATACATTCTCGGTGGTTTATACCATCTCACCTGATGAGCATGAGCTAGACTCTGGCGGTGACTCGAGCCCATCGGCAAACGGTGGCGTGGTGACACCGTCCACACCAACCCCGGGGTCACCACGGTTGCCTATGGCATCGAGCCCTGCGAGTCCGCGGTCACCTTCACCAACGACCACCGGGTCAGTGGATGCAGTAACTACAACTCCAACGCCGGCTGCCAGCATGGGCTGGGCCATGCCGCCAACACACGATGACGACCGGGATGTTGATTCAGGGCCTATATGGTATCGATGGCTCGAGTATATACTCGACGAGACCGAGGATGCAGCCGTGCGGGAGTCTACTGAGCGTTGTCTCCTTAGCGCCAAGGAGCCGTGCAATGTGGAGACAACTCTCAGTGATGTATCGTGGAAGGCTGCTATGGCATTCAGTGATAACAACTCTTGGGAGGTAAGCACACTTCCGGCTGGGTACGAGGAAATTGGTTTCAAATGGGTGTTCAAAGCGTGACCCTGCAGGAAATGTCGTTAAGCACAAAGCCCGCCTAGTTTCCAAGGGCTATGCTCAACGAGAGGGTGTGGGCTTTGATGAAGTTTTTGCACCAGTGGCTAGGATGGAGACAGTACATGTGTTGCTGGCTCTCGCGACACACTCTTGCTGGGAGGTTCATCACATGGACGTAAAATCAACATTCTTGAACGGCGAACTCAGCAAGGAGGTTTACGTTGTGCAGCCACCCGGCTACGAGCTCGCCGGTGAAGGAGGTCGTGTACTGAAGTTGCGAAAGGCATTGTATGGTCTCCGTCAGGCACCAAGGGCATGGTATGTGAAGCTAGACGAGTCCCTGACAGCGCTAGGTTTCAGTCACAGTCCTTTGGAGCATGCGGTGTACAGGCGTGGGGATCAGGCCTCATTTCTTGTTGTTGGCGTTTACGTTGATGATCTGATTATCACCGGTACGGACGTTGCTGCTATCAACAACTTTAAACAACAGATGCTGCTGATGTTCAAAATGAGTGACCTGGGACTCCCGAGCTATTATTTGGGAATCGAGGTGTCACAAATAGAAGGACAAATCACCTTGCATCAGCGCAGCTACGCAGCCAAGATCTTGGAGGCAGCCCGGATGAGCAACTCCAATGCCTGCGCAACACCCATGGAGACCCCTTTGAAGTTGAAGAAAGAGGATGGTGGAGAGCCTGCTGATCCCACCATGTACAGAAGCGTGATTGGGAGTCTACATTACCTTGTTAACACTAGACCCGACATCGCATTTGCTGTTGGCATCACTAGCCGATTCACGGAGAAACCTAGACCACATCATTGGGTGGCTGTCAAGCAAATTCTCAGATATATAAAGGGAACAATGGACTATGGCTATTGTTACAAGGCTGGAAATGGAGAAGCAACACTTGTGGGCTACAGTGATAGTGACCACGGAAGTGACACCGGGGATCGTAAGAGTACTTCTGGGCAGATTTTCTTCCTCGGTGAGAATCCAGTGACTTGGTGCTCACAAAAATAAAAGATAATGTTTGTTTCTTCTTGTGAGGCCGAGTATGTGGCGGGAGCAGCAACGACATGCCAAGGAGTGTGGTTGTCGCGACTCATCGGGGATATGCTAGGCAAGCCCGCGGCCAAGTTCAAGTTGTTAATTGACAATCAAGCCGCCATTGCACTGAGTAAGAACCCTGTGTTTTAGATCAAAACTCTCTCTTTCCATTAGATTAAGTGCTATATATAGCACTGGAACATGCGTTTACAAGGAGGTGTCGGTTCGGACAGAACCGATGCAACGGTTGCAGAAAGCAACTGCCAACATTATTACAATCAGGGATTAATCCCATAATTAGTGTATTAATTAATCTTAACACTCCCCCTAATTCATGCTTGTCCAGGTAGCATCATCATCTTGAAAGAGTCTCCTCCAAAAACCATGTGGGAAAAGTATGAGGAGTGGTGTAGAATATGTTGCTAAAACTCCTTCAAACCCAGTTGGAAAAATAAGGAGAAAGTGATGCAACATATAATGGTTATTGTCTCTTTTAACTCAATACGAGAAAACCCATAGAGTTTAGAGGACAATAAATATGTGGTATATAATTTCCTAAAAACCCCAGTGGGGAAATTAGAAAGTATGACATATGATCTCATGTTGATATTACCTCATTAAAAACCTTTATGAGAACCTGTAAAGTAAACTCATAAAGGGGAAAAGAGTATAATATGATGCATTAAACAGGAACAATTCAGGAAGATACTCCCCTGATTCTTGCAAAATTCAAAGCCGTCACATACCAATTCCCTGAACACATTTCTGGAGCATAGAAGTTGGTAGAGACCCGATGAACAAATCAATCATATGATTTGCCTTGCAAGATATGCAATATAGCGATATTACTTATTGCGTAACCTGTTTGCATCCGGGCAACACAAGAGACATTATCGTTGAGATAATGATTTGTGGATGTAGCCATGAGGTCTGTTTTGAAGACTCTTCATGAGAGGGCTACCACACCTAGTAGGAACACCAAGCTTGTCTACGATCTGACATAGTGGGGATCTGATCGATGTATCCAATGATATCGGTGTTCACATTTCTATGAAATTGAAAAACCTGGACAAGATGTTTGATGCCTTGGAGATATCAAAAGATATTCTTGAGTACCAACAAGTTGTGTTTGGTGGATCCAATGGCATCATGGAACGTTGAGTCCCAATATCTTATTTCCATCATCTCTTGGTCTAAATAGATCTTTCTCTACGTCTAGAGAATAAACTACCATGAGAGTTATGGATGGATAAGATTTTTCCACAATGAATTTCTCCAATATATTTTGGATATAGACAACATAGTATACCATAACGTATGAATGAAGGTGCTCAAGTTGTAGTAACGAGCGGTGTTTTGGTTTACCCAAATCCTTCATTTTAAAGTCCGTCATTTAGATGATTACATGTGTCGTCATTGCAAATAGACAAACATGGATAATCATCATTGTAGGAGTAATCCTTCTGTATAAGGATCTCACTACGTCGGTTGTACCATATGTACCGACAACAATAAGTCTTATGGTGACTTACTAATTTCACACAATGTATGTTGCGTTTTGCATTTCAATTCAGAAGTGAGATTCCATTGGGAATCAATCATTTGTGTCTGAATCTAGTGATCCATATGGACATGTGATCACTACATCTATCAACTGCGGAGATAGATGATTTTGTATTGCCAATGATATAAATTATCGGAAAGAGATTCCACCTTTGGAGAATAGTTGGGTATCTGCGTGAACCCTTGTGCTACAATACTTGCTCTTTGTTTCACCACCTTGTTGTTCTCAATTCTGTTTCCAGAAGAAAACTGGTGTAGGTATTGCATATGAATACCTTCCCATTAGTGAGCAAGATCATTTCTACCTAGATTATACCCTTTGCTTTAGTTCAGTCCGAGTGTTGTTCACACTTTTCCATGGCCATGGTCTTTGGACCTGAATCATGTGAAAGGTTTTGTAATCTAGTTGAGAAATGTATGACGACAATTGTAGACTTCCGGTTATATGATTCTCCAGAATCTATATATCAATATATAGTTGATGGAAATATCGTTACCCATGGTGACTGCACGTGATTCCCCAATGCAGCTGAGTCGGGTATTCCGATGTCCCGGTCATTGTGTGCACTATGACCTAGGATGGTGGAGGTTTCCCATCCACTGAGTATAATACCCATTAGGTGTCTGTCAACATGAAGTTGACTTGCATTTACTGATTCATAGGCCTTGATATCCTTGCTTGCGAGAAGCTGAATCCTGATATACCATCGTCGTACTTCTCCCCTGGTTTCTTTGAACGGGGAGTTGAGTGGTTTTAGTTGGTACCTCCACTCTTTCTGACGTATTTTTGCAGGATTGTAGGATTGCGTGACACCTTTGTAGTCAGTAAATGAATCTAGCAAGTTATTTGCAATGTGTTGCAAACCTTCTGAACGCATGGTTTAGCTCTTTGAGTACATGTATTTGAGGCAGAAATGTGTTGAACATTCCACTAATTTCCTGGCATTCTTAATGGTACTTGAAATCCCCCCCTAATGCTTGGAAATATTCCTCATGAATCAACATACTGACCTTAAATAACTCCCCATGTGAGGGGCTCGAGGTATTGACGGAAATACATTTATTCCTCACATAGATCCCGACTATATGTTGAGGGGCCAATGATGTATGCCGGGTGGTGAAATCGGTATACAACCGAATTACCGTAGGTGGGAAATACTTGATAGATTTCCACGTATCAAAGATAGAGGGGAATAATATTATGCAGTTCTGTCATGAGCGTGTAAAACTGCATGACTCCAACGTAGAGTTGGTAAGTTGCAAATTCAAAGTAAAGATCATGAAATGAGCTTAATTCTTTGGATAAAGGATTCTACCAAACCATTTTGAGTCGAGACAAATAGGACAGAGTGCTAAACTTCAATCCTAGGGCCAAAGTGAAGGCACACAAGGACAATTCTGCAACTTGTCCATTCGATTTGCTTGCAATCGATGTCCGGATAATGAAGCAATGGTTTCATGTGGATAAAACACACTTGAGACCATCATATAGGTGAGTCTTTTAGAACCATGGAACATCTGTACAGTCTAGTCAATGGATGGAAAGAGCCACTTACCTCAACTTGATGCATTCAAGGAGTCTGAGTGGTTCAACATAGACTTTAAGGTGTGCGGCCCTTAAAATTAGCTTCCCTGTGTCACATGTAGTGCACACAAAATCCAAATATTGTTAGAATTTAGCATCATAATAGTCATAAACTATTGGAATTGCTGATAGTTCCGGTTTCAACCCAATGTCTCGATGACCAAGGTCATCATGCCAAGTTTGTCATGTACAAGACATTTTGAAAAACTATCTTGGGCGCAACATGTGCTACGGGCTTTATAATATGTGTAGTACAATCCAGATGATACATCGAGAATGTGCTTGCCATATCCGTTGCATATGGTAAAAAGAATGTATTCCTCTTTGTTGTCATCATAAATTTCTCTATGGACACTGTTTTGATGGATATCTCTATAGCTTAGTAGGGTACGAGTTAAACTTGAAAAGCATTAAAGCATCCCGACGTTACTCGGGTACCCACAGGGAGAGTAAATATGACTCGAGTTGAGCCAACAAATACCTCATCGCGTCTAACGATTTTAAAATATCTCCTTTCTCTCAATGAGAGTGGAAACATTGGACTTCCCTGAGTATAGATTTTGTGGTGCATATGTCCACAAGGCACGTATCATCTTTCATCAGATTGACCCCCATAAAATCTATATATAGACATGAAGTTTCTCAAGAAAATCAGTGTCGGATATATAGAATACACACAATGTATTTGTATCAAAGTGCTAATACGATATATTGTGATATACAATATATGATGACAATAATACTTATGTTCTTATTAGAACATCATAAATGGACATAAATTATGTCGACCACTCAGGAGATTGAGAGACTATTCATAGTCTCCAAACATGTCAGTTGAGGCATATTCAACCACACGTTCTCCATGCCCATAGGATCCCGTCATCATAGGTGATGTCGGGTTGAAGGTTGAAGTGAGCTTCAAACCTTTGCCCTTGAGTTCATTGTATCCCAAGAATTGCTAATACAGAATAACCAGATGTTGAGATCTGAATCTAATGCCTTATGATATATAAAACACCATTTTCTGTTAGCGGTGTGATCCTGACCAGAGATGAATTCTGGACTGCACACATTATTTCATGAGACACAAGAGTGATCATGATGTCCATGGCCCAGATAGGGTAGTGGTGGCCATTGAGGGCGAATGCCTCATATTCTATAGCCATATGTTACCTCTATGGGTAAACCAGAGATAATTAATTTACACCTAGTAAATTAAAGACCATCATTGTTGATGTTGTAATGAACTTAGCAAAATTAATGGGTATTTCGAGAAGTTATCTTGAAATCATTAGTGTGAATCTCAAATTGCTAAGTATGACACCTTGAAGATAATCTCCAAAATGGAGTATATCTCGCAGCACTAGGAGTATAATCTGATGAAATCAGTACATACTCACTCATAATGCCTTATGTCACGACTTAGTAAAATGTATAGGGGAGCACTTTGTAAAGCAATCATAATGTCGAAACGACAAAATGTAGGCTTTATCAGTAATGGTGATAATCTACAAAGCAGTAGATCTACACACTACCTTGTAATCCCAAACATCAATTTGAAAAACAACACTTCGAATTTTGCATCTTTATTTGTAAGAAATTGAAAATCTCAATTGCAAATAGATGTATTAATCTCGACATGTGTTGAACATGGAAATAAATACACCATAGAAATATTCCGGAATACCTTGTACTCAACGGAGAAACGGTACTGCGGAGGTACTGAGTTTATCTTTGCAGGAGGTTAAAAATCTCAATTGCAAATGGACGTAATAAATCTCGACACGTGATAAACGTGGAAAAATATTACATCAACTTAAGATCTGAAATACATCTCAGTACTCAACAGATATACACTACTATTATAATGAATAGCAATGATGTTGCAAACTTGATGTTCAAATGAAAAACTTGAATTGTATAGATCTCAAATGAAATGAGATGATCTTTTATCAAGTTGCAAGATAATTCAGCAGAGTGAATTAATATTTGCGAGATAAAATTAATCTCAATCTCAATGAGATTGTTTTGCGAGATATTTTTTCTCAATCGCAAATCAATATTGTTACGCGAGAAAATTTAATCTCAATTGCAAAATAATGTCTTCGTATAGTGAACTGCAAAAGCAAATGCATTTCAACATCACATTTCTGGAATTTTAAACTCATCAGAAAATAGGTTAAATGCATATCTATACATATATGGTCTAAAGATTACAAGTGCTAATGAATAGCACGAGTAGTTGGACCATGTTGAGTTATCCTGAGACGTACAGAAATTACTCCAAGATTTATACACATGAGCCCATTATGAAAATAGGTAAAGACGCATGGGCTAAAGCCATGGCCTTTCCATGTGCGGTTACGAATCGAAAGATTCGTTTTGGCTCACGCCGCTGTGATACACCACCGTTCGCTGCCAATGGCAGGGCACTCCCGCACGAGTTCGTCCTGCCGGAGCGCTAAAGGACGCTGGTGCGCCGCGCTCCAGGACAAGCGCCATGGTTGGCTTGCTCACCCCGCACTGTGTGCGCCACACTTGCCGGGTGCGCGCTTGAGGGCGCTGCCTCTCTGCGGGATGGGGAGCGCTGCGGAAGGCGTTGCCGGGGCGCAGTTGAGGTCCACGGAGGGCGTGCTCCATCGGGATTCGACGCAACGCCTCCGTGCACGCTGGGGCGCCAGACCTTGCCCGCCGGGCCTGTGCACGGCCGGGCGCGGCCCGGCGCAGGCGACGGCCGCGGGGCACGGCCACTGGCGCACGCGCGGGCGCCACGGCCACGCCGTTCACTGTCAGGCCGATCCACCGAAGGTTGCTGCGTGCTCCGCCCTGGCATCCGCGTCGGCCGCTGCCTCGGTTCCATCGGCCGCCTTCTTCGTCGCCAGGGCGTAGAAGATGCGGGTGCGCCGCTGTCAAGGAACCGCTGTGGGCTCCATCGCAAGCCATGATGGGGAGGGCGTCGTGGTCCGTGCGTCGGGAGGTCAAGGCCGATTGGCCCCGTCGTCGGCGCCGAGCCTCCGGTCGGGAGGCGCTTATAACGCCGCCGTGCCTCACATAGCAGGCCCGGGGCGCTGATACACTGCGGTCGGCCGTGTCGGAAAGGGCCGCTTATGCAGCCATTGCTGTCTACGTTCGAAAGAAGGGGAAGGAGAGGGCGAGACCGAACCATGCGCTGGAGGGCGTCGTGGTCGAGCACCGACACCTGGGCTCCATCACCGCGTCGCCTGCGGGTGGTCATCGGCGGCAAGAACGTCATCCGTAACCGTCGAGATGGCCTAATCTCTCTCATGGCCTTATGCTCTTGGTTACGAGCGTGCTGATAACATGTCTCAGATCAAAACTCTCTCTTTTCATTAGATGAAGTGCTATATATAACACTGGAACATGCGATTAAAGGGGGTGTCGGTTCGTACAGAACCATGCAACGGTTGCAGAAAGCAACTGCCAACAGTATTACAAGCAGGGATTAATCGCATAATTACTATATTAATTAATCTTAACACCCTGTTCACCATGATCGGAGCAAACACATTGACATCAAGTTTCATTTCATTCGAGATTGCGTGGACACTGGCCAAGTAGATGTCAGCCATGCTCACTCGCCAACATGCTGACAAAGGCGTTGGGACGAGTGATCTTCGTCGAGATGCGGCAGAAGATTCAGATGGTCAAGATGAAACTTGAGTGCTGAGCTTACGGGGGTGAAATGTAAGAAATAAGCTCATCGTTGTTTACTGCTTTGAATAATGTAGTGCATGGCTGATGTTACATCCTCCTGCATTCCGTTCTTAAATATAAGTCTTTTAAAAGATTTCAAAACTACATACAAAGCAAAATGAGTAAATCTATATTTTAAAATATGTCTATATACATCCGTATGTAGTTCTCTAGTGAAAACTCTTAAAAGACTTATATTTAGGCACAGAGGGAGTAAGATAGGTTAGTGGGAATGCTGCATGCACGTTCCAGTTATTCCTTTTGTTTTGCTTTAGTGCACGCGAGATGCAGTCATGGGATGACGCGACGTCCGCAGGTCGTGGGGCAGCTAAACCGGAGTTTGTTAGTCAGTTAGAGATCCTTTTGTAATCAAGCGATATACTCAAGGAAATAACAGTAGAAAAGTCGCACAGTTAGGCGACACAAAAACCACTGTCTCTCTCTCGTTCGTTATTCTCGCTCTCCGGCGATCTCACTCGTGATTCCGGCAACAACAAAGTTCACAGCTACCTTTTCCGCCTCCATTTCAATGCGGGCCATGCAGCACGCCTGGATACAAAGGAAAGTACACCCAAGAGTATTATAACTGGCAGGAACATAACACGTTTCTTAATTTGAATGACCAATAATTGTATTTTCGTTCTTAGCTGAGCCCATGCATTCATTACAGTTAAACATAGAACATGTTTCTTGACCAGAAAGATGATGCATATTGCATCTCATGGTGCAAGTAGATTCCATGATATTAGACAGTAGTAACGAAGCAGCTGAATAATAAATACTAGCTTGTTTCAAAGAACTTTCAGGACATTTGGACCCTTCGGATGCCATCAGATTCAGAATACTGTCAATGCCCCACTATGAGTCATGAACAAATGTGCCGGAGACAAATTTAAGTATCTAACTTACATAATTTTTGTTTCTAGCTGCAATGTCATCACTATCACAAACAATCCACATATGGCTGATTGGCTGTCCCTGCTCACGGCGCCATGTTACATATACCACTAATTTGTCCTATTGGCAACCAACACACATTTAATTATCGGTAAAGAAAATGCATTATACTCCCTCCGTTCCTAAATATAAGTCTTTTAAGAGATTTCACAAGGTGACTACATACGAAACAAAATGAGTGAATCTACATTCTAAAGTATGTCTATATATATGTAGTTCTCTAGTGGAACCTCTTAAAAGACTTATATTTACGAACGGAGGGAGTATTATCCTATTTGCTACTGCAATAGTCTCACATACACAAAAAGGAGAAATGGAAAAACAAGTTAAACAGTTGCTGGCTTCCTCAATTATAAGACCTAGTGACAGTCCACATGCGGCGCCTGCACTATTGGTTAGCAAGAAGGACTGCGCGTGGAGATTGCATACTGATTTTAAGAAACTCAATGACCAAACTGTGAGAAGCAAATTTCCTATACCCATCATAGAAGATCTGCTGGATGAACTGCATGGAGCTACTTATTTCTCCAAGCTGGACTTGAGATCAGGGTACCAAATTAGGACGAGGGAGGAAGATGTGCAAAAAACTACACCAAGCTAAGTCAGTACCAAGGGAAGGATCAAACTATATATTTGTTATACCTATTGGTCAAACCGTCAAAGCATCCAGTGTGTGGAGCACAAGAGCAGTGGAAGTATAATAGTATACTAAGAGAACAAAAGAGCTCAGGATTGATAGTTTACTAATCACACCAGCTGTCAAGCAAATAATAGTGCCATTTCTGTCGAACCAACATGCCAAGCATCCATGCTTACTGTGCTCCTTCTGCAAGAGCTCAAGAATTTTTTTGCTACTTCTACAAGCCAATACAATGTTGATTCTAACCGTGCAGGTTATCTTATCTTGCTGGAAAAAATACCTGCATTTTTCAACCTTGCAGCAACATGTATCACATATATGGGTACCCAAACTACTAACTTGACCCAAGAGATCCACCATGGGCATCCATGCTCACCATAGCACTGAAACCCATGGAATGCTATGCTACGATCAAACAGAGGAAGATTCCGAAGCTCAAACAACTTGAAATGACGTGCTGGATGTCTACAATCTGGATAATATTACCTTACAACATGCCTCCATGAAACTGAACACACTTGAGTGCACGTGTGATTTTAAGGGAAGGGGGGATGGTTTCTTCCACAGCGGAAGCTAGGGATTGAGTGGTGAGTGTGGATTCACCCAATCCACCGACGGATCCCTTCTCTTAGGGGATTCTAAATCCAAATCTCAAACAAACCCTAAGGGCGATTCGCGGAGCGGTAGAAGCTTAGGAGACCGACCGCGAGCGGGTTACCTTGGGTTCGACGACCACCCCAGCCCCAGCAGTGAGGAAGCGGGGGCTCTCGACGGAGCACTGGCCGGGGCGCCGTGGGAAGGTCCACGCCCGCGGGTACTATCGGCGGAGGATGGCGGCGGAGGAGCGGAGCAGCGGAGAAGCCATCGGAGTCGCCGCCGTTGGGTAGGAGCAAGCGACCAACGGGGAAATGACCGACTCCTGAATGCTTCCAGAACTTGGGCCACACCCAAAAGCTGGCGGTCCGCGCACCCTCGCACATAATGGGTCGGGCTGTTTAGATCTTTCCTCTTTTCCTATTATGATTTCTGTTATGTTTTCTTTTTCTTCTTTTCCTTTTCCATAATTTTTTTGTTGAGGGACTTTTGCACAAAATCACAAATTGAAGAGCACTCTTTGCAAAGGTCATTTCTAACTCCCTAGGTTACAACACGTGGCGCACTGCATATGCGCCACTTGTCGCAACCTGAAAGTTTTTCTTTTTGCATAATCTGTTTATTTAAAACATTTTATCTCTTAAATCGTGCATCCAAATCTCAAAATGTTTTCACCGTTGTATTCCTTCCGCCGAGATCTTCAAAACTAGATCTAATGTTAATAGGTTTTGATGAATATTTTTCACGGAAAACCGAATCCAAAGAAAAAATATCCCTTTTCGAAAGAGGCACGAGCGTGCCTCTCGTGGAATCAAATCCATGCCTCTCGCAAAAGGGAAAAAATAAAATATGTTTTTTCATTTCCGAGAGGCATGGTCATTCCCCTCGCGGCCGTGCCTCTCTCGGAAACGAAAACCATGCCTCTTGCGAAAGTAAATCCGCGCCTCTCGTGAAAGAAAAAAAAATACACTTTTTCCGTTTTCAAGAGGCACGACCATGCCTCTCGTAAAATAAAACTGTGTCTCTCGGAGAAGCAAATATGTTTTTTCGTTTCCAAGAGGTGCGGTGTGCCTCTTGCGGAAGAAAAAAACTGTGTCTCTCGTAGTAACAAATCTGTATCTCTCGCGAAAGGAAAAAAATGTGTTTCCCCCCACTTGTGAGAGGCACGGGTATGCCTCTCGCGGAAGCAAATCCGTGCCTCTCATGGAATAAGGGAAAATGTTTTTTTTATTTCCTATAGGCACATCTCGGAAAGAAAAATACATTTTTTCACACAATTGTTTTTCGATTTTTTGTCCAAAAGCTAAGAAAGAACTTGGAAAACCGAAAAGGCAAAAAAGGGGAAAACACATCTAAAAAGCTGAAAATACGTGTGGAAAAATAGAAAAATAAAATCGGAGGGAGCACCCTCAGTAGCGACCCGACCTGAAAGGTCGAATCTCCGGTGTTTCCGTACCATCCCAAGATCATGCTGGTACACACACGGTACATCAATGTATATATCAAAGGAAAATCAGACAACATTTATTAATCGTAAATCTCATATCGAGTCCTTTATTACAATAAAGATTACAATAAAGTGGCTGAAGACCAACTCATGAGAATATCTAAATCTTGCGGAAGCATCGAAGGTAGATGAGTCCATCTGACTCCAAGGGCATCTCACCGAGCGTAGAGCGTATCCTCACTCCTGGTCGGAAAAGTACTCTGCAACATGATATGTTGCAGCCGTGTAGGTCAGCATATGGAATATCCCGGCAAAGTCACAAGAGAGGGGTGAAAATATAATCATCTAATCTACATGCATATATGGCAGTTGGGGTGGTAAGTTTTTGCATAAAGCCAAAATTTTCCTACATCAAGAAAGGGCTAAGCAAAATTTATTACTAAGTTGGTTGATTAATGAGATGGTTCCACCAACCAATTCTCATACCCTAGTTATTAATACCCACATCATGATATTAATTGTGTTGAGGGTTTCCGGAAGTTTCAGTTCATTTGGCTCAAGTCGTCCATGACCGTGGACACGGCTAATCGATTAGGTTTGAGTACTCTTTAGAGTTTTGCACACGTTCCCCACAAGATTTGGTCGCCTCCGTTTGATTTCTCGCACTTCAGGGTGTTTGAGAAACGGATGACCAAAACATGGTCTTCCAAAGGGTTTCCCTGCGACTCTGTTGGTGCCCATCCTTTCCTACCGTTCTTCTACATCTCGTAGCACCGCCTGTCCAGGGTCACCACGATATCCAACCAAGCCAAAGCCCATAATGACTTGTGGCTGTGCAGGTAAGCCTTGGGTCTTGAAGCATCCATCCATCTCTTTGTACCTGGGTGGACCTTTCCGCATGAATACTGACACATCTCCAGCATCATCTAGGCTAACCACTGGTTTCTCCAGGGCGCCGTTCAACCATCATCCACCCAGAGGTATGTTGAAAACTCGGAGTCTTGAAGTCTTGATCATTATGTAGGTCTTGAAATTATTAACTCTCTCAACTCTCATGATTCACACAACCAACCCCGTCTACTAATAGCATAGCAAAATGTAATACAATGTTTCCCGGGGCCAAAAGTGTCAAAGGTTTGAGAGGGGGTACCTACCACATGATACTACAGCAAGTAACCAAGTTTCCAATTTACCTACTTTGCATGCAATTGGGGTGATGGAAGAACTAATGCAATAAAACATAGGTATACATGATCAAAGTGACTTGCCTGATTGACGATCTTCGTACTTGAGGGATTCTAGGTAACAAGCCTCGCACTCCGGATGATCTAACGAATCAATCAAGAGCACTCAATAAGCATACAACAAAATATTGCAACTCACAAAATCAGAAATGAACTAGAATCACTCAAGACAAAACAAAGGCACAATCACAAGAAAAGAAAAACATCACATAGTTTGGTTTTCTGAAAGTTGGTGGTAAACTACTAATAACAACATAGAACTATTAGTATTAACAAAACAATAGTTGACAGAAAAGAACAATAAAAATATTTTATTAATAAACAGAATTAAATTCATAGAAACTCTTGTGAAAGAAAAACTACTAAAGTTAATTTGTTTTTATAAAACTCTACTACATGAAATGGGCTAGAGTTTCCCAACAAAAGAGTGTACTAAACTATATTTTTATTAACAAAACATTTATCTTAACAGAAAATAATTCACTAAAACTTAGGAACAGAATTTAATTATTTAAAACTTTGTTAAAAGAATCTATTACTAGACTAGTTGGTTTTAATCAAATTATACCTAGTTGAAAAATTAGTAGAGATTCCTATGATATTAAGTATAAAACTAAGAAAATAAATATTTTTTATTAACATAAAGTAAAACACCTAATGTTTAAGCAGCAGAACCTACTAAAACAAATTATAACTAAATCTGATTTAAACTAACTAAAAACTAAATTAACTAAACTATACTAACTACTAGGCAGAATCTGTTTATAGCTAAAACACTAAACAAATACATCCTAAAAATCCTCAAACTAAACATGATGATAGTCCTAACTAATACCAAGCATTAGCAAAAAGATTCATATAAAAATCTATTTTTAAACTCTAGTTATTCAGATTTGAGTAGTTTGAGCAAATTTGATTAGATTCAAAATTTAAAGCTCAAATTTGAAATCTAAACATACTGATATAAACTACAACAAAAATGTGAACTAATGCAAAAAGAATCAACTAAAAACACTAAATAGTTTAAAAGATATAAGCAAAACAAAATCAGAAAACATTCTGTTAACTAAAAACAAAACAGAAATAGAAAATAAAACTAACGGACGGCCGAGGCTACGTGGCAAGCGGTGATTGGCTGCTAGCACAGGCGCGCGGGGACTAGCGAACGGTGGCCGATCTCTAGAGGAAAACGGTTCGCCGTTTGAAACGATCTAATCTGGATCGTAGGATCCAGATCAGAGGGTTGAGAGGAGATGGAGGCTCACAGTGAAGGAGGGGGTCGACGGCGAGGAGGTTCTCAGGCGAGTCCGAAGTGGTGAGGTCGTCGGGAAGGTCCTCCGGTGGTCGAGGAGGTCGTCGGAGAGGTCCAGGCGACGGCGGTGATCGTCCGGAGTCGAGTGGTGGTGTCGGTCGAAGCTGAGGGCGAGGGAGTCGAAGGCTAGGTGCTCGGGGAGGTTCGGTGGTCAGGGAACTCCGGCGAGCTCAATGCAACGCTATGGCTAGGGGGAAGAGAGGGGTTCGGGGGGGGGGGAATGGAGTGCGGAGGGGGGCCGCTCTTATATAGGGGCGAGGCAGAGCGAGAGAAGGAAGGGGAGGGAGATCCGTGAGGAGAGAGGTCACCGGCGAGGGTTCGGGCGCGAGGTGAGTGATGACCGCGCGGGGTCAGCGGGCGGTCGGGGTGGGGTCCGCTGTCAGAGAGAGGGAGGGCGACGTTTGCGCGTCGGTCAGCCAGCTTGTAATAACTTCGCGAGTAAATGCCCGTGGGCCGGCCCGTTTAAATACAAATCCGTTACCTTTTTTAAATCAGGGCAGTAAAACCTCTTTAAAAGCATTCAAAACATTTCCAAATATAGGCAATATATATATATATATCAAAATGATCAGGAGAATTAATGCTATTCAATGAACATTTTTCCTCTGTCATTTGAATACTTAAAAAAAATTATTTTCAGAAATTGCCTATTTGGTTTTAAAACCTTTTGCCAATATTTTTCAAAAGACCCCCTGGTTCTTATTGTTCAAATATATCACCAAGATGACCTTGGTGTGGAGTGTCATGTTACTCCCCTCTTATTTTGAACTTTTTTTCCAAGGTTTTCAAATAGGTGAAAGCAACATATAGGAAGTAGAAAGGGGCTTTCAGAAAGTCAGGAGAAGCATTTCAACAATCCCATACATTCAAGCAATGATGTAGATGGATGCATAGCTATATTCCATAACATTCCAAAAATGGAATTTTGGGATGTTACACCCTCTCAGCCCACCCTAGGTGACCTTTGTGGAGGCTCTCAAACAAGTGCTCCTCCATTAGTTGCTCTCAGTTTTGCACAACTACCTCGTCTCATTTCCCATATCCCCTAGATGGGCTATTGATTTGATCAATATTCAGATGACCAATCGTGCTCTCATCGTGGCGGTTATGGCGGAAGGCCGCCAAAACTTCTAGGTCACAACAATCTAGGATTTTGTTTTTCACAAACACGAAACACATCTAGAATAGCCAAACCATCTTGTGAAGTTACTGCTTAATGTAGATTAGATCTCCGACATCAGATGTCCCTGAGTTGCTCGGGCAGTATTCGATGTGGGGGTGGGTGGGATAAAAACTAACACCAACCTATTGTAGGATGTTCGCTTCGAAGTGTTCCTCCCGAGGTCGTGGTGCTAGGGCTGAACCATTTGAGCCGACCCTCGAGTCTGAGCTCCATGCTCCCCTTGATTGGTGATACATCTCCAGCGTATCTATAATTTTTGCTTGTTCCATGTTGTTATATTATCAATCTTGTATGTTTTACAATCATTTTATAGCAACTTTATATTATTTTTTGGGACTAACCTATTGACATAGTGCTGAAGTGCCAGTTGCTATTTTTGCTTGTTTTTTACTTCACAGAAAATTGGTACCAAACGAAGCCCAAACGTCCTGAAATGTTTGGAGATTTATTTGGACCAGAAGACACCAGATGGGCCAAACACCTGCCAGAGAGGAAGGCCGAGGAGGACATAAGACACCAGGGCACGCCAGAGGCCCCTAGCACAGCCTGGTGGGTGGTGCCCACCTCGGGATCCCCCTCCACCAACTATCGAGCCTATAAATTCACAAATATTTGCAAACCGTGGGGGAGTCGAAGAAACACAATTCCAGCCACCGCAAGTTCTAGAACCTCGAGATCCAATCTAACACCATCACGGAGGGGTTCATGTTCATCATAGGTGCCTCTTCAATGATGCGTGAGTAGTCCACCATAGACCTATGGGTCCATAGGCAGTAGCTAGATGGCTTCCTCTATCTCTATGATTCTCAGTACAATGGTCTCTTGGAGATCTATTTGATGTAATGACTTTTGCGGTGTGTTTGTTGGGATCCGATGAATTTTGAGTTCATGATCAGTTTCTATCCATGAATATGATTTGAGTCTTCTTTGATCTCTTATTTGCATGATTACTTATAGCCTCGTATTTATTCTTTGAATCTTTTGTTTAGTTAGGCCAACTAGATCGATTGTTTCTTGCCATGGAAGAGGTGCTTTGTGATGGGTTCGATCTTGCGGTGTTCTTTCCCAGTGACAGAAGGGGCAACAAGGCATACATGCATTGTTGCCATTAAGGATAACAAGATGGGGTCTATTCCTACATGAATAGATTGTGTCTACATCATGTCACCGTTCTTATTACATTACTCTGTTTCTCCATGAACTTAATAAACTAGATGCATGCTGGATAGCGGTTGATGTGTGGAGTAAGAGAAGTAGATGTAGAATCATTTCGGTCTACTTATCTTGGACGTGATGCCTATATAATGATCATTGACTAGATATCGACATGATTATTTTATATTCTATCAATTGTCTAACAGTAATTTGTTCACCCACCATGTGCTATACTCATGAGAGAAGCCACTAGTGAAACCTACGGCCCCTGGGTCTACTTTTCCAACATACTGTTTTCTGATGTACTACTTAGCCTTTTTGTTTTCAGATCTATTAATCCAAAAAAACAAAAATACCTTGCTGCACTTTTTGCTTACCTATTTTATTTTGTGTTCTTGCAAGATCTATTTGCCAAACCTATCATTACCTAATCTATCTTTTTACCTTTGAGAGCTTGACAACCTCTCTTACGCGTTGGGTTGCAAGTATTTGTTATTTGTGTGTAGTTGATGTTTACGTAGGTGCTTGATCTTCATCTACGGATTGATACCTTGGTTTCATAAACTAAGGGAAATACTTACCGTCGCTGTGCTGCATCATCCCTTCCTCTTTGGGGAAATACCGACGCAGTCTCAAGCCACGTCAAAGGAATTTCTGGCACCATTGCTTGGGAGGAAGCGATCTCATCTACCAGGTTCTTAATCACAAATCTCATCTCCTTGCAATTTACATTATTTGCCATTTGCCTCTCGTTTTCATCTCCCCACTTCACAAATTTGCCGTTTTATTCGCCCTCTCTTTTTTGTTTGCATTTTTCTCGCCAGATCTCTTGTTTGCTTGCAATCTTGTTTGTGTAGTCACAATGACTCAAGAAATCACCAAGTTGTGTGATTTTTTCAATAGCAATAATAATGATTTTATTAGCACTCCTATTTCTCCTCCCACTACTAGTGCGGAGTCTTGTGAAATTAATGCCGCTTTGTTGAATCTTGTCATGAAAGATTAATTTTCCGGTACTCCCAATGAGGATGTCGTGTCCCATCTAAACACATTCGTGGTATTATGTGATATGCAAAAGAAAAAATCTGTGGACAATGATACTGTGAAGTTGAAATTATTTCCTTTCTCCTTGCGGGATCGTGCAAAAATTTGGTTTTCTTCTTTGCCTCGCAATAGTATCGATTCTTGGGATAAGAGCAAGGACGCTTTTATTACTAAGTATTTTCCGCCCGTGAAAATTATTTCCCTTAGAACTCAAATCATGAATTTTAAGCAACTTGAGCATGAACATGTTGCACAATCTTGGGAAAGAATGTTCTAAGAAATTGTCCTACTCATGGTTTAAATCTTTGGATGATCATACAATTTTTTTATGCGGGGTTGAATTTTGTCTCTAGAAATCTTTTAGATTCCGCTGTGGAAGGTACTTTTATGGAAATTACTTTGGGTGAAGCTACTAAATTGCTAGATAATTTATGGCAAATTATTCACAATGGCATACTGAAAGAGCACCTTCTAGTAAAAGAGTTAATTTGGTGGAAGAAATTAATACTTTGAGTGAAAAGGTTGATGTTTTTATGAAGTTGGTTGCTGGTAAAAATGCTCCTATTGATCTTAATGATGTTCCCTTGTCTACCTTGACTGAGAAAAATAGTGACTCCATAGATTTGAATTTCATCTACGAAACAATTTCAATAACAATGCTTATATAGGTAATTTTAATCCTAGGCCTTTGCCTGGAAATTCCTCTAATAATTATGGTAATTCCTATAATAATAATAATAATGATAATAATAATAGGAACACCTCTGATATTGAGAGTAATTTTAAATAATTCATCTATGCTCAAAAGTCTTTCAATACTACGATAGAAGAAAAGTTGAATAAGATTGATGATATGTCTAGAAGCATTGATAGAATTTCCCGTGATGTAGAAAATCTCAAGTTGAATGCTTTTCCACGTAATATTAATGAATCAATTAAGTCTTTATATGTTTCTATCTATGAAAGTAAGAAAAGAACCGCTATGCTTAGAGCTAAAAGAGACTTTTTAGAAAAAGTGTTTTCTAGCGACTACTTTCATAACAATGATGAAGATCTTAAAATGATTGGTGTTTTCTCTTTTGATTCCTTGTTTAATAATGTTAAAATTGATGATGAAGGGACTGAAGAAGAGTCAACTTTAGTTAGTGGGTGTCCCAATAATTTGAAGGGTGAAAATCTTGAAGAAATTTTTGATAAAAGTGGGTTTGGAGAGGTCAAAACTTTAACTAGTGATGTGCCCACTATTTTTGACTACACAGACTTTAATTATGAGAGTTTCTCCTTGGTTGATTGTATTTATTTGCTGCAATCCATGATAAATTCACCCCATGCTTATGAACAAAATAAAGCTTTTACTAAACATATTATTGATGTCATGATGGAATCACTAGAAGAAAAGTTGGAATTAGAGATTTCAATTCCTAGAAAATTGCATGATGAGTGGGAAACTACCATTAAAGTCAAGATTAAAAATTATTAATGCTTTGCTTTGTGTGATTTGGGTGCTAGTGTTTCCACAATTCTGAAATCTCTATGTGATGTGCTTGGTCTTACCAATATTGAAGAATGTTCTCTTAATTTGCACTTGGCAGATTCTACTATTACAAAGCCTTTGGGAAGAATTAATGATGTTCTTATTATTAAAAATAGGAAATATGTTCCCATTTATTTTATTGTTCTTGATATTGATTGCAATCCGTCTTGTCCCATCATACTTGGTAGACCGTTTTTACGCACTATAGGTGCCGTAATTGATACGAAAGAAGGAAATATCAAATTTCAGTTTCCACTTAGAAAGGGTATGGAACACTTCCCTAGAACAATAATTAAGCCACCATACTAATTAATCATGAGGGCCTTCTATGGAGTGAACACTAAGGATGACAATACTTGAATCTATGCGTTATGCCTAGCTAGGGGCGTAAAACGATAGCGTTTGTTGGGAGGCAACCCAATGAATAAATTATTTTTATATTTACCTTTCTGTTTTTGAGTGTTTTCACAATTATGCCTCTATTATTATTGTGTTTTTTATGTTTTATTTAGTGTTTGTGCCAACTACATCCTTTAGGATGATTCATAAGATGAGTAGACACAATGGTGAATCTGAAACAAAAACTTTGTCTCCAGTGCACAAATTTTCATATTTTACTGGAACGTAATAATGAGCTGAAATTTTAACACAGTATTTATATAAAAATTATTTATGTTTTTTAATTTTCATAATTTTTAGATTTACAGAAGTATGGGTAGAGTACAAATTACTATATAATGTCCTGTCTGGAAGAGATTCTGTTTTCGTTGGATTGTGTGCTTGTTTTGATGAATTTATGGCTTGTATCAGGGGGGTATAAGTCATGGTAAAGTTAGAATACACTAGATATAGTGCAATAATAAAATATGAATGTGTTTACAACAGTACTTTAAGTGGTAATTTGCTTTATTATACTAACGGATCTCACAAGAATTTTGTCAAGTTTTGTGTGATTGAAGTTTTCAAGTTTTGGGTGAGATCATGATGGATGAAGGAATAACGAGTAAGAAGAGACTAAGATTGGGGATTCTAAAGCACCACAAGATATTATCCAAAGAGTAACAAGCAACTAATCTTGGGGATGCCCCGAGTGGCATCCCCTCTTTCTTCTAACAACCATCGGTATTTTACTTGCAACTATATTATTATTCGTCACATATCATGAGTTTTGCTTGGAGTGTCTTGTATCTTTGCTTTATTTTATTTTTATCCTTTCTTCACACACCTATTTGAGAGTTCCAAAATTATGCTATGATTTGCTAGAATTGCTCTTTATGCTTCACTTAAATCTATTGAGCAATGGAATTGCTCTAGTGCTTCACTTATATCTTTTTGAGCACGCCGTGCTTTTACATGTTTGAAGGAATGATATCATGATTCAATTATATTAATTTGAGAGTTAGTAATTTTGAAGAAATCCTCTCATGCTTCACTTATATCATTTTGAGAGATTGAACTTGTATGCTCATGTTCTTCACTTATATTCATGTGAGCTTGTCAAAAGCAATTCCAATACATGAAACTAGTCCCAAAGTGATATATATTCAAGAGGGATATAATAAAAACTTCCATGAACATCATTGGACAAATTAAACTTGATTCTTTGTAATAGTTTTGAGACATGACGATAGTAATATGCGAGTTATGTTAGTGAGTAATTATGCTTAGTAAGAATATTGATGTTAAGGTTTGTGATTCCCTATGCAAGCACGAATGTCAATAATTGAGCTATGAAATTACATCCTACTTATGATGCATTATTTGGTGTTAGTTATGCTTAATGCTCGCTTATGTTATTTTCGTTTCTTAGTTGGATGCTTCTCAATCAATTTGCTAGCCTTCACTTGTACTAAGTAGAAATACTACTTGTGCATCCAAAATCCTTAAACCCAGTTTTTCCATATGAGTCCACCATACCTACCTATATACAATATTTCCATGCTGTTCTAAGAAAATTTGTATGTGCCATCTCTAAATTTCAAAATAAAATTTCCTTTTTGTGTGCTTGTACCGCTCATGAAACAGTAGGGGTGACCGATATTTTTCCATGTTAGATGTGTTATTCTCAAGATGAGTGTTTATTCACTTGTCATTGCATGGGAGTACAACGTTAATAGGGATGCCAATTCCCAAAATGAAATGAAAAGAAAGAAATAAAATTACTTTATGTTGTCAAATAATGAATTCCTTGGAAAGTGTTGGTATGGAAGGCAACCGTGGATTCAGCTAGCCATGGAAAGTGAAGGTATGGTGGAAAAGGGAATAAACTTTATTTTATGTTTGGGAACCGCTTATGATGTATCTAGCATGGAAAGATATTGAAATCTCTCGGTCGTTTTCGTTAACAGGAAAGGCATGCCACCCAAAATATTTTTTCCCTATCAATTTAAACCTTGAGCTCTGACACCTCTACAAATCACTACTTGCCTCTATGAAGGGTCTATCTATTTACTTTATGCAATTTTTATTTTCAGTTTGAGTCTTCATATTCTCTTATTTTCAACTTGAGCATTAGGTGTCATTAATATTTGCGTGTGTAACATGAATGGATCAATGATTGAGCATGATGGGCTAGGGATAACTTGCTGTAGTGTTGATATTTTAAAAGACATGGTTGCTTGTTGATATGCTTGAGTATTAAAGTTTTCATGTCAAAACTAGACTATTCCTTTGAACCATCTAAAAGTCCAAATGTCCATGCTACAAAGAAAAGAATGTGTGTTGAACATGTTAGGCAGCATTCCACATGAAAAAATTTGTTTTTATCAGTTACCTACTCGAGGACGAGTAGGAATTAAGCTTGGGGATGATGATACGTCTCCAACATATCTATAATTTTTACTTGTTCCATATTGTTATATTGTCAATCTTGGATGTCTTACAATCATTTTATAGCAACTTTATATCATTTTTTGGGATTAACCTATTGACATAGTGCCAAAGTGTCAGTTGTTGTTTTTGCTTGTTTTTTTACTTCATATAAAATCAGTACCAAACAAAGCCCAAATGTCCTGAAAATGTTTGGAGATTATTTTGGACCAGAAGACACCAGATGGGCCAAACACCTGCCAGAGAGGAAGGCTGAGGAGGGCACAAGGCACCAGGGCGTGCTAGAGGCCCCACACGCGGCCTGGTGGGTGGTGCCCACCTTGGGACCCCCATCCACCGACTATCAAGCCTATAAATTCACAAATATTCAGAAACCCTGAGGTAGTCGAAGAAACACAATTCCAGCCGCCACAAGTTCAAGAACCTCGAGATCCAATCTAACGCCATCACGAAGGGGTTCATCTTCATCATAAGTGCCTCTCTGATGATGCGTGAGTAGTCCACCATAGACCTATGGGTCTGTAGGATGTAGTTAGATGGCTTCCTCTCTCTCTATGAATCTCAATACACTGGTCTCTTGGAGATCTATTTGATGTAATGACTTTTGCGGTGTGTTTTTTGTGATCCAATGAATTGTGAGTTCATGATTAGTTTCTATCCATGCATATGATTTGAGTCTTCTTTGATCTCTTATTTTCATGATTGCTTATAGCCTCATATTTCTTCTTCGAATCTTTGGTTTAGTTAGGCCAACTAGATCGATTTTTCATGCCATGGGAAGAGGTGCTTTGTGATGGGTTCGATCTTGTGGTGTCCTTTCCCAGTGACAAAAGGGGCAGCAAGGCACACATGTATCGTTGCCATTGAGGTTAACAAGATGGGGTCTATTCCTACATGAATAGACCTTGTCTACATCATGTCACCGTTCTTATTGCATTACTGCGTTTCTCCATGAACTTAATACACTAGATGCATGCTGGATAGCGGTCGATGTGTGGAGTAATAGAAGTAGATGCAGAATCGCTTCGATCTACTTATCTTGGACGTGATGCCTATATAAGGATCATTGCCTGGATATCGTCATGGTTATTTGATCTTCTATCAATTGCCCAGTAGTAATTTATTCACCCACCGTGTGTTATTCTCATGAGTCAAGCCACTAGTGAAACATACGACCCTCGGGTCTACTTTTCCAACATATTGCTTTCCGATCTACTATTTTGTC
This sequence comes from Hordeum marinum, assembly GCA_022496015.1. NCBI lineage: Eukaryota > Viridiplantae > Streptophyta > Magnoliopsida > Poales > Poaceae > Hordeum > Hordeum marinum. Next base: position 403,312,552 of record CM039677.1, read on the forward strand.
TTTTTGTTTTTAGATCTATTAATAAAAAACCCAGAAATACCTTGCTGCACTTTTTGTTTACCTATTTTATTTTGTGTTCTTGCGAGATCTATTTGCCAAAACTATCATTGCCTAATCTATCTTTTTATCGTTGAGAGGTTGACAACCTCTCTTACGCGTCGGGTTGCAAGTATTTATTATTTGTGTGCAGGTGTTGTTTATGTAGGTGCTTGATCTTCCTCTGCGGATTGATACATTGGTTTCATATCTGAGGGAAATACTTACCGTCACTGGGTTGCATCATCCCTTTCTCTTTGGGGAAATACCGATGCGGTCTCAAGCCATGTCAATTGGCCAGGCTAGTCGTCCTCCATTGATTGGTGTGCATATGACTTACTCATCTGCATGTGGCGGTCCTTGGTTGAGGTAGGAGGTAGGAGGCAGATCGCAAGGCTCGGCTATAGGCTCAAAATCGTAAACCTTCGGCTCTTTAGGAAGGAGGGCGATCCAATGTATTTTTGCTCTTCGGTTGATCCGATGACTTGCGAGATCGGCGTAGAGAATACGTCGTCATAGGTCTGATAGTTGATTGATGTCTGCATTATTTTGAAGCACCCAAACAGCGGGACCTACATGGACCACCAATGTCGGTGCTAAAACTGGTGGATCTCGGGTAGGGGGTCCCGATTTCTAGGTTTAGGAACCATGGTAAGAGGGTACAAAGGGAGACGATGTTTTACTCAGGTTTGGCCCCTTCACGAAAGTGTCTTCTATAGACGTCATGGAGCTGTTGGCACTCCATATGAACGCTCATACTAGTGCTTGCGGTCGTATGGAACACCGTCGTATGGTCTGCTACACCTGATGACTTAGGTTTCTTCATGGAATTTGCTCTAATTGACTGGATTTGTTGTAATCCTCCTTGGTTTCCTTCCAAATATGATGTTCTTCTTTCAAATCTGGTTACCTGCCAAACATTGGAGAAATGGATGTTCTTCTTTCTAAGAGATTAGCGTTAGGTATATTCGAAGAGTAATAGAAATCCGATGAAAACCAAGCAAGAATCACTAGAAAAACATCACAAATTATTGAGCCATGAATTTCCCGAAGCTTAGATTTGCTCGTCCTCGAGCAAACAAAAAATCAAGAGAATTAAATGGAGCTTGGTTGAGTATAAAGAAGTTTTACTAGATTGAGAGGATACACCATATCCATCTTCTCTTATCCTGCAATTTCATTCAATAAAGTATTCGCATTCAAAAAGCTGCACTCAAGATCGTTGCCTAACCACGTATAATTTTCTTTCACTAGTTATAATTTCTCAAAGCAAAATTTCCATCATTAACCAAGCGTTTAAGCAAGCAAAGGAATTTCTTTCTTGGATGGATATCGATATTATTAGGGTCAAATGCGTTAGGGGTTTTATATGTGAAGAGAGCAAATAACTCAGGCGTTTCATTAACACCAACAAGTACCTCCTAGCCATGGATTTCAAACACTTCCCTCAATCATTATCCTTTCCAACTTCAACTCTCGGTGATGGGGTTATGCCAAAATTTACTATATGCAACCGGGTTCCATTGTGGTTTAACTTTATGCACTTTGGATCAAGAATGATTGTCTCTTTCAAGCTCAGTGACCAGTGTTCTTATTTACCACATACACACTTCTTTGGGGAAGGTAGATCATTTACCACTCAATCTCCAAGTTCATGACGGTGTCACTGTTATGCGAATTATCTCAACATATAGCAATGGGACATGAAGCCAGCCATTAGCTATAGCTCCATGATTTTAGTATCGCGAATAAATTTTGGCATAACCTCAATCACTTCAAATATTCATTCATCCAAACAACTCTATCAAAAGGTGTGGTCAAGTCAATGAAATTCAACATATGGAGTTGAAGTGTATGAATGCTCGTTTTCTTCAAAAATTCAATCCCCTAAGTTTTTCTTTAGAATTTATTTGGAACAAAATTATGCTTCACCAGAAGGTTTCACTAGCAAAATCTAAAGTTGGGAGTTATGACTAAATGATATTCAACTAACACGGGGAACTCACTTAAGTGCAACCGGTCAAATGAAAATTCTTTCTTAAATAACATTGCGAGACAAAGGATTATGTATATGATATACCTTCTCGCGATGGCTCACTTCTTCCCTCAGTCAAATCTCCGCTTCATTTTCTTCATTTCCAGCTTGCTAGTGAACAAATCTGTGGGCTTGAAGAAACAAAACACAAACAAAGAGAATTCCAACAAAGCAAGAGCAAAGCTTGTTGTTCAAATTTATTATGGAATCTGAAAAGAAACATGCTAAAAACAAAAAGAAGAAAAATAAAATATGCATGCATGGATAACTAGGGGATGAGATCCCCCACGCTTAGGATCTTGGCCTACTCTCTAGTCCATGTTCTCATCATCGCTGCTCCTCTAAGTGTGAGTCCACTGCATATGAGATGGGACACTAGAGGACCAACCTCCTGTTCCAGGGTGTGGATGCCAGAAAGAAATGAGGGAATGTATGTCCCCACTGAGCAGGTTAATGTTGTTGTTGGCCTCACGGAGGTCCGTACGGATCCCTCCAACCTGTTGTTGTAGCTGCTGAAATTCTACCCTGGGCACAGAGTCGCTACCCTGCTGAAAGTTAACCTAGGGTGCATACTATGGTGCTTGGTGAGGTGCATATTAGGGTGCATTACTCCATGCATCCCAACCGTGACCAAACCCCTCAGCGGTGGCATCCCACTCTAGTGCTGGCTGAGGATGAATATCATTACCGAACCCAGCTGCCTACATATGCCCATTGATTTCATCAATAGAGAGCACCCACATATCACACGCAAAAATAGTAAACTCTTGTGACAAGGGCAAGTGAACATCAATAGTCCGACCATGAGGCAGGCGATACTTGTAGTGGTGCTCCCCTTGCACCGGTCCAATGAAATGAATGTTAGTCACGACCCCATAGTTGAGCATCGTAGGGCCCGGAACATGCTGCATGTTCTCCAAATTGAGGCCAAAGTGCTTGACAAGCTGAGTCACTATGCCTCCCAGAACAATATGCCCCTTCAGTTGCGTGTCCTGCCTACCAAGGTGGATCATGAAAAAAGCTCCCAAGTTTGGCTTGGGGTGTAGTTGGGGGGGGAGGAGGTGCTACATGAAGAACACATATGTCGTAGATCGACATGACCCCGAGTTTCACCCTACAGAAAATAGTGTTGGCAACAAAAATTGCCAAGCAGCAAATGGCGGGGTTCTGGATGTTCGATACCTTCTTACCAGAGAAGTGATGCTCGCCCTAGACAGAGATGAGGTCCTAATACGTCGTCAACGTATCTATAATTTTTGATTGTTCCATGCTAATATATTATCATTTTAGGATACTTTTTGGGCATTTGTTTACTAATTTATAATATTTTTGACCACTAACCTATTGACCCATTGCCCGGTGCCAATTGTTGTTTCCTGCATGTTTTTGACTTATCAGGTTTACAGTACCAAACGAAGTCCAATCGCCACAAAACTTTTTGATGATTTTTTGGACCAAAATAATACATGGAAGCTTCGGAAGAAGGTCGGGAGCTGCATGAGGGGCCCACAAGCCAACAGGGCGCGCCCTAGGAGGCGCCCTGATGGCTTGTGCCTCCCTCAGGCCCCTCCCGACACCCCTATCTAGCCTATAAATTCTCTAATATTCCAAAACCCCTAAGGGAGCTCCCAACACTTTTTCCGCTCCCGCAAGTCTCGGCTTCGATGGGAGCCCATCTACAGATCTGTTCCAGCACCCTGTCGGAGGGGAGATCGATCACGAAGGGACTCTTCATCAACCTTGCTGCCCTCGTGATGATGTGTGAGTAGTTCACCATAGAACTACGGGTCCATAGGTAGTACCTATATGGAAATCTCTCTGTCTCTATCTTGATCTTCAATACAATGTTCATAGCATCTTTGCCTTGATCTATCCGATGTAATCCCTTTATATGGTGTATTTGTTGGGATCCGATGAATTGTGAGTTTATGTTCAGATTATTCATGAAAAGTATTTGAGTCAAACTTGAATACTAAGATTCTTATTTGCATGATCATCATAGCTTCATAATGCTCTCCCATCTATTGAGATAGTTTGGCCAACTAGATTGACATTTCTTCGGTGGCAGTGGTGCGTTGTAGTAGTTTCAACCTGACGAGTTTCTGTATCCTAGTGACAGAAGAGGACAAGTTGCATATTTGTGTTGCTACTACTAAGGATAAAACTATGGGGCTTATTCATATTGATTGAGTTTACTTTGTCTACCTCATGTCATCGTTCTCCAAGCATTACTCTATTTTACTTTATACTCTAGATGCATGCTGGATAGCGGTCGATGAGTGGAGTGATAATAATAGGTGTAGGCAGGAGTCAGCCTATTTGCTTATGGACGTGTTTCCTATATACACATTATCATTGCCGTGAAAATCGCATAACTATTCGCTTTTCTATCAATTGCCCAACAGTAATTTGTTTACCCATCGTGTGCTATTTCTATGAGAGATGCCACTAGAGAACTCTATGCCCCCTGGGTCTATTCACTTATATATCCACAAACACTATTACTACCTTGATGTTATTTATTTTATTTTATTTTCCAATTTACAATTATATACACAACCCACTTGCTTGCAAATAACGATATCAAGGGGATTGACAACCCTCTTGTCGGTGTTGGGTGCATGTTTTTTATTCTTTTGTGTGCAGTCGCTGAAGACGGTTGAGGATTGGTATTCCTATTGGTTTGATAAACCTTGGTTTCATAACTAAGGAAAATACATACCCATATTGAGTTGCGATAACCCATTCCTCTTCACAGAAAACCCAATGCAGATCACAAGTATCAGGAAGGATTTCTGGCGCTGTTGTCGAGGAATACCCTCTCGAACTATCAAGTAACTTCGCACAAATTTCCATTCACTTGTTCTGCTTTTTATTTGCTGTTATATTTAGTTTGTCTCATAAAAATCAAAACTAAAAAATATTTATCTTTGGTAGTTACTAGTTTACTTCCTTGTTTTCTTTACTTGCTAGTTTACTTGTCTTGCTTGTTGCTTTGCTTGTTCGGTCACCATGCCTAAGGATGGATTCCACAATACTTATTACTATCAAAGAATGTCGAAAATAGAGAGTTCTATGAAAACTTTCATGATCCCACAATATGAACACAATAGGTTCTTTGCTTTGAAAGTTAAGGAACTTTCAATTTTGCTTGATGCTATTAGTAGGCAACTTGATGAAGTGAATAAATAAGTGTCTAACCTCCAATCACAATTTTCTCATACTGAAGAATTGCTAGGAAAAATATCTGATAAGCACACCACTCTAGTAAATAGGATGGCCTCTGAATGGAAATCTTTCCCTATAACAAATCATGATGAAGATCTTAAAATGATTTGTGTTTCTTCTATTGAATCTTTGTTTACTTCTCTGAATATAAATGAAAAAGGGACTGGAGATGAGTCAACTATATTTGAGAACCGTCTCATTTGCTTGGATGGTGATGATTTTGATGCTAAAACTAAAAAAGTGGGTTTGGTGAGGTCAAAACTTTAACTAGTAATGTGCCCACTATATTGGATTACAAGGACTTTAATTATGATAAATGCTCTTTAGTAGAATGTATTTCCTTGCTGCAATCCATTATTAGCTCACCCAATGATTATGAACAAAACAAAGCTTTTATCGAACATATAGTAGAAGCTATGATAAAAGCTTATGATGAGAAACTTGAACTTGAAGTATCTATTCCTTGAAAATTGCATGATGAGTTGGAACACACTATCAAAGTAAAGATAAATAAATATGAATGCAATGCTTTGTGTGACCTTGGTGCTAGTGTTTCAACATACCTAAAAATTCATGTGATCTGCTTGGTCTCACTAATATTGAAGAATGTTCCCTAAACTTGCATCTTGTGGATCCTACCTTTAAGAAACCTTTGGGTAGAATTAATGATGTGCTTATTATTTCAAAAAAAATTATGTGCATGTAGATTTTATTGTTCTTGGTATTGGTTGCAATCCTTCTTGTCCCATAATACTTGGAAGGCCATTCTTACGAACTATATTTGCAATTATTGACATGAAAGAGAGAACATAAGGTTACAATTACCATTAAAGAAAGGGATGGAACACTTCCCTAGGAAGATAATTAAACCACCTTATGAATCAATCATGAGAACCACTTATGGGTGGAGTGTCAAGGATGACAACACTTGAAACTATGCATTATGCCTAGCGAGGGGCATAAAACAATAGCGCTTGTTGGGAGGCAACCCAATATTTATCTTAAATTTGTTTTTTTACTTTCTATTATTTTGTGATAACATGATTATTGCCTGTGTATTGATTATGTTTTTATGTTTTAATTATTGTTCGTGCCAAGTAAAGCCTTTGGGATGCCTCGTGAGAGGAGTAGAAACGATGCCAAAACATAACATAAACTTTGACTCCAGTACATGAATTTTCATTCTTTACTGGAGCGTGATAATCATCTTAAATTTATACAAAATATTTCAATACAAATTCTCCATGTTTTCCTAATTTTTAAGAATTTTTAGATTTACACAAGTATGTGCTCTTTACAGATTTCTACAGACTGTTTTCTTTTAAACATATTCTGTTTTGCGTGCATAGTTTGCTTGTTTTGATTAGGGGGCCGGGGCAGCCGCCCCTGCCCCCGTCGGGGTCGGGCCTGCACTTTGAGAGCAATTCTATGCTTGCCTCTCTAAGTATTAAGTTCATTGCAAAGAGAGTAATGCTCGGAGAACGATTACATGATGTAGACAAACAAAACTCAATCAATATGAATTAACCTAGTTGTTTTATCCTTAGTGGCAACATTACAAATACGTGTCTTGTCCCCTTGTGTTGCTGGGATATAGACCACCACCATATTGAACCCACTACAACGCACCCCTCTCACTGAAGAAATATCAATCTAGTTGGCCAAACTATTTGAATAGATCAGAAAGATTTACGAAGCTATAATAACCATGCAAATAAGAATCATAATAGAAATCAATGAAGACTCAAATCATTTTCATTAATAATCTGAACACAAACCCACAATTCATCGGATCCCAAAAAATGCATCACACAAAGTGATTACATCGAATAGATCACCGCGAAGATACGGTGAACTTTGTATTAAAGATCAAGAGAGAGAGAGAGACATCTAGGTACTAACTACAGACCTGTAGGTCTATAGGGAACTACTCATGCATCACCATGGGAGCAACAAGGTTGATGTAGAGGCCCTCCATGATCGATCCCGTCTCTAGGAGGGCACCGAAACAATGATCCAGATGGGCACACGGCGAAACAGAGACTTGCGGCAGTGAAGAAAGTATTTCAGGAGGCTCTCTAGGGTTTGTGGGACTTATTGGAATTTATGGGCCAGAGAGGGGTGTTGGGAGACGCCCGAGGGGGCAGCAGATAACAGGACGTGATCACCCCCCTGGGCACGCCCTATTGTGTTATCTCCTCCTGAATCTTTCAGGCCTTCTTTTGGTCCAGAAAAAATCATAAAAACATTTCGGAGTAATTGAACTTCATTTGGTACTGTAAACCTGAAAATTCAAAAACATGTAGAAAACAACAACTATCACTGGGCATTGGGTTAATAGGTTAGTGCTAAAAATAATAGGGATTTCTATTCATGTGCCCCTGGTTCCTTAGTTGTACACATTCATCCCCACGTTCTTAAGTTTTGCTCACTTTTCCCCACTCCTTAGTCTGAAACCCTAAGAAGTGGTCACACGGGGGGATATCATCGGGTCAATGGTTTGACTGTTAACTCTCGCGTGTGGCGCCATGCCGGATTGTGTCGCCCGTTGGACCTGCCAAGTGGGGCCGCGCTAGACTGTGTCACCCGTTGGACCTGCTAAGTGGGGCCGCGTCGAATGGTGGCGCTGGTTGGACCGTTGGGGCGTGGTTTCGTTTGGGTCGTTACATTAAACGCCCGTGTGCATGCGCTGATGGACGCCGCCATGATAAGTCTACTATGCATGCACGACATGATCCAGCTAGCATGCCTGCATGCGTCGATGCACGCCGCCATGTACGCAACCTTCCTGTGAGCCACCATGGACATAGTGTCTGTCGCTGCTGGCGGTTTGTC